>VZRS01006384.1:51216-284074 GCA_013398055.1 Ifrita kowaldi
GCTCCCAAGTTGTCCTTTACTCTCTGACCCCTTGCATGTCTGGGTAGGGTGACAATGTAAAAAAACATGTTCAGCAAATCTGACACTACTGAACTTTTAATGGCTAAACCTGTGGAAAACTCTCTCTCTTAAAACATGTTTTAGTTAACTGTGGCAAGCAACAATAATCTTTAATACACAAGTTTGTGTGGCTGGGAGATGAACAGTGAGATGTCCTGTGGATGTTCAGTCCTTTTCCTAAACACCTGCCCTGTTTGAAGAGGGACAAGTCAGGTTGTGGCCATCCATGTCCCATATCCTGGTGGGAATTGTGCATTTCCTGGTAATGGTCATGTTCAGGAGCACTGCAGGAGCTCAGTGTTTAAAATTTGGGAAAGAGCTTTTAGGTTTCTCTGAAGACATTAAACTGTAGCACTGGTGTAAACATTCAGGTATGAAAACATATTTGCCTGTTGTTTATTTGTATTATATTAAGACTGGAGTAGTCACGCGTAGAACTACATTTTAAATGCTATAAAATCAGTGTATCAGTGTAATTTACAGCAAGAAATAATATACAATTCTTGTTTCAGGCAGCTGAAATGGTAACTCTAGAATTCAGGAAGTCATCTTAAATTAAGAGTTCATTATTTCTTAAAAAATCCTGTATTTTATACTTTAAGAAAGATAAGAACTATCTCATTTAGTAATGTCCTCTATTCAAGGTGCTAAGAACTACAGCAAGAACCTTCATATATATTTAAAGTCTCAAGATAAGCAATGTACAGCAAAGGAGAGCGTGTGATATCATAAAGCAAACATCTGCCCCAAGATCTTGCTCCTTAGTCTGAAGGAGCAAACATCTGAATTTGCAAAGCTGAAATTTCTTTCTGCTTTTTATCTCATTATTAACACACTAAGATGTTTGGAAGGATATGGTCTCTGACATAATCCAATGTTGTCATGGCAAAAAATTATCTGTTTCAGGGAATGGAAAGAGAACACTGTCTTCATTTCCCTGCTTCTTGTAAATACTTTTCAGTTTTGAACTATTCCAGCTGTGTTTTCCAGATGGGAACCGTGATTTGGTTGCTCTTTCAAAATACAACATTTAATAAAATTAGAGTCTACTGACAAAATAGGTTTGAAAATTCTGTATTAGGAAACACCCTAAAAAATAAATTGTGGGGCTTCTAGAACTGAATTTGTGGAGTTTCTTTAGAATCAGGTCAGCTGCCAGCTCCTGCCTCAGAATGAAGACTAAAATTCTTGATTTTGGAGCCTTCTCACTCCCAAGTGTGAGATCACACCAGCCTGAGATTTCTCATTGAGTAGAAATGGAAAAATACTTCTTGTGTGTGTGACTTCTTCTCTTCCTGCCTGCCCTGCTGTGCCTGTCTCTAACCCTTGCTTCTCCTCTCAGTCTCCGACCACTTGGGTTCAGGTTCATTTTGGAAGCTGTGCTCAGCACTTGAGCAAAGTCCTGCCTGTATGTCCTTTCATTTGTTTAATTCCTACTGCAAATACAGGAGTAACCTTTCTAAACCTTTGTTTAGAAAAAGAAGAGTAATGGCAGGGGCAGGATTATAAATTAATCTTGCAGATTAGCAGAAAGCTTCTGCATTTAACAAAATAACCCCAAAAAAAAACAACCCCAAAACCAACCAACCAACCAACCAAAAAAAAAAAAAAAAAAAAAAAAAAAAAAAAAACAAAAAAACAAACAAATAAAGATCNAACCAAAAAACAAGCAAATTGAGATCTTAGAAAAGAAAACATCTTGGTCAATGTGCTCATACATTAAATGATTGCAAATGTGCACAGGGAAACATCTGTGCCTTCAACCATGAAACAAATGTGGAAGTACACAGAGCACATTACAGCCATTATCCAGATTAATTTATGAAAGTAGTTGGAAACTTGGGAGTGTTTGATAAATCAGATAAGGGTCTGGTCTGTGTGGTACAATCCAGTGAGACAGCAAGGCAAGGGTAATGAATTATTCTGCTTTTGTGACCCCTTTTTATCCCCACAGTATAACAGTAATAATAATAGTATTAATAATAACAACAACAACAATAATAATAATAGTATAGAACAACACCTTCACGTTTTCCTGTCTACCAGTTGAAGAGAAAAACTTGCAGTCTGTTCCACATGTAGAGGAATAACACCTTTGGTGTTGTCCCTGCTCAGTGTAAAGGAACTTCTCCCATCAGTTGTTGTTTCTTATCTCAGTAAATTGAAAGACAAATTCCAGAGCAGGATGGCATCAAGGTCTTAAATGCATTCATGACTAAAAATCAGAAAGTGCTTTTGGGTTTTTGCTGTGGGTTTTAGAAAATTGAGTAGATTCCAATTAGGAATACTTTTAAGTACATTTGTGCCAGAAATGCAAGGAACCCATGAACAAAAAATACACTAAGAGACCTTATTTTTCATGAAAACAAGAAGAATTAGTCCAGAGTGTTGTTTATAGGAGACAGAAAAATAAATACACAATTTTATCCTTTTTTTTTTCTCATGAAGTGTGGTGTTCCCTTTCAAGAGGAAGATGTGATTGTCCTTAATGGTAATAAAGAAGATGTGGAAATCCTGAAGAAGAGGATGGAGGAGAGAAGACTTAAAAGTAAATTAGGAAAGGTAAGATTTTTATACATTATTTATTATAGAATTGGAAGAATTCTTGTCTGCAATGAATCTGCTCTTAGATTTGCTGATCTTTATGCAGATGGAGGAGTTTACTCCGTGAGCTGTGTTGTATTTAAGCACTACTTTGAAAAGCAGTGGGGTTTTTTGTGTGTTTTTTGTCAATAACATCTTGAAGTTATACATCCTCAACTTTCTCCTGCCCAGCAGGCAGTGCCCTGTGCTCTCAAAATGGGCAAAATGGACGCTGTGCCAGCAATACTCTGGGGTTTTCTTGAAATAAATTAACTCTAATAATGAGCTATGTCATCCCTGTATTTCTTGTGGCAGCTCCTGATGATAGCATCAGTTTTTTGATCTTGTAAAATAAGGTGTCTTTTATTGGCCTCTGCCAGAAACAGGATGTTGGGATCTGTGCATTCCTGGGCTGATGATGTAAGTGTGGAAATTTATCATGTTTTGTGGTTTTCACAGTCCTCAGCAATTACTGCACTGCTAATTCCCACCATGCTGTTGAGGCCTTTGCATTTTTTTATCTGACCAGGTAAAATGCAGTGGAAATCAAGTCCTTGCAGCTCTGCTGCACTGCCCTGTGAGGTGGGAGTTGTTCCGTGGTGCTGAGCTGTCAGATGGCACTTCTGCATGTGGGAATTTTCTCAGCACTGCTGTTTTTCCCTGAACTGCTTCCTGGAGGATGCCAAAGCGAGCAAACCTTTAGTGCTGACTCAGGCCAGGGTGCTCAGGCTTAGCTGGATCTCAGGAACGTGAACCACTGCCTGATGCTTTCAGCATCTGAGACTTGAGATGGAGGTTTCATCCCTTGATTTTGCCATGCAAATATTTCCCTAGTTTGGTTTAAAACAAATGCTTGTTTACTTGCCAGGAAGCATATGATTCCTGCTCCTCACAGGGCCTTTATTCATCTGGGCCAGTTCAGCATCGCTGGGCCTGGGCAATACATCAAAAGGATGGTTTGCCATAAAAATCCGGCTGTTCCGTTTCCTGTTTTTCATGGTCTCTGTATGTCATGTCTTATAGCTTCTGGCATAAGAGTGATAATCTCACAGTGTCTATTCACATGGGTTTGCATTTTTTTCCCCCTCAGTACTCAGTAGTTGAAAGTTTGGAAAAAAAAATTATAATTTGATGCTAGACTGTTGAAGATCTCAGCAGATAAGTGCTCAGCCCCAAAAGCAGTGGTTAGTTGCATTTTATTTTCTTCAGGAACAGGGCCCTAACAAAGCACCTGTAGCTTTGGGTCAAATAATTTTGAATAATCTGAAAGCTGATGCTGTCCCCAACTTCTGCACAGCAGAGAAGTACCGAAATGTCCAAGGCAGTTGTGGCTTTTAGGGTGACAGCACAAAAGGACACCGTGCCCTGGTCTTGGGGCTCTGTGCTGTGGGGGAACATGCAAATGGGATTTGTTTGGTTAGTGGAGAATTACAGGACAGGATTTGCAAATCTCTCAGCAGCCTCAGGTGGTGACCTTGGTTGCCCCAGCTGGTCCCTGCAGCTGCAACCAGCCCCTGCTGTCGCTGGCACCATCTGAGACCTGGGAGCTCCAGTCCCAGTGTCAGCACAATTCCCAGTTTGTTATTTCCTCCTCAGTTCCTTCCCAGCAGGCTTGGTGGGCCTGCTGTGTTTGGGGCAGGAAGCACAAACTCCTTTTCTTTATCCCCATGAGACAAAAACATCAGGAAGATGCAGCTGGCAGTAATAGAAAAATGTATTCAAGCTCAGCTCTGTCACTGTGCCCATACTGACATCTCTCTCTAATCTATATAATGCACAGTGAATATTCACATCCATAGAGTTACAGACATCTGCAGCGTGGCTTTTCTTTGGAAATCCACCCATAACAGAAGGTGGAAATCCCCTGCACTGAGGTTTTCCAGGTACCTGGAGGCCAGGTTGGATGGGATAGGTCTATGGAAGCTGTGCCTGCCCGTGGCAGGAGTGGGGTGGGATGAGCTTTAAGGTCCTGGCAGCCCAAACCATTCCATGGATCTCTGGCACCAGGAGAGCCCCGTTTGCAGGCAGAGCCGTGATCCTCTGCCACCACCTCCTGGCTCAGCTTTGCAGCAACATTTGCTGTGGCGTTTTTTCCCTCGAGCATTAATCCTTTGCTTCCCAGCAGGGCTTCTCCTGAGTTTTAGAACAGAATTAAATATATTTATTTTCTTTGAGGTTGTGCAGCTGTCTTAAAACACGTTCACAATTCAGAATGTATCCAGTGAGAATAATGTTAATGACTGTTCTAATACATCTTTCTTTTTCAGCTTGGCATTTATGTAATCAAAGCCAGTAATGGGATTTTTCTTATTTATTCTGTGTTTTTTTAATCTGTACAAACATCAGTTAATTCGGAAAATCTGCTCCACAGGTGCTTTTAAAGAATTCAGATTAACTACGTGCATCCTTTCTTCCCAAGCAATGCTGCAGCAGAGGGTCCAGTTATTGACTGGTACCCAGGAGAAACTAAACAAAATTTAGTGGATATGATATTCAGGATTCTTCTGAAATTTTTATTGAAAAACGTCTTTATTGATTACAATTAATTGTGTCTTAATAATGTTGTACAATTTGCTGTCCTGCTGTGTGGGTTCAGATGATCAGTTGATGATAATAACACACCCACCTTTCAAAGTATGCAAAGCAAAATATTAAATCCAGACAAATCCAATTTTATCCTGCACAATTTTCTTTAATGTAACTGCAGGGTTCCCAAGAGTATTAATTTTTCCATGTAGAAATAATACAAAACATATGGAAAGAAAAGCTCCACTGGGTAAGAGATAAAAATGTTCTGAATTCAATGGTGTGTCTATCAAATGTGAGTTGGGAGTTTTACCTGCTTTCAGTCCCTTACCAGGCTTCTGCTTGTGTTGTTTCAGAAATCAAAGAAATCTAAGTCAGCAGGAGCAGCTTCTGAGCCGGAGACCTCTGCAGGTAATACAGCTCCCAGTTCTGTGTCACCTTCTGAGTCGTGAAGCTGATTCAGCATTTCATTTTTTTCCCTTTTTTTATTCTTTTAGATTCTCCAGGTCCCTCAAAAGCTAAGAATGGAAAGGATTGTGTCAATTCCAGCTCTGGGGAGAGCAGGCAGATTGTCTTCACCAAAAGTTCAGGTTGGTGGTTAATTGTAATGTGAAAAATGGGACGAGATTTGCTTGTTGATGTCATTCTAATACTGCTTTAAGTTGGGAACTTGAATGGATGAAGTTAGAAATTGTTGTTTACATGGTCAAGGGTTTGGCATGTCTGTTTTGTTGGCTGTGAGGTAATGGAGGAGAATTTGCAGTTTCCTGATGTACAGTTGGTCAAAAACCATATTATGGCACTTTATTCGGATGAGCTGTGTGAAAAATCCCTGATTATTTAACTTTTAATCCTCTTTTTATTTGCTAATTTATTTGTTAATAATTGCTGTGTGTCCTTGGGAGCACTGGAACAGAACTTCAGGATGCACTGATGAACCTACAGCAGCCTTGAAGCTTTGAGTAAACTTAGCAGCCCTTAAATCCAAAGGATGGTGCCCTGTCTTTATTTAATATTTATTCTGCTATTTAATGTCCCCATACTGATATTTTCACACAGAATGGGTACATTTTTAAGGTCAGTCTGAGGTTTCTGTGGGAAGTATTAAATCCTTTACATTAAAAAAAACAGAATAATTTGAAGAATCTGAGAGTGCTGATCCATAGATAAACTGGGAGAAGCTGAAATTCCATCAGCAATGCCTGACCTGCCCTCTGCTGTCTGCTTTTATACAGGCAAGACTTTTAAAAATACTTCATCCCAGATGGTGATAATTGCTCCTGGATGTTGAGCAACCTCGGATTTGTAATAATATCAATGAATTTGTTATTTTCTGAGGGTGCAAAAGAAAAAAAAAGTGCCTTTTGAAAGTGCTGTTTCTGGCTGCTGTTATATTGACCAGCAAGAGATTAAGAGGAGAGAGGGGAAAACAAAGGAAAATCCATGAGGAGTGGCAGTAGCCTGGGAGTCAATTTGTGAACACAGCACCCTGAGGTTTCTGGCCTTGCATTCTTCCAGATCCAGAGTTTGGCAGCACTTTCCAGACAACTGTTGGTGGCATTGCAAACGTTCTGCAAATATGAAAAGGGTCTGGCCTGTGAGGATTTGGGGTTGCACACCCAGTTCTGTGAGGATTTGGGATTACACATCCAGTTCTGTGAGGATTTGGGATTGCACACCCAGTTCTGTGAGGATTTGGAGTTGCACACCCAATTCTGTGAGGATTTGGGGTTGCACACCCAATTCCGTGAGGATTTGGGATTGCACACCCAGTTCTGTGAGGATTTGGGGTTGCACACCCAATTCTGTGAGGATTTGGGATTGCACACCCAGTTCTGTGAGGATTTGGGATTGCACACCCAATTCTGTGAGGATTTGGAGTTGCACACACAATTCCTGGAGCCCCTGTGCCTGAGTTTCACTCAGGATTTTGAATTTCTGTGTTCATTTCTTTGTACCAAGACTTTGCATCAAGACTTGGCTTTTTCAAATACCCTCCTGCAGCTTGGGAGATGAAATAGTGAAAAAAAAAAAAGTGTTTTTTATGTAGCAGTAGATAAAATACACTGAGAAAAATGGCATCAGAAGCAGAGGATGGACATTTCCCTACTACAGATATAAAATGATGCAGCCCTTTGTTGCTGGTCATAACTTTGCAAAGAATAAAAGAATAAAGGGAGCAGAGGGATTCCCTGGGGAAGGTGTGGTACAAGTTCAGCTTTTGGCATTTGATGGCTGATTTCTAAACAATACTGCTGGGGGCTTTCGTGTTGCTTCAGACCAGAGCTCAGAGCCATTTTTCACACAGAGGAATAAATGTTGTCAGTACTGAATTGCAGTTTAAGGGATTTACAGAATTCCTCTCTCAAGATTTCTAAATGTATTTTGAGTGTGAATTCTGAAAGCTGTTGAGTCCAGTTGTGGGAGGTATTTGTGAGAGACCTGAAAAATGTATATATTTAAATTTTCAAACACTGTTTTTCATCTTTATTTAAATACCTTAGTCCAGTGTAAGCTGTCATGCTTCATTCTATTCCTTTTTCCCCTCAGAGAATGGAAATCCATCAGTCCCAGGAAAAGTCAATAAAGCTTCTTCCACCACCACCAAGAGATCCATTGCAGACAGCGAGGACAAGTCTGAGGCTTACAAATCTATTTTTACAACTCACAGCTCAGCAAAACGTTCCAAGGANCCCTCCTGCAGCTTGGGAGATGAAATAGTGAAAAAAAAAAAAGTGTTTTTTATGTAGCAGTAGATAAAATACACTGAGAAAAATGGCATCAGAAGCAGAGGATGGACATTTCCCTACTACAGATATAAAATGATGCAGACCTTTGTTGCTGGTCATAACTTTGCAAAGAATAAAAGAATAAAGGGAGCAGAGGGATTCCCTGGGGAAGGTGTGGTACAAGTTCAGCTTTTGGCATTTGATGGCTGATTTCTAAACAATACTGCTGGGGGCTTTCGTGTTGCTTCAGACCAGAGCTCAGAGCCATTTTTCACACAGAGGAATAAATGTTGTCAGTACTGAATTGCAGTTTAAGGGATTTACAGAATTCCTCTCTCAAGATTTCTAAATGTATTTTGAGTGTGAATTCTGAAAGCTGTTGAGTCCAGTTGTGGGAGGTATTTGTGAGAGACCTGAAAAATGTATATATTTAAATTTTCAAACACTGTTTTTCATCTTTATTTAAATACCTTAGTCCAGTGTAAGCTGTCATGCTTCATTCTATTCCTTTTTCCCCTCAGAGAATGGAAATCCATCAGTCCCAGGAAAAGTCAATAAAGCTTCTTCCACCACCACCAAGAGATCCATTGCAGACAGCGAGGACAAGTCTGAGGCTTACAAATCTATTTTTACAACTCACAGCTCAGCAAAACGTTCCAAGGAGGAGTGTTCCAACTGGGTTACTCACACAGCTTACTATTTCTGAAACAATGAGGAGCCTCAGTGGAGCAGCCACTGCTCTTTTCCTCCTCCAGGGCTCTCTGTCCAGCTCTGATACAGAGCTTTTGTGGTGATCTCATCCTGTCTGGAGTTACTCTGTTTGTAAGTTGGTTATAAACCTATTCTCAGCTGATGAACCTGTGTTAGCTGCAGCTTCTGTTAAATAAGAATAGACCAGCAGAATCCATGTTGTAGCAGCAGATCTCATTCTGAAATGTTGGGGTTTTTGCACAAAAATTCTCTTTTCTCCTCCCAGTTGGATGTTGTGATCCTCAGGCACAGGGCTGTGTCCTCAGGAGGAGCAGGGAGGGGGAAGTTCCTGCTCTCCTCCTCTGTTGATTTGTGCCACCACTGTAATTACAGTTTCCAATGCATAACTACAGAATTCAAACCCTCTGTAACTTTCTGACAGCAAAAAGAGAAATAATACTTTTTTTTTTGTCAAGCCAACTAGGCCCTCAGTAGAACTGTATATTTCTGAAAGGTTCTGAAGGTATTTTCAAATAATTTACCTTTTGACAGAATAGTTGAGAGCACAATAATGAAAATGTTTGTGCAACATTCTTGTCCAAATTGCTGTAGCCTGTTTTTAAGAGCAGAATATTCCCTTGTTAATGCTTGGATCCCATAATACCTACATGGAATGACCAGAGGGAAGCTTGGAAGTTTTTCACTTTCCTCTCTCCCTCTTTTAAAATTGAAATCTGCTTTTCAAATCTTGGCACAAACTAACCAGAAGAGAAATGCAGAAAGCAGGAGGCTTTTAAAACCACTGCATGAAGTTCCCTTGTTACCTTTGTGTGTGAAAATGATTCATTATCCTTGTAATTTCTTTTTAAAAGTGTCCCCGTTTATAATTGGCAGTAGTTACCTGGAGATTCAAATGCTGCGTTGCTATTTGCATAGGTGGTCTCCATGATTCAAACAGGTTGAATGAAACTGCTGGGATTTTATTATTATTTTGATGGGTATAATTAAAAATTGGCTTGCTGTAGAATTTATGTGGTGGTAAGAATTTTTGTTTTCCAGAGATGCGAGCACATCAAACAGTTTGAGGTTTGCTGGAGCTTCCAGGAAGCATTCAGGCACATTTTGTATGCATAGCTCGGAGTCAACTTTGTTCTCCTTGTTCTGTGTTCTTTTCCTTATTATCCTTTATTATTTGTTGCTTACAGATAATGAAATTCCTGCTCTAAAGGTGCCCCATGGTATGGGCTTTTATTTGCAGTCTGTTTGACAATACATGTTAAAATCCTATTAGTGTTTTATAGGACTGCACTTTTCTTCTACTTACAGCAGTTATAAATCCTGAAGGGAATTAATTTACAGCTTTTGATTTAGTTGTTACTTTGCTAAAAAATACACAGGGAAACACAATATTCAGTTTTGCTTCTCTTTTCTTGGTGATATCAGGCAGAGTCCAAGCTGTTGGTCCCAGGTTTTCCTGCCCACTGGGCCATAATAGTGACTCCTTTTTTGAGTCTGATCTGCTCATCTATTAAAACAAATTCCTGGCTAATAAATTGGTTAATCTATAGATTCTTCCTGTACCCCTGGGTTTATCAACTCGTGCTCTGCCTCTCTGCCAGGGTTGTGTCCAATATTCCACCATCCCAACATGAGGGATGGAGCTCTTAAAACGTTTATGGGTTATGGAAGTGTTTTTAGTGGGGGCTTTTCCTTCCCTTTCAAAACTCCAGCTGGGAAGGAATGTGATGTATTGCTGGCATGTGAAATATTGTTGGAATGTGAAATATTTCTGGCCTGTGGTGCAGTTCTTGCCACAGCTGGTGTCAAACAGGAGCCCAAAGTGCCACTTGTGCTGTTGGCAGCCCGGGATGGGCAACAGGCACTGGAACGTTGACTTGGCATCTTTTAATGGATTCAAGGGAATAGTTTGCTGGAGGATGTTTGCTTTGTTGTGGTTTGCTTTTTGTTGGAGAGGGCAATTTAATTTTCTTTTAATGTAGGTGAATTTGAATGCTGGTGAAAGTTGAAAACTGCAGAAGTCTTAGAATCTGAAATCTGGGTTTTTTGAGATGCCACATGAGTCTCCCGCAGCATTGCATCTTTGGGGCTGTTCTGGGGAATTCATGGGACAGTTAGGTTTGTTTCCATGCTGTTCAAGCCTTGGCCTCTCTTCTGAAAAGCTCAAAAAAGCATCCAGTTAGTGCCAGTTGTGTAATAGGGGGCTGCATTTGTGGTGTGGAACCTGCCTGCTGGGGACTGCGCTGAAATGCAGCAACTTCCCCCACACACTGGTGGTGAAACCTGGCCCAGGTGAGCACGAGTGGAAAGGGGCTGGAATGTTCTGTGTCCTAAATCACCATCCTGGGAGCTGCCTGGCTGGTTGCACACGGGAACAGGTTCAGTCCTTTCCATATTGGTGCCTCTGAATCCCAAAAGCTGAGGGTGTTCCCACATCCAGACCTGCAGAGCTCAGCCCGCTCTCAGTGGTCAGAACTGCAGCTTCATTTGGTCTCCAGCTGCCACACCATGAGATCATCACATGCCACTCAAATTGGCCAGAAAAGCTGAAAGTTCCCTTTAAAACATGATGCTTGTTAGATTAAAATATTTCTTACTCATATCCTATTCTTAGCTAAACTGAACAGAGTTGTCTGTGAGTGTCCTGCCTTGCTGTGCAGCCCAGATCCCTATGCAGTTGGGAGATTTTGCTCCAGATTCAGACCCTGCCAAATAGTTTCTTGGTTTCATTTAAAAATAAAAGGGTTGTTTAGACATTACAATCCACAGAGGGTCTGAAATCGGTGTGTCCTAAGCTGAATACAAATCACGGACAAGAAGTGTTTTGTTGGGAGGGTCACAAATGGAACTGATTACTGCTAGACAGTGTGGATTTCCTTCTGGAGGATGGAGCTGATAGAATTCCTTCCTGACAGTTAGAAATTGTAATTGAGTTGGGTTTTTGCTGTGCTTCAAACTTAACCAAGCTTCGAAATGAGTAAGAGGGATGGAATCCAAATCCATCTGCAGTTCTGCCTATAAACCAGGATTTTAATCTAAATATCCATCCAAGTGCCCAGTTCCTGGGGAGGTGCTGCTGCCAGTGTCAGAGCTGTGGCTTTGTCAGGAATTGAGCTTCATGTGGATTCAAGTATCTCTTACAGGTCAGTGACAGAATTCAATTTACAGACAGACCACAGATCCCATTTGGGAAAGAACCGGTTTCATTATGGCTTTGAGTAAAATGAAATTCTCTTCTGAAAATGTTTCTCTGCCAACTCTTTGTGACACATCCAGCACAACCCAACCTCTGTGTGGTATCTGTGAGAGGTTTTCTCAAAAGCCAAGGGCTCGCTGGTGAAGAACAACCCCTTCCCCTTGCAGAAGTGTTCAGCTCTGACTGCACTGCTACTTTTTCCACACAGTTTTTCCCTTGTTTTCTCTGGTTTGCGTCTTTCTTTCTGCTGCCTACAGAAATTTCCTCAATGATAGCGGAGGGCAGGGAACGGGGAATGAATGATGAGGGTGATGATGCCCTCGTTTTTCAGCCCCTTTGCTCTTTTGGGGCTGATCTGCATTTGTGCTGCAGCCAAGACCAGGGGGATTTTCCTTCTTCCAGGCTTTGTCCTAAATGTGACATCAGTTGGAGTTAGGATAGACTTGGAGTTTGTCACTTCTTGATCAGGAGGAATTCCTTGCTGGAAAGGGTGGTCAGGCCTTGGAAGGAGCTGCCCAGGGAGGTTTGGAGGTGGCACTCAGTGCTCTGGGCTGGGGACAAGGTAGGGATCAGGAACAGCTTGGACTCGATGATCCTGGAGGTCTTTTCCTACCATAATGATTCCATAATTCTATGCAAGGCTGACCTGACTCTAAATTCTATGTTAGCTTAAAATAGAAACAATTTGACAGTGTAAGTTTTCTTAACAGTCATGAATATCACATTTTTGTGCCGTGAGTTTCCTCTTCTGTTTTTTTCTGTTTTATTTTGTTTTGTTTTTTAATTAAAAGCAATTTTTTTTTAATTAAAACTAATTCCAAGGAATGCGTTAGTCTCAGTGATAAGTGAGGTTTGCCCTGCCTTGGCAGGGCTGCTGTGCTGGCCGGGATGGGTGTAGCTTTCTGCAGCTTGCCTACAAAGCTAAAGAAATGCAAAGCAGCTCATTGCTCAATTCTGCTGACTTTAGCAACTAGGGAGGACAAATTAAAAAAAGAAAAAGGGAATATCTAGTCTCAACCTGGGCATTTAATGGGTCCCAAAATGTGCTGAACTCTTTAGTCTAAATGGGCTCTTTAGTGTGGTGTCAAATAAGTTAAAAAGCGAGGGAGCTTTACAAAGCTGCCTTCATTGTTTAAACTTGTTTCGCTCATGTTAAGGCTAATGTACATTTATTCAGACTGACAAAGTGCTGAATTTACACAACAGGGATAGTAATAATTAGGTCAGATACTTTTCAAATGGCAGCGGGGGGATGGGGGGGTGGGAATACTTGGCTCTTTCATGCTTCTGAATGGCAATGATTATTAGCGCTGGCCAGGCCAGCCACAATACCTGCAAATGCTCCTCTCACCCCACGGATTCCCTGCCCGGCCAGTGCCACCTCCCAGCTCCCTCCCTGTCTGCTCCGGCTGCCGGTCAGCCTCTGCAGAACGTGGAACTGGTGGGAACGTGGCATTCCTAAAGGGAGTACATGGATTTTCAGTGAGCCCTGAGCTGTCCTTTGAAGCCGGGCTCCTCTTCCCTGCTGGGATCTGACTGGGACCAATAAATTATCTTAACAAAATTGAAAACTCGGCCATTAAAACTGCGTTGTCTGCTCAACTGTATGACGTTGAGCTCTAATCTTTCACTTTGGGCTACCCAGTTCTTGCATATTTATCGTGGTGCCCTTGACCGTTCACAGCCCTGCGGTCCCGGGGGAGATGTGGTGTCCGTACCTCGCACCTTTCTCAGGTATTTGGTGCTGGTGACTCCCAGGACAGAACGCCGGATTAGTCACTCCCAGGAGCTCATCCAGCTCAGCAGGATTTGTTTCTCCAAGAGCTTTTTTTTTCCTTGGCTTTCCTAATATTTGAACAAGCGCTGTTGTTTAATTCAGTGCCGCCCAATCGGCTCGCATTTGAATTGCGGTCAGCAGGGCCGTGCTGGGCTGCTCGGATCCCCTGAGCTGGAGCCATTTACTCCCCCATTGAGATTTAAGCTACTCCAAGCTCATTTGGTTTGCATGGTCCCATTCCTTAAGGAATCATTAAACAGTTCCCAGCGCTCCGGTCCCATTGGATGCAGCGAGGGGGCTCCATGGGTGCCGCCAGCCCGGCGCTCCGGTGGGCAAAATCCGCAAAAAAAGCTGGAATTTCACTGAATGGGCCAAGTTCCAGAGTCACACACACCTTTCCCCCCAACTCCCTGCGAACGAGCGTCTGGAAATGAGTGAGATGCGCTCCTGGGGATTCACCAGGATGCATCCCGGGGAATGCGGGATCCACAGCGGGGAGCGGCGCGCGGGGGCGTCTGGAGCATCCCGAAAATGCCGCGAAATGCATCGATCCCGAAGGGAATGGCTGGGCTGGAGCCGCCGCAGGCCGGGGACTGGGGTGGATTGAGTCTCTTAACGACTTTTTTTTTTTATTTCGCTTCATTGAAGGAATTTGGAGCCAAACGCCCGCGGCCTGAGGCCGGGCTGCGCTTCCTGCGGGCGGCCGGGAGGGGGCGGCAGCGGCCCGGGCACGGCCCGGCGGGAGCGGCCCGCGCTGGGAACCGGGGGGGACAGGGAGGGACAGAGAGGGACGAGGGGGACAGAGAGGGACAGAGGGGACAGAGGGAACAGGGAGGGACAGAGGGGACAGGGAGGACAGGGGGGGATAGAAGGGAACAGAGAGGGACAGGGCGGACAGGGGGGAAACAGGGAGCGGACAGAGCGACCACATCCCAGCGGGACCCCCCGCAAACCCAAAGCCCAACTCCGACCCTTCCAAAAGACCCTTTCCTGCCCAAAGTGCCCCAAACTCCCCGAGCTGTAAATCATCGCCGTTTTGCAGCGTAATAAAAGCGTCGGGTATATCCAGAGCGGTGCTGAAGCTGCCCCTGCTGCCAGCTCCGGAACGTGCCCCGGTGCCCCGCGGGGCCCTGGGACAAGGTGGCGATGCTGTCGCAGCATCCGCGGGGCCCGCAGCGCTGCGGGAGCCGCTCTGTGTCCTCTGCCGCAGAGCTCTGCCCTGGGAAATGTGGGATTTCAGGATAAATCTATCGTCTCTGCCGCCCTTTCCTGCTGTCTCCGTTGTTTTCATGCATATGATGTTTGTATACACTTAAAATCGAGGATTTCACCGTAATTGTGAGTGGGGGAGCATTAACAGTGATAAAGAGAAGGGCTGCAAAGAGGGAGAGGCAGTGCCCGACTTTTCGTGGGATGACTCCCAAGCGAGAACAGCAGGATTTATTGGCAGTTCATACACTGATTTTTCAAAGCGAGTTGGTCAGAAAATAGAGGGTTTGTTACACAGAGAATTCCAGTGTTTTGGAGCTTGTTTCCATCCCAGATCCGAATGAAAAGCACAAACTACTCCCACAAGAAATGGCCTGTTAGATGTTGATTTGGGAGAGTTGTTCCAGCGATGTTCAAATATTTCCTTAATAAAAACAAGCTACTCAGAGAATTAACATTGCATATATCTTAAATTTGAAATCAAATCAAATATTTGGCTCTGTCACCCCCTAAAAACAGTGCAAATAGCTGCATGCTTGGGACTTAAATCCTATTTTCTGGCATCTGTATTATTATGAAACATTTTCTCCTTGCAGTGTTTAGTGCTCCACGTTTGATTTGGAGAGATCCCGGAGTCAAGTTGGAATTTCGAAAACAAAAGAGGGAAAGAAAAACTTGTCTTCTATTTTAGGGTCCTGCAGTACTGGAAATGCAAAGGCTGCAGAGTGAATATTTAACGAGCGCATGAGAATCTAAAAAAGTGTAAAGCAAAAACCAGGCAGCAGTCGCCTTGCCTTGTTCAACTAGAGCAGCATTAAGACATTAAAAATAGATTTACAGATTTCATAATGCGATTGCAACATTCACACAGGTTGGGATTTTTAATTTAACTTTGAACTGGATCATGCAGATTGCAGGGAGACCAGAATGGACTATATTCTAATAGGAGAATTTGCCTTACCCAGGATTAGCATATCAAAGGCAGGGCAGGATTTTTGGAGAAGATGGCACAATGATCTGGCTGCTTGTGGGGTTGGCACCTATGGAGCTGTGGGCACTGGGGGAGGGTTTCAGACCATGAATCAGGGAGGCACTTGCTCTGCTCTTGTCGTGTTCCTTGTGCTGCCCACCGGGCTTGGGACAGGCTGCTAAACTTTGCTTCAATCTTCCCTTGGTGTTTGAGGTCTCGTCATACAGAGGTGGCAGTGTCCTGGTTTAAAAAAATAACTAAAGCACTAGGAAAAGGCACTGCTGGCTGGGTGAGTTAATAGATGTCGTCCCCTCCTGCTTCCTCCCTCACAGGAGCCATCACACCCTCCCTGAGGTGTAGTTGATGATGTTGGCTTCAACACCAGCCTAAATAATGTTGCCAGGAAAGGAATTCAAGGCAGGCAGGGATTCCCAGAACTTGTATCCCCTAACAAGGGTGGGCAGTTGCAGCATTTTGGAGGTGCAGTGGAAAAGGTGAAGAGCAGAAAGGAGAGAGGCAGGGCCTGACTCCAGGATGGTGAAGAGCATCCCTGCTGCTCTGTTTTCCTTTGCTCTGGATCTTTCCCTTGGGAATACACCTGCAGCTGTGCTGGAGATAACTGCTCCCCTTCAGACAGCCAGAATAATGGAATCCTTCACTGTTCCACTCCAGAAGGATCCAACCAACTCTCCCACCTGCACAGAGAAAGGCAGGACACCCCTCTGAGCCCCCTGCACGTGCCAAGGTGTCATTTTGTGTCTGTCAGACACCACTTTGTACCCCAACACGAGGACATCAGATGCCATCACACCACCTGAAGGGAGGATATCCTTTGGCCCAGTAGCAGCCTGGTGTGAAAATCCACCTCTTTGGCCAGAAGTTCTCCTCAACAGCTGAATTCCCAGTGGCACATTAGTGAGCTTTTTCCTGGCAGGGTGGAAGAAAACTCTGCTTCCACTCAGCCCTCGCTGCTGTGGTGGATTCTGCGTGCTCTGCTGGGCTGGTGGCCTGTCATGATCACGGGGATTATCCCTGTTTTCCAGTCAGAAAATGGTCCATATGAGAACAGCCGAGTGATGGGATGAACAAAAGGAATGATGAAAACTGTATAATTCTGTCTGAGAACTCTGGTGCCTTCTGGGAAGCATCACAGAATCCCCAGCACGAAACATCCCCTCAGACACGGACAGCACAGACACGGAGCGGTGTTGAGCAAGAAGCTTGACCAGAGCAACGATTATTGATTTCAAAACATCCCAGAGCTGTGTGGCCACAACAATCTGGGGCAAAATTGAAGGAGTCAGAGTGAATCAAAGCGGGGCAGACTCGCTGCTCACACGACTGTTGGAGATCACTTCATGCAGATATGCAACAGCTGCAACAAGTTTCGTGCAGGGACTTGCCTTTAGATTGACTTGAAGTGTAGGCATGGGCTCTCACAGGGGAAGGAATGCTGGCTGAAAGGAACAGGGAGCCTCCTGCATCTGGAACAAGAATTCCTGCTGGATTTGAGCTCCTGAAGGAGAGGTGCCCAGTTTTGGTGCAGCAGCTTGGGCTGAGGATTGGCTGTGAGCTGGGATGTTTCCTCACATCATCAGAAATGGAAAATGAGGTTGTTTGTGAGCTTGTAGTGCTGCTGCCTGTGAGAGAGCTGATCTGAGGATAAGGATGCTGCGTTTTGCCAGAGCACAATTTAAGCTCTTGCTTTAACACTTGGCCTTTTTTGAAATCTCCACTTTCCAGCCAGCTACTGCAGCTCAGGGCTTCATGGGCCTTTTCCAAACAACCTGTGCATGATAGCAGAGAAAAATAAACTTTTATTCACTGCATGGTGATCCCTCACATGCACTGGGGAGAGCCTGGGGATCACCAAAGGGGAACATGCTGAGAACTGGCCTCGATTAGCAGTTAGTCAGAAACAGCAAACCCAGCCTGTGTGTGCATCTGAAGGGCACGGACACTGCCCCAGCGTGGTCATTCTTTACACCAAAATGTTGGATTTTGATGGTGCAGCAAAACTGCCAAGAAGGAGATCATGCCACACCGAACACCCAAAGTGTCACCCTGAAAGTCACTGCGGTTTTCCGTGATCTTTTTACATGATCTCTTTGCCTTGCTTCTTCTAAAGCAGAAACCACCTGCCAGAGGAGTCTGGTCTGTCTCAGGGGCTGAGATCCATCCACAGTGTTGGGTAAAATTCATGGTACCATTTGCAACTGTACTTGCTGATTTTATATGTTTCTTCTTTTCTCTGTATTTAATGAGGGGTCTTTTTTTTTTTCCTTTTAATGAAATTTCAGATTTATCTGAAGCAAAGCAGCAAGTGCTTGTGAAATGGGTTCATTCCTCCCCAATAGAGCTGGGTTCCAGATTTAGAGATTATTGAAACTGTTTTCACTCATTCAGCTTGGAGCATTCCCATGGGATTTTTAACCTCTGAGCATGTTTCCTTTCATCAGCAGGGATTGCAGTACTCTGCAATGACTTTTTCTCCTTTGGCGCAAATGTTAGATATGAATTTATAGCGTGATTGCATCGAGATTTCAGAACTGTGCTGCAAAAATCGATGTTGCTGTGATCTTACCTGCCTGGAGATTATAGGCAAATAACACTTGATACACATCCCCTACCTTGGATGATATATTGAGCTCCAGAGTATTTTTATGAAGCTGCTCTGAAATTATTCTCAAAGGATGCAAACCTTGGCTTAGCTACAACTGTTACCCATAGTCTTTAAAGAACATTCTGCAACCTTTTTGCTAAACAATCTGCTCAGCTGTTACCAAGTTTTACCCAATATTCAAATGACACTTATTCCTTTTCAACTCTTGCCAAGCTGAGGTTATTAAGAAAGAGATACAAATTAAAAGGATTAAAAATGCAACTCTAATTAAACACATATGAGCAGTTAAAAGTCGTCTCTGCCCTGGTTATCTGTGCACACAGAAATATCACACACAAAACAGCCAAAGTCTCCATTAAGAGCTTGCTGAAGGCACCACCAGTGTAATAACACACTGTGCCTTCTCTGGAGCTTCTTCTGCGTAGGTCTTGAACTATTTTAAAAACCGAGATGAGCCATTGCTCTCTCCACTTGCAAAGAAGAAGCACCTGAGAGTGAGAGGAAGTAGAGGAGATTCTCCACTTGCATCTTCCATGAACTTGAACTACGTGACCTCATCCATGGAGAAGAGCTCTGGTTGTCCCCAAAAGCTGTGGCAGTGGCACGGGGTGGGGGTGGCTTGACTTTCCCAGCAGACCTGGGGTTTCTTTTCAGAAGAATGTGCAACAAAAACATATCAAGCCACGCTGGCTCTCTATGACAAAAGTGAGTTGGTATCGCTTAAATAAGCATCCAAACAAGCCCTTGAAGACACATAATCACCGAACAGCATCTGTGATCACAGCTCGGCGTTTTAAAGGATTAGGGGGGGATTAGGACGTTTGTGAATTCCTCACCAACCTTTTGTAGAGGCAGGATGGAATATTTTTTCAAGAATTCACAGACTGTCTGTTAAAAGCCTTTATTCCTCTGATTTGTGCTGGGTGTGGGCCGCTTTGTGACTTTTTAAAAGGTAGCCTAACATGGCTCATCAATCTAGGCTGCATATAAATCCTGCTTTGTATGATTCCTAATAAGCTTCGAGGGCTTTCTGCTCCTCATGAAGGATGGGAAAACCTCCTTGCACTGGAGAATAACAGCTCCTTTCATTCTGCCACTGGTGCTGCTGGTTTAACACCCCCACCCAAGGGAATGATATCACCTGGGGAAAAAAACTGAATGGGGTTTGATCCCCAAGAAGTGTTCCAGAAAAGCCTCTCATGTTCTGGTACTGCTGGGGCCAAACATATCATGATTGGCTTGAACATTCACAGGAAATAATCAGGGTTCACCAGACAGGATAACAGGACTTTCCTGCTTTTTCTGGGAATGGGAGACGGAGCTGGACAGGGAAGGAGAGGAGCACCCTGACTCGTGCCTGCATCCGGGTGAGATGAGCTGGCATCATTTGGGTACAGTGAGTGTTAGACAGGGATGTTCAGAGCATCCCTTGGGCAAAAGGAATAGGAAATGCTACATTGAAAAAAAAATCAGTTTGCTTGAATGGGTTAATTCTTCAATATCCTTTTTGCCTGCTGTCATCTTCTCCCCAAAGCTGCTGAGGATGGAATTCCTGTGCTGCCCTGCTCTACCTGCAGCTCCCAGCAAGGTGCAGCAATCCTGTTTGCAGATATGCCAAGGATAGGGCAACACAAAAAAGCTACAAACTTCGGGCTGAGCTTTTAGCTGATTTTTTTTCCCAAAAAAACGTCTGAATGTTCAAAGCTCTGCACCTGGCATTTCCTCTGTAATTTCACCGCTGTTTCTTTAGCCAAGGGCTAAACTTGACCATGAAATCTGCTTGTTGTGTATGATCTTTCACTCCTGCTTGTCTGGAGACATCTCGGAGCCGTGATCCTGGAGGTTTTTGGGAATTGGTGAATGTTTCTGGATGCCTCCAGAGGTGAGCAAAAGCTGCCTTTGACGATTCTACGCCTTCTCATCAACTTTTCTGATTTCTCTTATTTTTACTGTTTTTACCAAGGTACAACCATAAGGAATTGAAAAGATAGATAGATAGATAGATAGATAGATAGATAGATAGATAACACATCCCTGGAAGCATCCAAAGCCAGCTTGGTTGGGCTTGGAGCAGCCTGGTCTATGGAAGGTGTCCCTGCCCATGGCAGGGGGTGGAATGAGATGATCTTTAAGGTCCCTTCCAACCAAACCATTCTGTGATTCCATGATTTAGAGGAGTGAGGGAGGGTCCCCTCAGTGTCAGCCTTCTGGCCCTGTGCTGTTGTCTGAGCTGGGGGCTCAGGTAAAAATCCGAGCACCAGCATCCTCCCCTCCAGGAAAAGAGGGGGTCCCATCCCATGTCTGACAGGTTCTTTGCTCCCTTCTGGCTCTCCTTTGCTTGTATTTAGAGCAGTGAGTGTTTGCCGGGTTCTGTGTGGGGAATTAGGGCACGGGGATGTTAATTTTTGTTGCTGCTTGTCCCTCAGGCGTGGCCTGTGAGTCCTGGCCCGGGGCCAGCCTGAAGAGGTCCGGGAGCTCTGTGTCTCTCTAACCAGAGGTGCTCCTCTGCAGAAGCACAACCACGGGGTTTCGTAGGGTCACCCCTGAGGACAGGCAGTAATTCACAGTTTAATTAACCTGCTGAAACCACTGCAGCCGCCTGTCAGGGAGAGCAGAGCCAGCACGGGGGTGAAATGGGAGAAATGTCCCAATTTGAAACCAGAGGAGTAGGTGTGAATCTTCCCTTTAGAAGTGGGGAGGGATCAGTACACACAGGCCCAGGAGCAGCCCAGCTTAGTGCTAATTGCAGCTTCACCTTTTAGCTATATATTAAAAAAAGAGCTAATCCTTGAATATTTAATGTCCTGTTTCTTCATGACCACAGAGATTAATTGGGAAATGGGAGTAACTGGAAAAGAGGGGCAGAAACCAGAGCAGCACTGGGCAGCCTGAGCCAGGGTTTGGTGCCTGCCCTCCCTCCCTACTGGCCAGGGCAGTGGAGGAGCACTTGAAAAAAGTGAGAGTTTTGCTCTTTTTGGTCCGCTTCTCTCCTCCTCCATGCTTTAGTAATTCCTGGGTGACTGATAGCGACCTTCCAGGTCAGGAGTCTCCAGTTAACAGCCGGGACATGCCCTTCCCATTGGTCATTATTGCCTAATTAGCAATTTGCAATATTTCACAATCGATGACAATGACACGAGGTGCCGTTTGCAGGGGTGGGGTCTGCGGAGCGCTTGGCAGCATTTTCCTGGGAAAGCCGGGCAGGAGAACGCAGAGCTGAGGGCATGCCCGGGGTCAGGAGAGGTGCCTCCAGTCCCAGTTATGCCAGGAGAAAGGTTTTTCCCAAATCCAGTGCCTAGGAATGGCCTCTCTCTCTACCCGGCAAGGAATACTACTCCTGGTGGGAGAGGGAAGTGTATTTTCATGTCCTGGGTGGCTGACCTGGAAAAGCAAAGCAGAAACTGCCAAGGAGGAAGGAGGCTTTGGAGGCTGGAGCTCCCTGCTGGGCATCTGGTCCCCATGGGAGTCCTCTGGAGGCCACTTGAATTCACTAATCCAGCAGAAAATTCCCACAGCAGAAGCAGTGCATGGAGTGATCCAAGAAGTGCCAGGAGCTGGATCCTGCTGCTGAGAGAGCTCAAAAAAAAGAGAAAAATTCCCCGCTCCCTTTTTGGCACTGCTGGGCTGTTGGTGCTCCACAAAAGGGCAGCCTGAGGCCTCAAGCAGCGTCAGTGAATCCGGACACTGCTGCCCCATGCAGCACCCCAGGAGAGCAGGGACATGTTCATTTATCCCTGCTGAGATGGGACACGGTGTGACACCAGCACAACGCTCTGCCCTGCTCTAGCACTCACCCCACCACCACCCCAGCCAGCTCACCCCTTAAAAACCATCCTAACATTGAACCAGTTCGCTCCAGTGTGGGCATGGAATGGCTCATCTGGCCCTGGGTGCCTCCAGACTGGATTTGGCATCTCCTGGCAGCGCAGCTGACGCAGGGAGTTACTCTGGAGCAGCCAGCTTCATATCACTGTAATTAATGTGAGTTTCCTCTGCAGGCCCTGAGTGTTTGGTGGGGCACAGAGGTACCTATGGAATGAATGCAGAGTGCACAGCTGCTCCTGGGGAAGCTGTCCTGGAGGGACCAGAGCAGAGGAGCCTGGCCTGAGAGCTCCTTTCCTGTCAGGATCCTTGCAGGGAAGGATCACAAGGTGCAGAAATGCTCTCCTATGTTAAATCACCAAATTAAAGGTGTCAAGCCAAACAGGAATACACCTGAAATAGTATTTACTACTATAAATGATGCAGAAAATTAATATGGATGGAATTCTGCTGAACCCTTTTTAAATGCACTTTGCTGGTTGCAGTTGTTCACTGGAGATCCTTGGGCTGCAGCCAACGTCGCTGTTTACTTTGGAGCACCAGAGCCCTTTTATTTGTGCTAATCGTCCACCTGTGATAAGAGAAAAACATAATAAAGATAAAAATAGCCTGTCACTGCAGCATTGCCGAGGGTGGGAGGAACAGAGCAAAGCAACTGAAAGTTCTCTGTTGGGAATGAGCTTTTAAAGGGTCACAGACGATGATCAGTGAGGAGCACAACTCCGGCTCCATTCATCACAGGGATACCCAAACCCTGGATAAATCCCTGGGTATTCCTGGGCCATGTTTGCTTTTTCTCAGACCAGTTTCCCAGCTAATGCTTTTCAGAGACAGGTCTGAAATTAAGATTTCCATATTTATGTGCCTATTAACATAGATGCATTAAAAAACTTAATGAGCTTATGTAACAAATTGCTGTATGACATTGTAAACGACTCGGGAGAGGATCTGTACTTAGGGAGATAAGGATGGCATTTGCAATGGCACCAGCTCAGGGAAAATTACAAGGAGTAGCAATTGCTTGGTGCAGGTAGACTGTCCTGAGACCGGAGCCTCGAGCTGCTGTCCCGCCAGCGAGGTGTGTGCGTGGGGAGCCTGGCCACAACCCTCTTGCTCAGCTCACACGGGGCCACGCAGCCACAGCCTCCACCCAGGGGTTTTCCATATCCCAGGGACGAAATGAGGCCGTGCTCGGAGTCAGCATCGCCTCTCTGCCATCGCAGCCTTCCCGCATTGAGCAAGACCCTTTGGGCAGGTCTGCAGGGAGCAGAGCTCTCCCAGTGCCTGCTCGGGGCTGGGCAGATGTGTCAGCGGGTTTGGGAGGCCTCCAGCCACTGCTCTGTGCCTGCTCCAGAGGGGATTGGTGTCCCAGGCACGGAAAGGGCTCCCGGAGCTCCCAGGTCACATCTGGCCGGCTTGGGGCAGGGGCAGGGTGAGCTGGAGGTTTTGTAGCTTGTAGATAATGCTTTGCATGTCCCTGTTTCCTGTTTCCCCACTCTAAACAAGGAAATACTGCATCCCAAAACTTTCAGGGCAGGAAGACAGGGTGCTGCCTGTGTGTGTGGGTAGTGCAGAGCTGCTGAAGACAAGCAGAGCATGACAGATTTTCAGTCTGGGACTGCTGAAGATGTAAATTCTCCTCCCCTGCTTGTATGCCCACAGGATCCTCACCATAGACCATGGGCACAGCACAATGTCCCGGGAACCTGAGGGAGGTTTTTAGGGAGGGAGGGCTCAGGATTGAAATAGGTGAGTGCTCAGACCCTTCCCTTCCCCAGCTAGAGCAGAGTTTTATGCGGACGAGTCAACAGCGTGGGGCTCTTCCACTCAGCGTCCCAGGGAAACACCACTGGGCAACCGCTGCGGCAGCAGAAGTGTGAACTCATCCCTCCCTCCCATGCACCGGGAAGCCTCCCCGTGACCATCCACACCCCTCTGTTATTAAGCAGAGCCAGGTTTGGGCTCCAGAAGGCACTGTGGGCTCAGGGAGGTTTGGCTGCCTGGGCTGGGACGAGCCACAGGTGTCAGCTGGTGCCCTGGGCACGGACAAGGAGCCCGGGCATTGCTGGGGCACTGGGGGCTCTGGAGGACCCTCACACATGGCCCTATTTCCCCAGCCACTGCGGTGGCTCTGTGGGCTGTCTGGGACAGAGCAGGTGATCCCTATCCCCACCAGGGAACTCCGCAGTGACTCGGGAGCTGGGAACAACCGGGACCTGGTGCGCGGCTCGGTGCTATCCGCGGTGATGCTGCTCCCAACCACACCACAGCAGATTTAGAGCCTGGCTGAAAGGAGCGAGGATTCCCCTGGCAGAGCCCTGCCGGGATAAGCTACGCTGACAGAAGAGCACTTTAGCTGGTGTATTCTGTGTTTACACAAGAGCAGCGCTTTATCGCTCTGGCTCTACTGGCAAAGCTCCCCTCGGGCTACTCCGGCTCGCAGCCTCCCTGCGGAGCCACATGGGCACGGGCTCCAAGGAAAATCGCATCCCACCGAGGGGCCCGGCAGCCTGCAGCCTCTCGGGGCGGTGTGCCAGGCTCCCCCCGGGCAGGCAGTGCCCGAGAGCCCGGCCCGGGCTGGGCTCAGGTCACTCTGCAGCCACCCACACACACCCTGCCCTGGCCACCCCGCCGTGCTCTGGGCTAACCCATCATTTGCATGGGTGCAGCCTGACCTGGTTTGAGCCCGTGTCTGCCACTGGATTTGCATCCGTTGAGCTGAGCTGGTTTTGTTTCGCTGTTGTGATTGTTTTCAATTCTAATGCAGCCCGGCACAAGGAAGTGGTGACCTCGTTCCTCTCCTCTAAGCATCAGGGCTGGCTTTCAAAGGCACCATCCGTCTTGCACCAGTCCGACTCTCACCTGCAAAAACTGCCTTCCTGTCCTCCAGATTCCCTCTCGTTCCTCGACAGACTCTTGTCCCACGGGTCTCCAAAGTAAAACTTCCCTGTGTCCCGGAGGGAGGAGCAGCTCTCCTCACATCCCTCCAAGGCTTCCCTCGGCTGCTGTCCAAGGCCACGCTCCCAGCGCTGTTAATCCCAGCTCTCTGGACACCCCAGTCACCTAACAGTCCAAATTTGATCTGGATCAGGTGTGGACCCAGGGCTGCCTTTCTGCTGAGTCAGTCAAACCACGGGGTGAGGGTCAGCTTTGGAATTTTTGTGAATTGATTTTGGGGGCAGGATGATGGACCAGGTCAGGCTGCAATGGTGTGGGCAAAAGACATCTTATGCAGCATGAAACTGCTGCAAGTTAGTGTCAGCTTCATTTCCAATACATTTGCACTGGTAGAGTGAATTTACCCTTAGTGCTTCCCAGTGTTGGATTTTTGTAGGAGGAGGAAGAGATTTAGAGCTGCTTGCACTGTGTTGCCTGCTGGTGTCTGGACTGTGGCTCCCAAATCCCAGGAAGCCCAGAAATGAAGATGCCTGAAATGCTGCCTGAATTCACACTTGAACTGAAGCACTCTGAATTGTATTGCCTCTGTTTTGTTGCTGAAGAGCGAAGAATGTGGGTTTTTAATAGAAGAAAAATCACCCGGCCATCCCAAGACAGTGTCCCTCTGCAATCCCACATGCATGCAATTACCTGAACTGGCTAAGAGGCTTTAAAGTAGTGTGAATTCTTTCACCTCAGAGTATTTCCTCTGTGCCTCTGCAGCAGTAGTGCTGCAGGAAATTTCACAAATGGATTTGCATGGGAAAAATAAATCTATTAAAAAAAACCACTCAGCCCCTACATGTGTTTGCTAGAGTAACCAACATCAAATCCTTGAGAGAGATTTTCCCCCATTTGTAATACAGTTCAGATTTTGTCCAGCTGAGATGGAGAACTCCAGGGGAAACTGGCTACTTACAGGGATTAGGAGTTTTCAAGAAACTGGACTGTGGAAGTAAGAGAGTAACTGAATATGTTTTCTTTACTTATTTAAATTGCCTGCAGGGAAAATCCTCAGCTTCAACTCATTGTCCTGACATCAAGGTCAGTTTACTGATTCCATCACCCCCAAAGAGTGAAAGGTAACTAGAAATAATGCAACTGACTGCTGCTTTCTAAATTCATTCCCTCCTGCACAGGTACTGTCTGCATCTCTGCTTTATGTTGTGCCCAAAATCATCTTGGAAGGCATTTAGATAATTTTCCTGTCAGGATTTTACACTTGGCATGTCTGTGTGTATCTATGGATGTACACGGAGAAGTGAGTATTTTTAAAAATGCACTTGATGCACTTGATTGATACCCTGATGGTGCACAGGCTGCAGGACCCCTCAAAGTTAGGGATGGAAAAGACCCTTTGTACCTGGTGCCCATCTCTGTCCAGGGAGGAACCTTCCCCCAACATCACCATTGTGCCCCAGCAGTTGTTTGCATAAAACATCATCGCCAGCCTTTACTTTTTAAAATATGAATTATGTCTTTTGTGCCACGAGCCTGTTCATCTTTTTGCATTCAGAAAATAAAACTAACTAAATATATGAATCCTGATTTCACTTTTAGCATTGTGGTGCTTTGACTGTTTGGGGGTTTTTGATCTTCTTTTATTTTGAGCCTGTTCCCTGCAAGAGGGAGCTGAGTTTGGTTACACACAGTCCAGCAGCGACAGCCTTTGGAGCAACACTCTGGCTAACAGCTCCTGATGGACATAAAAAGGAGGGAATTTAAAAAGTCAGAGCATCTCTCCAGAATGGAATGATCATTCCACTGCAGACAAAATATCAGAGCCCTGAGGAGGCACCTCAGGGTCGTTGGGCAGAGATGGGGATCGGAGACCACAGCTCCCACTCCTCTTTTGGTCCCACTGGATTAGAATCCAGCTCTGGCCACTGCTGGGATTATTATCCTCATTTTATGAATGAGCAGACCAAGGTAAATACAGCTGCTGTCGTATTTGTGGTCATCCCCTGCCTCAAGGACAGGGACAGGCTGGGAATCTGGATGTTCCTGTGCCCTGTCCCATGCTGTGGCTGCAGGCAGGCTCGTGTGAACTCTCTCTCTCCCAGGTATCCGTCTCCTGCCGCAAACCATCCAGCCTGACAGAGCTTCTCGTGTACAAAAGCCAGAGAAACTCCTCTGCAGGAGCCCCAGGCAGCTGCACATCGCTGCTGAACCTCTGCCACACGCCATGGAGCATCTAACCCAGGGCCCAAAAGCGCCTGGTGCCAAAGCCTGTCACTTCTGCCCAGGAATTGCTAAACATCCTCTGTGCTGCGGGCTCACGGCACGCCATGGCCAGGGGACTCTGCTGCTCCAGCTCCAGAGGGAAGGAGCAGGAAGAAAACATAGCTGGGATTGTGTTTATTAAGCAAATTAATAGGTTGGGGGAAAACGAAGAAACTGTGGGTACTTTCTTCTCGCTTCCTGCAGACATGAGGGCTGGAGCTGAGGCAGGGAGCTGGGAAGGGAATCAGTGCTTGTCAGAGCTGCCCCGATCCACTGCCCGTCACCTTCACTTTTGAGGGGGACCAGAACGCTCACAGCCCTGACGGGTGCTGACTGTGCCCCCAGTACCAGTGTAGGATCATAGAATCACAGAATGGTTTGGGTTGGGAGGGACCACAAAGATTATCCAGTTCCTGGGCAGGGACACCTCCCGCTAGCCCAGGTTGCTCCGAGCCCCGTCCAACCTGGCCTTGGGCACGCTTAACACCGGGGCAGGTGCTGCGGGAGCCTCGGGGGAGCTGGCGGCAGCCCGGGGCTCTGCGGCTGAGCCAGCGGCTCCCGAGCGGCCGCTGCCCTCCCGGGGGAGCACAACGGAGGGCGAGGAAAGGCTGCCGTCACTCAGGGATTTCGGGGATGCTCCGGGTGCCGGCAGCCGCGGGGAGACACACACTCACAGACACACCGGCCCCCGCGTCCCCCGAGGCGCCCAAAAGGGAGGAGAAACGGCGGAGCAGCGGCAAAAAAAGACTTAAGAAGTGCCGGCTCTGCCGCGGCCGGTGGCATCCGCCCGGCAGCGGGGAACGGCCGGGCAGGGCCGTGTCTCTGCGCCTTCCCGGGGAGGGGGCGGCCCGGTTTGGGGAGGGGGAGGACAGGAGACGGGGATGCGGTGGGGATGCTCCGCGCCCCTCCGCGCCCAGGTGTCCGCGCTCGGCCGCGGGGGCGGCTGCCCACGGCTCTGCTGCGGAGCATCCATCGCCTGGCACGTACGGACCGCGGCGCTATCCCGGGGACCCCCTGAGCCCCCCCGGGAGCCGTCCCGCCCCCGAGGCTCTGCCCCCCGGCTCTGGGCTGCGTGCGGGGGTCCTGCCCCTCCGGCGGGACGGGGTGGGGGGGACACCCCGCTCTCCGCCCCTCCCCGCGGCCGCGCCGTGGAAGTTCCGCGGAGTGTCCCGGGGCCGCGGGGCAGCAGCTGCCTTTGTCGAGCTCTGCAGGAGCCGAGGCGACAACCCGGACAGGTTGCTGCAGCCTCATTAACAATACAGATATGTGTGTGTTTAAATAATTTTTAGAGGAAGAGGGATGTAACTAATTAGCATCCCCACGCTCTCTTTTAATTGCTGCCAAATAGGAAAACTACTGACTGTGACAGAGGCGCAGCAGTGGGCTCTGGCTCCCCTCCCGAAGCGTGTTCACGCCTGGGGGTGCTTCGCGGTCCCCACGGGAAACTGCATCCTCGGCAAAAAGGGAACTGAGTCCCCACGAAGCAAAGCACTTCTTCTGCTTGCGATCAGGGCATATCCCCGAAGTAAGAGCACCAATTTAAAATTTTTTTTTTATTATTATTTTTTATAAGTAAATAAAAGCCGCCACCTGTCAGGAGCCACCTCCCACCCTGGCTGCCGCTCGGACCCTGCACAGCTCTGCCCCGTGTCTCAAAGGCAAGGAGGTTCGGTGTCCATGCAGCAGCCCTGGCTGCCTGCGCGTTCCCTGTGCCCGGGAGTTTCCTGGAAACGCAGCGTTTCGCCGGGCGCAGCTGCCGCTGAGCTCCGCGGGGACCCCCGGCCCGCCAGCCGCCGCTGCTCCCGGTTAGAGAGAACCGCGGAGAGGGAGCTGCTCGAAAAGCGTTATCCCTCTGCCTGAGCCCTCAGAGAGGACCGGACCAGCTGAGCTGTCCGTGTGTCCGGCCACACCAAAGCATCCCTCGCCAGCAGCACCCGCGGCGGGGGCCGCATCCATCACCTGCCGGGCGCGGGGCTCTCGGGCCGGGCACCCGGCGGAGGCTGCGGGCAGTGCCCGCCCCTGCCCTGCCTTCCCTTCGCTCCCTGCCTGCCCTTCTCTCCCCTTCCCTCGCTTCGCCCTGCCCGTGCGCTCCCCGCGGAGCCCGGACCCTGCGCCCGGCAGCGGCTGCGAGCACAGAGCGAAGAGCAAGTGGATGTACGGGAAAGTTTGCCTCGAACTTTGTCGTGCTGAGCCTCGTCTCTGCTCTCTCGGTTTGTTGTTTAGGAAGCCAAGTGCTTGTTTTGGTCGCCTTGTTTAGGTGATTTCTTGTACATCACTCAGCCTCTTCCACGCTTCTATTTATAAATATTATTCATAGATACGCAAAAATAAATAAGAACGCGAATTCATCTTCGTGATTTTGGCCACCAAAACGAAGGTGTTCAGGCACTGACAATTCCAAAGAATGATAAAATCGTGTTCGTTTCTCAGTGTGACATTTCCGAGCAGGAAGAAAATCTGGCTTCTGAGGTTATAATAAAAATGACCAACGTTGTTACAATTCTCGTTTGGTAGGAAGAAGAGCTGATCTCAAACCAGGGAAGCTCGACGGTTCCCCTCCTCGTTTCTTTCTAAATCCATCTTGTCCCTTTAATACAAATGAACTTTAAGCTCCCCCTGTATTTTATTATTTAGATTCCTAGCCTTAATGACGCCAGGAGCAGCGCAAGCACACTCGCTAATAATCGTCGCGAGCTGCATTTCAAAGAAACATCCCTGGAAGAAAAACACCGTCGTTAAAAAAAAATAAATAGAGACTCCACCAAAAATGATAATGTGGAGTCGCTGATGATGATGGGCTTAATGCAACTGCTGCAAATCAGTACCTGCGTGGTAGATAAGGCAGATAACACCTCCAACAGTTACTTCCAGCACCCCCGTCCTCCTCGGGTTTATTTTTAGATCATTCATTTAGTCGGATGGAGGGGTTTATGGTGTTTGGACTTCTTTAAACTTTAATTAGAGCTCGTGGTATTTTTCTTCCCTGATCTTTAGTGGGGGGGAAAAAGTGAGCGAAGTGTGAACTGGTTTAATCTGAAGACGTGGGTCTATCTCGGGCCTTTAATAGCAGCTCTCAGGCGGCTCGTCCCCGGGCACTGATAGCCAAGATCTCCGCATCCAGCACTGTCCAGGGTCAGCTTTTGTCTCTGCCACAATAAACAAACACTTGCTCTTCTCATGTAAATGAGCAGTGATCCGGATGCACCTTAAAACACTGGGAGAAGTCGTTGCTTTTGAAAACGATGTTCATTTTGTCTGACACACATAACTGCATAGATCAAATGCCTGCAGAAAGGTAGCAATTTGGCAGGGAAGTATTTTCTAAGCTTAGATGAAAGTGTGCTCACGGCGTCCGAAAATGCCTGTCTCACCTCCCACCTGCTTCCCCAGCGCCGAGTTTGCGCGAAAAGATTAGACAGGCGGGATTTTCGTTGAAAAAGATAAAAAATTAATAAAAAGAAACCGATGCGAGAATCCAGTCGCACACTTCACAGAGCCCCGAATCGGGGACGCTGAATCAGGGCTGCTTTACCTACCGGGGGTTCTGCACCACTGCAGTAATCTTGTCGGATCATTAAGTAAATTATACCTTAAACATTGGTAGCTTACAAGTTGTAATCAGTAATTCAAACTCTTGACAATTATGCAAATGAATCCCCGGCTGCGCTCGGACTTTCTCGCTTTTTCTACGAGGACTTTTTCCGAGTCTATTTCGCCCAAAAACCGCCGGGTGTGGGGGCAGCGGCGCTGCGCCGCCCCACGCGGGGTTTATCCAAGTCCTTCCACGCGTGGGGGAGCGGGGAACACCCGGCACTGCTCCCGCACCCCCCAAAAAGAGCGCAGCACGTGGGGGAACGCGGGGAAGCCTCGCTGCAGCGGGGGGATGCCCACGCGTGACCCCTTCCCCGCGGGGCAGCACCGGGGGCCGCGGAGGGGGGCTCCGGCTCCGCGCTGCTCGCCCGCCCTCCGCGGGCGCGGAAGGAGTGGCTTGGGGCTGCGCGCTCCCTCCTGAGTGGCTGGCGGCCGCGGCGCCCGAGCCATCCCTGGGGAGGAGTTAGGATAATCCTATTGCCATTAAGGGCGTCTGGGCAAGGAAAAAAAACCCGAGTGACCATAAGCGCGCAGGGTTAGTCCGTCAGCTGCCTTCATGCCTGCCAACTGAGCTCCGTCCGGGGGGCCGCTCCTCTTCCCCAGCGCCGACGTGGATTTACCGCCCGTGGCGGGGGGCCGAGCTGTTCTGTTCGCGGCACCGCGCACCTGGTCCGGACGCTGGACGCCATGTTGTGGAAACTAGCAGATAATGTCAAGTACGAAGAGGACTGCGAGGTGAGAGGCTGCGGGGAGGGGTCGCCGCCGGGGAAGGGGGGTCCTGCGCGGGGCTCCACCGCCCCCGGGCCGCGCTGCCCGCCCCGCTCGCTGCCAGCGCCGCCGTCTCCCCGCCGGGAGCGGCAGCTGTCCCTGCCCGAAGACCCCGCTTTGCAATTTTTCTTTTGCCTTTGGAGGTGCGAATTTTTATTTTTATATCTATATATATTTACTGAGTCTTTTGAACTCTCGAATAAAACGGGATGTAAGCCCCAGCTGGGAAAACCGAGCTTGCATCCCGCATGGAGCAGCGCCGTGCGGGAGCAGGGCATCCCGGGGCTGGCGGAGCGCACCGCACCGGGGCGGGATGCGGAGAGACCGGCAGGTAGCAGCTGGCTGCGGCGGGGTGAGCCGGGCAGGGCGAACCCTTCCTTCCCACGTTTTTCCCCCCCTGGGAGCGGCTCCCATCCGCCGCGAGGTGCTCCCGGGTTTTGATCTCTCCGAATTCGGCGGTGTCCCCCTGTGCCCCCCCGGCTCCGCTGGTCCGCCTGCTCGGCTCCTACAGATTAGCTGCAGTCCCCGCTTCACGCTCCATTGGGACCCCATTCACCTCTTATTAACTAGCCCTGTTATTTTAATGACCGTGAAGCCAGAAGCTGCTAAATCCCTGGATCAGCTCAATGTAGACATTTCAGTTGTGACTGCTGAGATTGGAAATCGGGGGAGAAGCAGCGATGGCACGGCTGGAGGCAGCACCGCCGTCCCTCCCCGTCGGGCAGGGCCGGGAGCCCCGGCCCGGGCGCCCCTCGGGGGTGGGAGGGATGGGGGTACCGGGGGTCCCCCATCGCTCCAAGGGCGGCGGCTCCGCAGCCCCCCCGGCCCCGGCGTCTCCTCCCCAGCCGGGGCAGCGTGGCGGAAACGCGGCTGCGTCTCTGATTTGAATTTTTCTGATTTTAATGATTCTTCTGATGACTTGCACAAGCGGGAGGGTTGGTCTAGTGTAGTTGCGATGAGGAGAGCAGCGAGAACTGGTTTGTAACTTCTTCCCTGGGAGTGAGGCGATTCCTTCCGCGCAGTGCCTTAAAAGCACCAAACTCCCTGAGCAGGAGCAGGGCGGCTCTCGCTCTGCTCTGTCCTTCCCCGGTGCCACCAAGTGCCACCCACCACCCGCAGCCCCGAGCGGCCGCCGCGTCCCCCGAGCCCGCTGACGGCCACCCCGTTGTTCCCCATCCCTGTGTGCTTTCCAGGACCGGCACGATGGGAGCAGCAACGGGAACCCGCGGCTGCCGCACCTCTCCGCCGTCAGCCAGCACCTGTACAGCCCGGCCCCGCCGCTCTCGCACTCGGGCGCCTCCGACTTCCAGCCCCCCTACTTCCCCCCGCCGTACCAGCCGCTGCCTTACTCCCAGTCCAGCGACCCCTACTCGCACCTCGGGGACCCTTTCTCCATCAACCCCCTGCACCAGCCGCCCCCGCCGCCGCCCAGCCAGCAGCAGAGCGCTTGGCCGAACCGGCAGAGCCAGGACCCGGCGGCGCTGGCCCCGCACGGCCGCCCCGGGCTGGTGCCGCACCTCTCGGCGCTGGAGAGCGGCTCTGCCGGCAGCCGCCGCGAGACTTTCCGGCGCTCCGAGCTGCTGCTGCCCCACGGGCACGGGCTGGACGCCTCGGCGCTGGCCGATAACCTGGGCCTGCACGACATGGCCCACCAGATGGAGGAGGTGCAGGTAAGGAGCACCCAGACCCCCCCTCGGCGAGGCCGGACAGGTCCCGTCCCCTTCTGCGCATCCCATCCCCGTCCATGCAGGGAAATCCTCATTTTCTCCCCTTCGCCCCTTAGGATGCGGGCGCGCGGGGAGGGGGTGGGTTTCCCAAAAGCCCCCGGCTTTTTCCCTCTCAGCTCTTCCAGGTGCGAAACTTTCTCCCCCTTTCTCTTTCCAGAATGTGGAAGATCAACACTTACTAATGCATGACCAGACAGTCATTAGAAAAGGTCAGTAAGGTGGCACCGCAGTTTTACTTTCCCTTGTCAATAGTTAAAAGTTTAATGACGCACCGGTGAAGTGACGCCCTATTATTTTTATAAGGACCGATCCTTTGGGATCGGGAGGGCGGAGGAGTTTTTATTCCGCCCTCTGTCGCTGGATTTTTCTAACGCTGTCCGAGGGAAGGTGGCGGCGGGGACAAACTCCCAGGGCTGCCCCGGGGCGTGGGAATCCTGCGGGGACACGAATGTCCCCCCTCGTGTGCTCTTGTATTGTGGCTTCAATCGAAAGCAGGACCTTGAACCGATTTTAATCTTTTCTGAAATATGTGTGTGTAAAGTGACACGGGGCTTTTCTCTTGTTTGTTTGTTTGGGGGTTTTTGTTGCTGCTAGCACTCGAAGACAGTTTTTTTTCTTTTTCTTTTCCAACTTTTTTTTTTCGACTTCTTTACAAGACTTGAGAAAGGACTGAGTTCGCTGGCAGAAGACTGTTTGGCTTTATCTTAATCGAAATTGGTTTGTAGCTGAGGTTTTGAGGAAGGAGGAAGACGTATTGACTCAATTTACAGTAATTTAGCTTTTTTTCCTTGCTTTTGTTTTTAAACAAATTTGTGCTTAAAAAAAAAATCAGAACTTTCCTCTGAAGACTTCAAACAAATACCTAACTGAGGAAAAGCAGAAGTGTGTGTCAGAGCGCTGATTGCTGCCTTTAGCTCATGGGAGAATAATTTCGCTGTCAGATGCACCACTGACAAATCTTCCCCCTCCGGGAGCGGGGCCGACCTCGGCTCTTTAACCCTTTCGCCAGCAGCACACTGGGTGAACTGGGCGGATTCGCGAGGGGATGGAAAAGCTGGATCTGTGGTTTGCTCCTTCCAAAGCCTTTGTTGTCCCTCCCCACCTAAAGGCTGGAGCTATTAACGAGGAGCAGCTCCTTGCTTTCGGTTCTCTCTCCCCTGGGCTGCGTCCCTCTCTGTTGTGCTGTCTGGTAGCAATTTGTTGGGATTAAATTCCAAAGGCGGTTTCTTAAATCTGCGTGTGCGAGGTGGAAGATGAAGCCCAGCAGGAGCTGGGAGGTTTCTCCCTGCCCTGCCTTGGGAAGAGTTTTGGCAGTAGCTGGAGGATGCTAATTCGGAGCCTGTCGTGGTCTCGGGTTTTTTGTGAGCACGGCTTTGCTAACTCGCAGCCTGCTGCTCCAGAGATGTGGGGTTTGTGTGCCTTGAGAAGCGTTCTTGGTTGTGTTCGGCAGCTCCTTGGAACCCAGTGGCAAAATCCAGCTGGTCAGGAATAGTTTTGGGGACCTTTCAGTCCCTGTGCTGCAGATGGATGCTGGGGACAGGGGCCAGTGGCGTGAGCGTTTAATACCAAACAAAATCCTCTCTCCTGGGTTGTTTTTATAGAAAGAAAACTCACTTGCTGCTTCCTATTTATTTTTCCCTTTTATAAAATACCTGTTTTCCCTCCTCCTCCCACAGGTCCCATCTCCCTAACGAAAAACAGCGCTCTGAGCCTGCCCTGCCAAAAGGATGGATTAATTGGGGTGGTGATCAACCCCAACGAAGTGTTTTGCTCCGTGCCGGGGAGGCTCTCGCTGCTGAGCTCCACGTCCAAGTACAAAGTGACAGTGGCAGAGGTGCAGAGGCGGCTCTCGCCCCCGGAGTGTCTCAATGCCTCTCTGCTAGGAGGAGTCCTGCGAAGGTAGGACGGCTGCACTCCCCTGCCAGCCACCCCTCCGTGCCTGCTGGTTGTATTCCCCCTGTTCTGCTGTGTGTGAGCAGCCGCATCAGCACAACCACAGAGCCTTTTAGCGAGTTCCTGGTTTTCGAGAAGCCCAACGACGCTGAATCCTAATAGGCTTTGGAAATAAAACTTCTTTGCACTTCTGCTGCCTCTGGAGAAGTGCTATTAACAGCTCTGACAGCAATTTTTATTCTCTGTTTAAAGCTGGGGTTTTGTCTCAAAACCAGCTCGTGGAGCTGTCTCTGATTCCCAAGACAAACTGTTTCCCTGTGGAATGATTTTTTTATTAAATCTCGTGGTCCTGATTAATCATTACAAGGACACGTTTTATGGCCTTTTTTGCATACACTTAATTTGGCTTGTGATCATTCTACAGCTGTTGGTTTCAGTGGTGCAGTTTAAAATATTTTGATTTTGACCTGCTGTGTTTCATCCTGGCTGGTTTGAAGTAGAGCATTTAAAAAGTAGGTCACTTGAAAAGAGCCTGTTTTTTATCTTCTCCCCACCCCAGTAGAACCCTATTGAATGTCAGTAACTGGAATTTCTCATCTTAAAAAGAAGTGTTCCCTGAAGATAAATAAGGCCATTTTTTTTCCTCTTTAATTACAGAGCCAAATCTAAAAATGGTGGCAGATCATTAAGGGAAAAACTGGATAAAATTGGCTTGAATCTTCCTGCTGGCAGAAGGAAAGCTGCAAATGTGACACTATTGACATCTTTGGTGGAAGGTCAGTCTCGAGTGTGCCTTAAAAATAAACTTTCTCCCTTTTATCCTCCAGGCAAAGCATGGAAAGGTTAGAAAGTCCCTGAAAGTAATATGGGGGGTTTTTTGCTTATTTTCAAGTGAGCGTGGTGGGGATGTGGCAGCACCTAAGGAAGGGCTGTTCTGCCTTGGAGGGGCTCTCCTCTCTCTCATGAGCCCTGCTCACACAAACCCAGCCACTGCTCCTCTTCCTCACGGCTGCATGCCGGGATGCTGGCAGGGAGGCAGAATTCCTCCGTGCCAGGATGTGCCAAAGGCACCTTTGTCCAGTCTGTTTCTTGAGGGTTGTTTTGGGTTTCACGAGGGCGAGGCAGGGAAGGCAAAAGGGGTGAAACTCATCACATTAGTGGGTTTGGTTCCTTGTTGGGAAACTTTGGCAGTCTGGGACAGCTGACTCCAGTCGTGCCCTACCTCAGCGGTGTCCTCAGAAGCTTTGCTAATAAACAAGCTTATAAAGTGAGATTTATAGCTTTTGACTTCCTGGTAGGAAACTGGAGCCCCTTTAATCTGTGCCATGTTCTGTGGACCCTCTGTCAGTTACGCTGACCTGAAGGGTGTGTGTATATGCACGTGTGTGGTTCACATTTGGTGCTCCTGTTTCAAGCAGCTCCTGGTAGTGGGACAATTTAATAGGAATAGAAGCAGCAACTGAAATGAGAAGAGTGAAAAATGATCTAACAATACCTTCCTGCTGTTTATGATGCAGCAACTTCCATTTAAAAGCTTTCCTTGGAAGTTTCAGAGAGCTGATGTGTGTGCACATGCACAGTGCACTGATCAGGCCAATCTTTTTTATTTTGAGCCTGATCAAATTATTTTAATGAGAAAAAGTGATCTGGTTATACACCTTTCAATTTGGTTTTCTGTCTGAAAATTCTTATGCAAAAATATTTCAAAAGCATACTAAACTGAAAACTTTTATTATTTAAGTGGGATTTAGTTGGCAGATATTTTTAAATATCAGTGGACAATTTGATCTTGACTGAGTTGTATTCTTTGCTGTGCAGTTACTCTGGAGAGAGACAGGAATTTTTCTTTCTAGTATAAAAGCAAGAGAATTCTTTTTTGTAGCAGTCACCATGCAAATCTCTTTTTTTTTTTCTTGATGCAAACTTTCAAAGAAACACCGATCCATCAATTAGAAAATGGTAATGAGTGATAGAATGGTGTCCCTTTCTAAAACAGAAATACACTTCAAAAATCCACAGCATTTTCCCCTTAATTTCCCTGATTTCCTTATAATAAATGATATTTCACCACTTAACAAGCACTCCCTCTCACCCACCCAGGTGAAGCTGTGCATCTTGCTCGTGACTTTGGCTACGTGTGTGAGACAGAGTTTCCTTCCAAAGCAGTGGCTGAATATTTAACCAGACCACACATGGGCCGCAACGAAATGGCAAACAGGAAGAACATGCTTCTTGCTGCAAAGTAAGTTTTCAGCTTGGATTTTATTTTTTTCTCTCCTTTTTGAATGTGTTTTTGTCTGACTCTGAGTGTCTGTGACTGAGGGATAGTTTGGTAGATTTTTGTGTGTAATTTTAATTGGGAAGATTAAGCAATTCTTTTTATTTGGTTTTGGTTTGAATTCAGCTATGGCAGCAGTTTTATTTCAGTCTGAACCAGCAATAAGGGTAACAGTCCTGTAGGTAACTAAAGCAGTTTGGACCAGTTCTGTTCAACTGCAGCAAAAACTTCAGGAAAAGTCCTTTACCAGGACAACCGTAAGGAAAAGGTGTCCCCAGGTGTGACAGGGTCGAGGATGTGGAGGGCAGGTGTGGCCTGGGAGTGTGAACCAGTGTCAGGACTGGGAGCAAGGGGAGCTCAGCCCGTCTCCTCTCAGCTGCTGTTGGCAGCAGCAGCTCCCAGCTTTCCCTTGGGACTCTGGGAGTCAGGAGCTGGAGAGTCCCTTTTTCCCTATTATGGCTGAAGGTTTTTATAGTTCACTGGAAGCCATCCTTTGGTAGGTGTGGAAAGTCCCTGTGCTTCAACAAATTCCTGTCACAAACCTCGGTGAAGGGGAAGGAGGGGGCAAGGAGAGAAGCTTTGTTCTGGCTGTTCTGCAGCCACTTTGTACCTGTGAATAAACCCCGTCCTGAGCAGGTCCCTGGGAGGAAATACCTGTTCTGAGCTTATCTAAAATTGGTGTTTGGAATGCTCGCTGTCCCCTTTCCCCTGCTGAGTTCCTCTCCCAGGCTCTGGTTTAACAGAGCTCCAGTTCATGATTTGTTCTCTGAGATGTTTTTTGGTTTGGGGTCGATGTAATTCCCTGCTTTTGACAGCACCCTCGCTCTGCAGAGGAGCTGAGAAAAACCTGCTTAAACTGCTGAGAAAGTTGCCCTGACTTTGTGCTCACATCAGGCATGCAAAACACACTCCTGGTGTTGAATTCATCCAGGCTTCCTTTAAAAGAGATCTTCTTTCACAAGAATAAATCTCTTAAAAATTTGGAAATCTAGAAATCTAGTCTCCCTTTCCTACAGTTTGAACATGATGCTAATTTTTCCTGAGCACTCCTCTTGCTCCTGAATATTTTCATTATTGGCATAGTTACTGGCACTAATAATAATCCTCTGGAAGGCGTTTGTGATTGAGAAATTCTGATAAAGTGATGATTCTGTTAAGATTGCTCAGCTCCTGTGAAATCCCTTCAAGGGGACAGATTTACAAGCAGCAAACAACATATGCTGGAGCATTATTAAGCACTCATGTTTTGCCAGGCATATGTGTTAGTGTTTGCAGGATCAGGGCCTCGGCCTCCCTATATATACATGGAATATACACAACTAAATTAAATCTCCTCTTCAGCTGCTCCAGTCTTTCTAAACCACTCAGCTGCAGCTGTGAAAGTTCTCATAGAAACCAGCACTGAATTCCCACTCCCCACTTCAAATCTGGAGCAAGTGATGCAGGGCCAGCCAGGCACCAGAGGTGGAGAGATCGTTTTGCAGAGCATTTTTGTGATGGGGATGCAACAAAAGGTTCGTCAGGAAGTGGTGCTAAGAAGCAGGCTTTAATTTTAGACACTGAATTTCTCGTAATTCCCACATAGATGCCAAATATTTGATGCAATTTTCTTTGTTATTTTTGTTTATTTGCGTGGTGTAAAGCGTGAGCCCTTTGTGTGTTGCAGGCAGATCTGTAAGGAATTCACAGACCTCCTCACTCAGGACAGAACTCCCCTTGGAAACACCAGACCCAGTCCCATCTTGGACCCTGGCATCCAGGGCTGTTTGACTCATTTTAGCCTGATCACACATGGCTTTGGGAGCGCTGCCATCTGTGCTGCCATGACATCCGTCCAGAACTACCTAAATGAAGCGTTAAAAATAGCAGACAAATCCTACATGAACGCTGGCGACCAGAGCCCCGCAGAGACCAACAAAACCATTGACAAAATGGACAAGCACAGGAAGTGAAAGGAAAACCAGACTTTACCCTTCCTCCTAAACACAGACTGAGATCTTCTTGCCAGGGGGAACATAGAGATTTGGGTGTTTGTTTTTGTTTTTTAGTTTTTTTTCTCTTGTTTTTGTCTTTTTTGTTGTTTTTGGTTTTTTTTTTTTTTTTAATAAGAAAGGAGGGGAAAAAGGGGAAAAAAAAAATCATTCAGGATCTTCACTCCTGCTGGATTCGTGAGACAAGTCTTGCTAAAAGCTGCAGTATCCCTGTTCTGTGGAAGCAATTACCTGAAGATAAGTACTTGGGACAAGTGTATTGAATCCTTTGCTGTAAAAGTGGTGCTATAAAGGGGGGGTTGATGGAATTATACAGAGAGATTTATTTAGATTTCTTTGCCACATCTCGGTATCTCCTGGGTGACCAGCTTCATGTGTGGTTTTTAAGAGACAGATTTTAGGTGGAAGCCTGTTTTGCTCTCCAATACAATTTCAGGGGTTCATTCTCTCGAAACACAACAGTAACAATAAAGCAGTATTAAACAATGGTACAGAGATTTATGTACATTACATTTTTTTATAAACACCTGAAAATAGTAAGATTATTCTGTGGGGTTTTTTTTTTCTGGGTTTTTTTTGTTTTGTTTTGTTTTGTTGTTGTTCTCTTTTATTTTGTTTTTTTGGGGTTTTTTTTCAGATTACCATAGGAGAGTACTAAAATCCTGCTAGACTTAAGATGGCATTTGACATGCTTATTTTTTACAGAAATATTCAGGCTTTTAAAAACTGCAGCAATGTTGGCTGCAGTTTATATTATCTTGGTATTTTTTTAACGAGGACTAGTTCAAAATGAAAATACTTTTAGAAAATTCACTTTCTGTGTCTAAGGATATTGCAGCTTTATTCACATATTTATATTGTCTTGTTTTTAAATTTGGGGGGGAAACTTGAAAGAATAGGCACATAACTTTTTTTTGTTTTACTTTTTTTTTTGCCTACTAAGGCCAAAAAATACTTCCAGGGAGGCTTTATGTGTATTAAGGGAAGCAGTGTGTTGAATGTAAATATTTATTTATGTGTAATTTAATCGGATTTGTAAATAATGGTGAACTTTTTAATACTTTTTTTTTATAAATGGGTTTCAAATTTTAATTTTGGTAAGTATTTCAAAGGTAATGGGTAAGCTAAACATATCTTTAGGTTTATGCACAGGTATGTTATACAGGGTATTTAAGACTTTTTTTTTTTTTTTTTTAATCTCAATTCTTGCCACTGAAGATTAGATTTAATCTGAGGTGTTTGTTCACAAAGCAATAATTTTGTGCATCATTCACCTGGTAACTGAGTAGACATGCAAAACGAGTGTGTGAGTTAGTGTGTATGTGAATAATGGAGCTTCTGAGCTATCTTCACATATTTGTAAATGTTCCCACTATAATTCTGATGTATATGATAACCATATAATAAAAGTATTCTGGATAGAAGCATGGAATGTTTTGTTAACTGAGAACAGCTCTGTTTTCTTTCTCTGCTCGGGGAATGTGGGGCGAGTAGCACTAGAGGACATTATGTATTGAGTCATAATTGCAGCACTTTGTTCGGATTAACAGAACAGAAAGATGAAGCTGTTTGCCAGTAAAACTAATGGTTTCAATTAAACACGTTATGTATCTCCAAGAATCTTTTCTTTTTTTTCCCTTCCTAAGATGCCATGATCTTGCCTTCTGCCTGCTTCAATAGGCAGCTTGAGCACAAACTGCCAGGCTGCCTCAAAAAAAATCAATCCTACCAGTTCTGTTCTCCTGCTGGATCTGCCTGTGTTGGAATAATCCCTCTCTAACGACAAATATTCACAAAAACCTGGGCTGTGAAATTTGAGAGGTCTCCCATCCGCTTGCAGCCCCGTTTTACTGATTTGAGGAAGTTTACGTTCTGCAGAAAGTTCTCAGAGTGCTTTGTGCCGTAGGGGTGAGGCAGGAGCGGGAATTTTCGGTGTCTCAGATGCAAAATAGCCGAACAAACCTTCCTGAAGAGAAATTGGGCTTTTTTTTCCCCAGGGCTTTCTGAAAAAGGAACGTAAATCTGGGCTTTAGTGTGTCCTTGGCCCTTCAAGACCTGATCAATCCTCCAGGAAGGTGACACTGGGCTGTCAAGTGAGAATTCAGTTCCCATCATGGCAGTGTTTCTTCCAGAGCCGTGTAAAAGAGGCAAAGTGTACCATTGCTGACCACCTTGCTTATAAATCCTTTTTATGTTCTCATTTTCCCTTTAAAGGACAAAGGAAAACCACTGGAGGTGTGCAGGGCGAAGAAAGGAGAGGGAAGCACAAAGAAATGAATGCCTGTATCAGTGGTGAACTGGGAGAAAAAGCTGGTTTTGAGTTGCAATCCAGTCCCCTTCTCTCCTAAAGAGGTGTGAAATTCCAGCCTTTGCATTTGTTAGACTCATTGTAGCATTTCAGAAATGAGCATTTTGGACCATCTGTAGGCACAGGCGCAGCCAGGACACATGATGACTAACAGAACTTCGAAAATACACAAACAAGATGCCCTTCTGAAGGGGTTTTTTATGGATTTTATATATTTATACACAGAATTACGCTGGGTACGGTGAGAGCTTGTTCAGAGAATGCAATGCTACAGCTCTGTTCCTTTTTCTCTCTTTCTGCTGCTGGACTGCTTATCCAGCATCTATAGGAAGATATTTTAGCTACCAGACAATGGAATCTTGCTTTTTTTTTTTTTTTATTAATGCACAAAACCAGGCAGTGAAATAATTGCCCCTTGGGATAGGAAATAAGGATGTTTCCATTTATTCCTGCGTGCATTCAAGCAAAGCCAGTCAATTGTCTAATGTACTGACTCGGGTTCTATTCATATGTGTGGAAGATTAGAAATGTGGAGTTTCCATTACCTTAGTGCTTTTCTTCACTGTGTATTTGAGCTGGGACATTCTTTTTGAAGCTCAACCACCTTCTAAGCTGTGCCAGAACCATGAAACAACAACAACATCATCTTCTGTTCCACCCCCTGAAAAGGACAGTTGAACTTGTCTCACCCCAAATTATTAATCTTAAAGGAATATGTTAATTCTTGGGGAATCTAGAAAGCAGAGTGATCCGAACACTCAAGAAGGCCCTTGCTTCTTCCTGATGCTCAAAATTTCATGGTTTTTACTGCTTCTACACAGATTATTCTTAAGCTGGCTAAAAGATAAAATTCTAATGTAAGACTCTTCAGAAGTTCCATTTCTCATTTCCTTTGAAAATGAACTATTCGAATCACTCTGTCCAATCTTTTCCTTTACCCTTCTCCCATCAAAAGAAGAGGTTTGGTCATAATGTGAAGGAAAAAGGCTTTAAACTATTTGGGTTTAAAAGTAAAAAATTATTAAAGCACTGCCCTCCTGCAAAAATCTGATACATACCCATAAGATAGTTGAATTCATGTAACTCAGTAAAACATTGCCTCGTGGAAAAAGAAAATATTTCAACCATCTCTTGCCTGGCTGTCAGCAGCAGTTGGGCATCAGGATGTTGGGCTCTTCCCAGGTGGATCCATGGCAGGCAGGGAGCTGCTTCCTTCCCCCTGTGCCAACCGAGGGCATGGCCTTGGCAACCCCATCACCTGAGAGAGGCCCCACTGCCACACATCATTAATTGCAAACCTGAGGATTAGTCAAGAGTCCACCTCATGAAACTCTGTGACTTCATGGCATTGCTGCTTTCAGCTTAAAAAGATTTTTTTTCCTGGTGTTCACAGCTTCAGAGAGAAATAATGATGCGAAACTAGTAAAATATTAACTATAAATAGAAGTTTTGTCTTAATTTAGTAACTGATTTCGGTTAACTTTATTTTTGACTCTCAGCTCTGATTTGCCCTCCACTTATTTCACTGTTATTTATTGTTTCTCCCTGGCTCTTGGCTGCAGCCTGCTGCCTGTTCCTTCAGAATTTTGCAATATGAGTAAACGCAGAAAAGCATCTTGAAATGGGTCTGCCTTGCTGTGCTGACTTGTTGTAGCCCTTTCTTCTCTGGTTTTTCCTGCATGCAGTGTTTATGTACATCCTTGTAGATATTTTGGTCTAACTGTGGTGTGGAGCCTCCCTCCTGACAGGGCCTTGGCCTGCCTTTGGGACTTGTTCTGCAACAACAGCTGGATTATTTTATTTTATTAAGAAAAAAATGGGGTTCTGTCGACACTTTGTCCCCAGACTGTTACTTCACTAAGAGAACACAAGGTTAGGGACAAAGATGCTTCCCTGTCACTAAAAGAAATCTCTGAATTACACGTTTCTGTTTGTTGATATTGCAGGTTTTGTGTGGGGAACCTGGAGCCGGTTTTGTCAAACCCTGCAGGGTCCATTTGGGATGGTGACCCGAGGAGCTGAGCCACAGGAAATGCACTTGGGAATTCGTTCCCAAAGCCTGGCCACAGGCAGCCAGTGTGTCTCTGTGAAACCTGGGTGTTATCCAAAGCACTTGTGGCTGTCAGGATATTTCCGTGGTGCCCGGCCATCCCCGTTGCCTCACGTCCCACGATCCATGGAACTTCACGGGTCACCATCTCTGCCAAAATTCCTCAGGGGCTATCCTGGAACCATCTTCTAGCAGATTGTTAGATTCTGTTCTGTATCATTTGCTGCCTTCTCCCTCTCCCATTTTCACTTTCGCAGGGTTATATAAATAAGTTTATTCCCAATTTCAGATGCCACTTTGCATTCATTGGATGTTCCTGTCTGTCTTACAGGGATGTTCCAGCTGGTTTCCATGTACCATTGTTGTGTAAGGGCTGGCCACAAATATTCCCTTTTTTCCTCTCTTTTAGCTAAACAACCCGTTTTTAACTAGTTCTTGGGAAGGCCTTTCTCACAGGCTATGACTGTGCCATGACACATTCCCTAAATGTTCATATGGAATATTTTTTACCCATAATTTGAAATTAAAAGCATGTAATAATACAGACACTTGCTCTGTGTCACAAAACTCAAATACTTGTTCATGAGTGCAGCAGAAAGTCCAGAGATTGACGATGAACCAAATAACATGAGAAATCTTTTAGGTGAGCTTTAGAGTTTATATTTCCAGGTCAATCACCATAAAAACAGAGTGAGAAGTAGCAGGTTAAACCAAGGGTTGGAAAGATAATGTTCTTCAGCTGATTGCTGCAATAAAACAACTATCTGTAATTAATTGAAATAGTTCAGTGACAAAAAGTGGTCTAAAATTCTTCCAGCTCCCTTGCTGAAGAGAGAGAAGGGAAAATATTTGATTTCAACTCTCTGGCAGGACGGTTCCTGTCTGGAAGCAGAAATCACTTCTGCCAGGTCTTCATCCTGTCCTTCCCTCTTTGCATCACATCAACTCCATAGAGAAAGGAGAAATAACCCTAAATCCATGACTAGCTGAAGGTGTGGGGTCTGCTGGAGGACTGAGAGCACAAACCTGGCAGCTGGATGTGCTGGAGCTGGGCTGGATGCTGGACTGTGAGCTGGAGCAACTGGGATGGAGGCACACGTATTTTTGGCTGTGCTGAAGAAACAGCAATTAACCTCCAGCAGAGAGGTAGGGCAGCAGCCCGGGACCAGCAATTTTCTCCAACTCTTGCAGCAAAATTTGCCTGAGCTCATTTGTCAAGCTTTGAATCCTTAAATCCATAACTCTAATTAATTAAGAATCTCTAATTACCCCAAAATGGTGCTCTATATTTAAGGTTAAGGTGTGGTGAAATCCAGAGAAAACATGAGAGAAGCTGGAGGATGTTCAGAGCAGGAGATGCCAGGAAAATGTGTGTTTTCATAGGTGTGGGGGAAGCCAAATGGTCAAAGTGCCAGTGACCTCTAGGGCAGGTCTGAAACTGCCAGAAGCCACTGCCCAGTGCTTGGACATCGATCCTTGTGTTCCTAAAAAAGCAGTGACCACCAAACCCGTCAGCAGAGACTCTGATATTGGAGACCCAAAGCCGTGTAAACCTTGGCGTTCAAACAAACAAAAAAAAAGTGTTATTTTCTAAACCAAAAGCACATTGGATGAGGCTCTGGCTCTTTACAACCTTAACAAGAAATACCGGTGGGGACAGCACTAAAAACATCAGTGCAGGGGGGTTCTGGCCTTGCCCTCTTCAGAGGAAGAAACTGTTCACACCTGAGGTCTTATTGCTTATTATGTTAAAAATGTATAGCTTGTAACCGGTCTGTAACCAGTCGATGTGACTCAGACAAAGGTGCAACGTGGACAGAGGCATCACTTGGAGCTAAAGTTTGGCCTTTCTGCAGAGGATCCTGTTTTCCAGACCTCACACAAGAGTTCCTAGAAGCCCAGGCTAAAGCGTTTAGGGTTCAGTCTGTGAGGTCACCTGAGTGGATGAGTGGGATCAGATGGATTTGGGGCTGACTGGCTTCAGCAGAGCAGCAGATACAAGCCTGAAACACTTTTCTGTAAGCCGGGCTGGGCTGCTGCTCGTTCCTGAGGATTTTTCAGCACCATCCTTCAGCAAAGGTAAGCTCTGATAAGAGAATGGAGACAGGGCACATCTGCATGTGTATGAGGTCGTTGTGAGGACGTTAACGGAGGAACACTATGCATGTTTCTGTGTGAGTGGCAGGGCCTCCCCTTCAGAGCCTCAAGTACCATTTCCTCGTTCCAATAACGGGGAGTCTTTGTGTTGTATGGCAAACAAACGCCTGTACTTAGTGGCTTTGTCTGGTGGAAGATAGAAGTTGATAAGATGCTGGTAAGGTTGTTGTGAGGTGCTCCTGTTGACTTTCCTGCACAGAGCGTTTCCAGGGATTCACTCTAGAAAAACTGCTGGACTGGGGGCAGGATTCAGAGTGAATTTCATTGATGTTTGAAGTAAAAATTGTTTCTGCCTGTTTTTCTTTGGGACTTGTGTGATTGTGCTGTTAAAAAGCAACATGAGCGTAGCTAAAACTAATCGTTTTATTTCGCGTTTGCTGGCAAAGTAGGGTAGTGACTTGCATCAGCGAGGTAAAGATGAGAATGACTCTTCGGGTGCGAGCTAAAAAGGTGAGAGAAAGGTGTTAAAACGATTACGGGATTTCTTTTGTATTCATTTTCCTCAGCTAAGTCACGATCCAAGAAAAGCGTGCTAAGCTGTTTGGCTCGCTTCAAACAGCGCTGATTGTCGGTCAGGGTGCGGGAAATGTTCTCTTTTGGCCCTTTCTCGGAAACCTTCCCCCTTGGCAGCGCTGCGTGCTCTGAGCGGGGATGTGTGGGATGCGGGGATGCGCGGGATGCGGGGATGCGCGGGATGTGCGGGATGCGGGGATGCGCGGGATGCGCGGGATGCGGGGATGCGCGAGAGGCAGGGATGTGCGGGATGCGCGGGATGCGGGGATGCTTCCGAGGGTCCGAGCCGGGTCCCGGCTCTCCCTGGGCACCGCGGCCGGGCCGGGCCGGGCCCGGTGGGTGCTGGCTCAGGGCCGGGGGCGCTGCCCGGGTCCCCGCCCGGCTCCGGCAGCTCCTGGCTCGCTGCGAGGTCCCGCAGCCAGCGCAGCAGGTCCCGGCCTGCTGGGGCTGGGAGATGGAAGGAGATCACAGCCGGGGCCAGGGGTGATGTGGCCCCAGGCCATCATCTTATATAAACCCCGCACATTTGCATAATGTGTTGTACAAGATGAAAACTGAGGAAACATTTTTTTTTTCTTTTTTATTAAAAGGGAAGAAAAGAGGTGAAAGAGCTTTTAAAAAGGATATCCTTAAAAAAAAAAAAAAAAAGTCAGAAATGTAGTTTCCAGAATGGCAGCGTCAGTAATTGGTCAGAGAGGATTTCAAGGGTGACTGTGTGATTTGGAAATCTGACATAGTGTACTTGGGGAAAAAAAACCAGCCCAGAGGTAGGACCTCAAACAGAAAGGGAGCATCGGGCTGGTGATGGGGAACTCATCCCTTTTGAAGCAGCTGTTTCTCCAGCCTGTCGTAGGCCAAACACAGGACAAATCCCTCCTTCCACAGCAGGGCTGTGGCAGGAAGAGACAGATCCTGTGGAGTCACTAAGCCAAGGCATTCTTAATGACAGGGGGTGACTCAGATATTAATGCTGAGGTCAGTGAATGGCCTGGGATCTCCAGAAATGCACCTTTAAGCTTAGACCTGGCCAGTGCTGGCTCGCTGGGAGCAGTGGATTCTGTGCAAGGACCACCAGGTGGATCAGTGCTGACGCCTCATTGCTCAGCTGCACGTTCCTCCTGTGCTGGGCTCACTGTTGTGGAGTCTCATTCCTTGAGGATGTTCAAAAGCCATCTGGACACAGTCCTGAGGAAGGTGCTCAAGGGGAGCCTGCCTGAACAGTGAGGCTGGGCTGGATGACCTCCAGTGATCCCTTCTGACCTGAACCACTCTGTGAGATTCTGTGAAAGGTGGAAATGGTTATTATAGGATGCACTGCAGCTGGGATGTTGTGGAATAGCCTCTCCTGGGACTTTAATGAGCTTCATTACAATAACGAGTCAAGCAAACCTGTCCGTGTTGCTGCTGCTGGGTGTGAGAGCTGATTCCTGGAGCTGGTGACTTGATGTCTGGCTGCTGGAAGTCTCTTTAGTTGGTGCTTGTGCCCTGTATTTATTTCTGAGGTTTGAAACACCATCATATGCAGGCAGCATCAGGACTCTGTCCCAAGTATTTTGTAGGCAATAAAAGTTGTTGTTCCCAGTTTATCCAAATGAGCAGTTCGAAGGGAAGAAGGTTCTTGTGTCTGAGGAAGAAACATGAAAAGTTACAAAGCCTCAACTGGGCAAATAATGAAAGAACTAAACTTCTCCTCTCTAATTTTTTTTTGTTTGTTTTTGTTTTTATTTGCTGTGACAGTGTTCCCTCTGGCATGTATTAGCTGACCTTTACAATACAAGGAAAAGGTGTCAAAAAACACCTTCTCAAAAATATGTACCTAAAAACCCCTGAGGCCCCGACTCTTTTTTTCCACCGGGGTAAAACCCAGAGCCAGCAGGCAGGTAGGAAATTGCATCCTTGGGGAGGGAAGAGGCTGAGGGTGAAATGCACAACTGTTCTTTGGGGCTGTGCTGGCCGCAGCGGGGCAGCTGCAGGACTGGCCGAGGGGAGCCTTCCACAGCCTTTTGCAGACAAGGAGCACTGTGAGCATTTCTGGTGAGTCACTGCTGGGCTAAAGCACTGCCAAGCAATGCTGCTGGGCTGAACCATTTTGTAATGTAGAGGTTATTCTTCCTGTTACTTCTCCTGGCAGCACTAAGCTGTTGTGACAGTGATGTTGCTGGCTGCTGCTATTAATCCAGCCTTCCTGGAGATGCAAAAGTCAGGCTGTATCTGGGGCGAGATGCGCAGTCGGATTCATCCCTGCTCTGTACTCTCTTGTTCTGAGTCCTGTCAAAATAGCCCAGCCATTGTGTGCAGGGGTTACAAACTGGGGTGGGATGCCACTGGGAGCTCCTTTTCCATCGCATCCTGGTGCTGGACCACACCACCTTATTATCCAAAGGGTCACTTGTCTGGGTACACCACTGATTTTTCCATGCAGTCATGCATTTCTGCTCCATGCCTCAACTTCCTGCCTCATCAGTGCAGCCCTTATCCAGCCCTCAGCATCCCTGTGGATTCATCCAAGCACAGCTCGTCCTTGGGGATGTGTGCTGGGGCAAAGACTGCCTTGGGTGCTTTGTGTTGAGGGCCGGAAGGAACCACCCAGAAGTGCCTTGTTCTTGCCCTCCCAGGGGTGCCTGGACCAGGCCACTGTGCTCTCTGAGCCGCTCCACGCCCTGTCCTGGGCTGGATTTCATTCCCTGCCTCTGCTGGGAGAAAGTGGCCATGTGTGCAGCAGGCAGGTGTCCTGCCTGCCCTCTTGGAAGCACCGGTGGAGTTTCCCATGTGCCACGACAGGGAGCTCATTGAGGCTGGCCCTGGCACAGATTGCTCTGCACAGCGTTATTTCCACACATTCCCCACCAAAACAGCCTTGCTTTCTGCATGAACTCCTCTTCCAGCCCAGTCCTTGGAGCAGGGAGTGAGTTTTGGTGGGTTTTGACCATAATTTCCCTTCTAGTTTGAGGGATTCCCTCACTGGAGAGGCCCAGGCTTCCTCTCCTGTATTTCCCGGCTGTGTAGGATGTCTGTGCCCGCAGCCAGGTCTGTCAGCAATGCTGAGGGCCTTACCGTGAAAAAAGGTGTGAGAAAGGACAAAATGCTGCCCAGGAGTGCTGGGAAAAGGGTGAGGAACAGCTCTGCCATCCCCGTGAAGGTGCTCAAGGCACTGGAGGGATCTCCTGCAGCCATGCCAGGGCTTGGGCTGGAGCAGGGGAGAAGTGAGAGGGGGCGTGCACGGTGGTGTTTTAATTTTGTCTTTGTTTCTCACCATCCAGACTTATTTATATTGACAATGCATTAAATTATTTTTCCCCAAATCAAGTCTGTTTTGCTCATGGCAGCAACTGGTCAGGGATCTCTGTGGTTTTTATCTTGAGCCATGAGTTTTTTAATCTTCTTTCCTCTCCTGTTGAGGAGAGGCTGAGGGTGTGGGTGGCTCTAGGCCGAGGTCAGCGCACCACACTGGTGCAGCTCTGTGTTCACCCAGTGCTTAAGCTGTATCCCTGATTTTATCACAAACTTTTCCTTCTCTGCTGTTAACCTGGTGCGTCCACAGGCCTCTAAATCATCAGGAACCCTCCAGATAAATCCCTTAGTCAGTGTGTGGGGAGTACCACAGCTGAAATGGGCCAGGTTTCAGGCTCTGGATTCCCTGGGCTACGAGGGTTACAAAGGCTCTGTGTAATCTCCTACAGTCTAACCAGATTTTCCTCAAAATTGTGAGCAACACACTTGGAAATTTCAGCCATAGCTAAAATTCTATACTTAAAAATATTAACATTAACTAGGTTTTGTGTGTGTGCTTATGAAGGCTGCAGGAAACTGTGTGCAAGGAATGCATGAGGAAAGCTGCACTCCCAGCTCTGCATGCACAGGTCCAAACACTTGGATTCATTCTTAAGATGTGCATAAAACTCCTTCCCTTTCACTTGGTTTTACTGTAACTGACAAAGCTGCCTGACTCAAGCATTTCAGAAATCTAATGCTTAAGATTTCACCGTGGATTTTTTGGCTTCAAAGTGATTTTGTTATGTCCCCAGAGCCTGGTTAAATCCTTAGTTATAATGATTGCACACTGAAGGGTGCTGTTACATAGAAATGCTGTCCCATAATGGCTTCGTTGCTGTGGAAAATCCGATGTTATTTGGTCATTCGCTACGAGTTCCCTAAGCCATCAAGACATTTGCCTCAAGGCTACAAACACAAAGCTACAGGCAAAACCCTCTGGACATAATGAGTGGGCATTTATGCAGAACTAAAAACTGGAACAGCTGAGCAGTAGCTCTATGAATAGCAAGCATGCCTCTAAGCACAAAAGACATCATTCTGCAATAAAGGGGTTTATAATGGTTCTGACATCTTGTATGTCAAGATCATGCTACGTTGTTGTAACTTTTTTTTCCCCTGTTTGTTTGTTTGAGCCGTGTTCCTTCAGTAAGGTGTGAGTAATTAAAGGGTGTGAAGGAAACCCTATAGCCCGGTAAGAACAAAAATTGGGCAACGGACACTTTTGGCAAGATCCATCATTTTGATCATGTTTGCTAGGGAACAAGCTCATCGCTCCCGTGCTGTATTCCCAGTTCCACCCTTCAGGATTTCTTAGGGGTTCCTCTTGTATCAGCAGCTCTAATAGGCTCAAACCTAATGTTAGCTGAGAAGTGTCTTCTGATGGAAACGCAGAGATTGCACTAACCATAAACTACAGGGTCAGGGAGTCAGGCAATACAAAGAAGGGTAATAAATTTCAGAGTGATTTGGATCAACAGGGAGCTGGAGGAGCTTAAAGCTGAGAAATGTACCCCAGCGAGGTCTCAGTCCTTTGCAAATCATCTATAGGCACTTCCAAATAAATGGCAAGAACAAGATGGGAAGGGATGTGTGGCTTTTACACCAGGAGCATAATGAAAACCCAGAGCAGAAATTGGAGTTGGAATATAGAAACAGCCTAGAGGAAAAACAGGAGGGGAGAGGGAATGTAGGAATACACAAGTTGATAAATCATTGCCTATGTGTTTGCATCCATGGGTATCTGATCTGTTCTTGAGACACTGTTGATTTCCAGGTTAGTGTGGTGTTTTAGTGGGGTTTTTGGTTTGTTTTTTTTTCATATTTTCCTTGTGCCAAGGTGCTGTGGGACTGGTGAAGGGGCTTGCCAACCCTTTATGACTGGAAAAACAAATTCAAATGTGTTTTGCAATCCTTGCAAAGTAGTTTGGGTCTCTCAAAACCACCCATTGTAGAGATGAGCAAAGCCCCAATACTGTGCAGCTCCTCCAGGAAAACATGGTGCAGGGATTAGGTGCTGCCTCTGACCTGAGAAGTGGTGGAAGTCTCCACTGTAAAGCAGTGGAGGTACCTGAGCTGGCTGTGACTGTGGCACAATAACCCAGCCCTGCTCTTTGGGAAGCAGATTTCCCTTCCACCAGCACAGCAAGTGCAGAGATCAGTGCTAGAGAGTCCGGAAAGCTGGCAGAAAACTGGAGCCTACAATCCAGCTGTGCACTCGTTTCCTCATGTCCAAATGCCTTGCAGGGCCACAAGCAAATTGTTTCTCCCCTTGGCATGTTCCTTTCTTATCACTGGAAACAGGTATCATGTCTATTTTGCATCTCACCCCGAAGAGAGGCAGAGCCTAAACTGCAAGATGTCAGATGTGGAAGGATGATACTCAAGTTGCTTAGGAAGGCAAAGGGATTAATTTCATTATCCCTCTGCCTTCTTCCTTGCAGCTGCTAGTGATGGCTTTTCCTGCCAGGAAAGAGACTCCTGAGGCCCTGTTGGGAGAATGACAGCTCTGGCCTGCTGGTAAGTGGTGGCTCTGTACTTTTGAGAAGATAATTGATAGAACAGCATGGAAGAACTAGGATTGAACTGTTCCCTTCACAAAATGCAATTTAAACCCAAGGATTTCTACTTGGTCAGAGTGACATTGGCCGCAGCTGTATGAAGGCAAGGCTGTTCTGGAGACCTGTCCCTGCTGTGTGCTGTAGAGAATGCTCCTGCCACACCAAACAGGGCAGTCTGGACGTGAAGTCAGATTTTGTTCTGCTCTGTTTGTACCAATTATATTTCAGACAACGATTTTAATCTCTGGAAAGCATCTTCTACTGTTGCATATTTTAGTATCGTCTCTGTCTGTGACTGGTAGAGAAGAGGTGTTTTGGTAAAGAGGGATACCTGCTTCGGTTATTTGGCTGTTCAGACTGTTGTTTGACTGGAGACGTGTATTTTTGGCTGTTAAACAAAATATCCAGTTATAAAATGAAAATAGGGCATTAAAATACCTGTATTTTTGTATACCAGCAAGTGAATGCTAAGAGAGATGCATAGTGACAGCAAAACTACAAAGACTGAGGTTTGTGCATGCCCAGAGCTGGTTCTTCTTCCACCAAGGGTCTTCTGGCGCAGAGAGACAGAGGCTGGTACCCATCTCCTGCTGTGGGTGTGTGCTGTCCATCACTAGAAACCCCTCAGGACCTGCAGGGAATGCACGAGCAGGAGTAAATCCCCCAGGTTTGTGCACTGAGGGCAGTCCATAGCCTGGTCTCTGCTCTCCACCAGGTTCTCTTGACTTTGAGACCTGACCCTGCTTTTTCACCCCTTTATTGTCCAAGGACCTCTGGAAGCTGCAACCTGCATTGCCTGGAAGGATGTGAGAGTTATTCCTTTGTCATGTAACAAAACCCTTCCAAGTAGTCCAAGAATTCTGTTCACAACACACCTCCCTTATCAACCCTTCGTGCACAAACTGCATCATCACCATGCAGCCTGAACAGCACTGCAAGCTTGTTTGCTTTGTGATTTGTGGTCGGATCATTGCATTTCAGCATTCACCAATGAAAGGAAATTACTAACAAGACACTGGTATTTACATTAATTGTGGCTTTGGGGAGATAGTCCAAAGAAAATTATGCCAAAGCCAGTTATTATGTGTCTCCCTAACAATTAGAATGAAACCCAAAGTTTATAAAACAAAAGTTGATTTCAAACAGATTTTAGCTGCTACTTGATATTTTCCCTAGAAAGGGCTGAGGGGAAAAAAGGGGCTTTATATTTTTTTCTTTTTCTTCCTCCTTTCTTTCATCCACCTTCTAAAAACAGTGTAATGCACATGGCTGGAAAAGGTAGCTCGTCTACAATTGCGAGAGAAACTCCTAATTTGCCGTGATCCAACCTCAGCTTCCCAGGAGGTCTGCTGGAGTGGGTCACTTGTCGCACATGCCACACACACTAAATGTCAGGGTTTCCTTGGTTGAAGCTGTTGGTTTTCATTGGTTTTGTTTCACCTCAAAGCAATTTTGTGCAGCTCTGTAGGTTAAGCAGAGGTGTTGCTCCAAACCCTTCAAGGTACTGCCAGCTCCTTTCATGTATATCCCACGAGATCATGGTGTGAGTGTGCTGAGACTTCTCCTGCTGCAATTTGAACTATTTCTGGACACTAATTCAATGCTTTTTATGATGTTAGATGTATGATGAAAAGCTATTTAAGGTTTCTTGGGATGACTCAGTTGCCAGCATAGCAGATCCAAGAAACAAACACAGATGTGAGATTGAAATTCTCCTTTGGCATAAAACACTGCCTCATGCTATAAACCACAAACTATGCCCAGTGGAGACTGGGAACACTCTTCTTTTTTTAGCTTCAACTAGTCAGGTAACTTCTGACTTCAGAGGTGAGCAGGAATTCGTGCACCTTGGTCTCTCACTAAACATCAGTGCTGTTTGTACATCCTCACTAACAGTGGGATTTGTCCCCTCCGACTCTGGCTGTCTGACCTGAGCTTCTTGTGGAGGCTCTGTAGTGAGGAAGTGCAGGAATTTCTGAAGCATGAATCATCTGCCTTGCTGTCAATGTCTATTTTAGGGACATGCCTGAAGTGAGGTGAAATTAAATCCTTCCCCAAAAATTCTTCTGTAAGAAAGGGGATTTTGGATGCTCTGGGGAGGTAGTCTGGGCTTCCTTTCCTCGGATGACCCCGTGAGCAGACTTTACCCTTACGTCACTCCACAAGTCCTGAGCAGATCCAGGCACAGGAATGTGTGTTCTGGCACGGGGCAGGCACGCAGACATGTTCCTGCTGACCTGGCTTTGGGGTTATTCTGCTCCCCACTCCTCTCTCAGAGGCCAAATGGACTGCACTGATATGTGGCTGGCCACCAAGGGGCTGCAGACTAAAAGTGTAACTGGGTTTAATTATTGAGGTATAATTTAGGTCTTTGTGTTTATAGGATAATTGTTTCTTTTTAAATATAACTTAAACTTCGCAATACAAGAAACAGGCCTGAACCTGTGGATGGAGTGCTGGAAACTGTCTAAGAAGATTAAGGTCTCTTAATTGATTTCACATAAACAGGTGTGACTGAATTCATCAGAAGAAGGTTAAGACTAAATGTATTCTGCTAATTATGTGAAAATTGCCAGAGTGTGCTGGGTTGAGCAATTGCCTTCCCTTTGCAAGTGGGATCATTCCTCAACTGTTCATCAAATGGGAAAAATGACATTTCCTAAGCAAATGAGCCAACCTGTCACACGCTGGGCTTTATTTTGAAATGTCTTTGCTTGTAGACACGTTGGCAGTGGTGGATTTGGCAACAGGACATGGGAATGTCCCTCGTGTGCTGTACCTGACTGGCAGTGTGGGAGGACAGGTGTCAAAGCAGGGCTGTGTCATTCTCTAAACTTCAGGAATCTGCATGGTTGGAAATTCCTATTCTGGAGAACTGAAGGAGTAACTCTGTTTAAAACACTTGCTACTCACTCTCAATGTTTCTGTGACCTCTTAAATCAATTCTTTCCTGTTTAGTTACCTTTAGCACTTGGAGATGCAGAGCATGGACGCTTCAGCAGTGCATGGAACACTCTTTGTCTTGGGTTTCAAAAACAGCCACTGGAGTATAAACTCCTCACCCAGCTGACCAACAAACTGATTTATTCTGTTTACTCTGCACTCTTTGCCATCTGTCCTCCTGATCTTGCATCTTGAGGGAACCAGACAGAATTGACAATGTTGAACGTGCTGTGGAAAGGACGAAAGTCCTGCTTTTGAGCTGTCCGCCTCAGACTGTGCAGGTGTGACAAGAAATTGTGTGATGAGATAAAAGTATCCCAGCACAGCACCACGAGGGCCCTGCAATTACTCGGTGGTGCTCCCAACAAAACCATTTGCTGACGAAATCGTCCTTCGAGTCTCCAGACTCAAGGGTGACTCGTATTTAAGGTGTGATTTCAGAAGCACATTTGCGTAGAGATGCTCTAAAATTAGTTCAGTTGCTTAAATTGCTGTTTTGTAATAGCAAAGATATTGTTTGTAACATTTAAAATTAATATAGAAAATAATATCCCTTGTGTATTATTCTCTTTTTCTATTTTAATGTTGAGACCCAAATGCAGACGTACATGGATGAGCAGTGAGTGATGATTTAGTAGCACTTTGATTATGTGTTTTACTCAAGTTAAAGTGAGCAACTACCAGGTAATAAGGAGCAAAATCTTAATTTAAATTGGTATTTTAAAAAAACCTCACCTAATTGCAGCTCTGCAGAATGCCGGGAAACCATCTTCTAAGTGCAGATGCACGGTTTTATGTATATTATTTAAGATATTCACCATCCATTCAGATTTTCAGCTCATTTCTTTGGAGACAGGGCTTTCTGAAGTATAAATCTTATTATTCTTAGGGGATCCCAGTAGGAAAACCTGTCTGTGTCTGCATTTTGAAAAAGGGATGTAGTGGTTGTACCTGCACCTGCTGAACATGAACTAAAGTTATGCTGTTTCCAAAAGAAAAAAAATAAGCATTATAAACGAACTAAACTTTGCAGAAGATATCAGACATAATCTTCCACTTTTCTTGGTTTTCGTAGAGCATTAGGAGGAAGATAATTTCCAGGTTTAGGCACCATAATTTGGGAAAGATATGGACCAGGTGGAGATTCTAAAAAGGAAGGGAAAAAGTTTATGAGAAAAGATTCAACTTGGGTTGCTTTTCTTGTAGTAAAGACCAGGACGGTGTTACAAGCCTTCAAAAAGAAGGAGCAGAATTTATTCTGTGTCCATTCATCCATAAAAATAAATTTCTTGACTACAAAGCTAGACATCAGAAAACCACTTTTAGCCGTAAGAGGATATTTGTAATAGATTGTGAGTTTCAGCTGAGGAAAAAATTAGACAAACATCAGTTTGGAGCGGGGAAGGGAATAGCTGGAAGATTGCTTGAGATCCCTTCCAGCCCTGCTGTTCTAATTTTATGATTTATTTTTTTAATAACTGCTGTAAGCACTCTCGTACAACGAGTTAGAAGAAGTCATTTTAAAAAGTTGTAACTTCAGTTACTGAAAAACCATTGCTTATTCCAAGCAAACACGTCAGCTTCATTTTCCTGTCCTGGATCACAGAGTTTTCTTCTACAGAAGCATCTTCCTTTAAATGGAACATGGTGAAGAAGCTCTTTGGCAGTTTCCTGCCAGCTTCTCCAGAAATATATCTATAGGTGAAAGAAAAAACTCTTATCAGGGCATATTGTCTGCAGGAGAGAAAAAAATTAAGTCTTGGGTTATGTTGATGTGGAAAAAGATCAGTGTCTGACACACTCGCTCTCATTCAAGTTTAAATTTATTTTGCAAATAGAAGCCCTGCTTCTTGCCATCTGCTTCAAACATCTCCTTCAGGCTGACTTTTGGCTGTTCTTCACAGAAACTCTTTTTATTCTGTACATCCAAAGTTTCATTTGATTTCTGAAGGGGATGAATGCCCTGATTCCTTTGCTCCTTTGAAAACTCAAGCTGTTTTTTTCAATCAAGACCATCAAGAGCTGGCTGAGAGGGCATTGGAATTGATAGGGTTTAAGCACACGCCTTAAAATATTAAGATAAATTGGGTACTTCCTTATTTATTTGCTGCCTAACACAAAACTCATTTTATTGAAACAAGCTCATTCAGGCTCCCACCTTGCTGCTTTTGTGCTGACAGTAAACCAGACTCTAAAATCCAAAGTTGCTCCATGAATTTGGAGCAGGGAAGGAGTTGTGAGGGACAGGAACCTCGGTCAGACCAAGGTGCTGCTTCGTGGCAAGGGATGCAAAAGGCAGAGGTGCCTAACTCTGCATGCAAACCAGTCCTTGGCAAAACATCTTCAGGGCATGGCTAGAAAGGGGGAAATGATTGATTGAAATAGATTTCCAAGTGATTTATCTAATCCAGAGTTATTTGCCACATCCTCTCCAACTGATGAGAAAACAACACAATGCACTGAAAGGGTTTTGCTCTCCAAGGTGCAAGGTTATACAGGAATTACTGGTATTTTTTTTAGTGATTGGAAGCACTTAATTCTTGGCCCCCTGCCTCATTATACAGCCCAGGCTGGTACAAGCAGTTCTGCAAAACATATAATTTTACTTGTTTTAATGATCAGGAAACATATACTTTTAAACTGATCTCTGCTGTGCAATTGCAAATGTTTTGATGGAAACACTTTTTTTAAATTAGTTTCATTCCCATAATGACTCTAGTTAGACTGTTCCATTAGCAAGCAAAAGAATTGCAGTCTCTCATCAGGTTGTTTAGCTTTCAAAATCCAAATTTGTTTCTATTAAGAAACTGGATCAGAGTTGATTCTTTTAAAAAGATTTTTTAAAAAAGTCCTCAACTTTGGAGAAATTAGATTTAAAAGCTCTCCTTTTCAGGTCAGTTATTATTTAATTGATAAACAAATTCAAGTGTTTCTGTTTAAAACAAAAAAATCGTGATGTCTGAATCTTGAAGTGTGGTTTTTTATTTATTTTCTTGTGCTGGTGTGGAAATGGTGACTGGAACACAAATCTCTGTGTGGAAGATAAGTCTGGAAGCAAGCTAAAATTGTAGGTGAGAAAGATACTCACGCTACTTAATAAAGCTTGATTTATTTCCACTAACCAGTGAAAGAATAGGATAAATCAGGGTGGATTTTGAAGATTTTGGGTCATAAATACTGTCATAAACCTTTTTTTTGGAAGGAGCTTAAAAACTGTGGAGGTTTTGGGGAGAAGTGGCTGTGAAATTGCAGGAATTCAGAGGTGGGATGTGTGTCAGCCCTTCCGTGGGAATGTGGCTGGCTGTCTCTGGCGCTGCTGCAGATTGAGATATTATTGTGTAAATGAAACATCGGGTATTCATTTTGCACAGAGGAGATTCAGTAATTACTGTGCTCACCCAGTAGACGACAGCTGTTATCATTCTGATGAAAAGAGCCCTAAATTAAAACCCTGTTGCTTTGCATAGATCCCTGTCAGAAACAAATGTTAATTTTCTTGGTTGGTCAACCTCCTTCATCGAGTCCTCTGGCAGGTATAAATAAGGTCCAGATCTTTATTTTTGTTTAGTTTGGTGTTCCCTGGTGTGCTGATAGTTTTGCAGCTGTGAGGACAAATCCATAGTTAAATTTTGGTGTGTTTGTGTGTGTTTCTGGCAGTGATACTTCAGCCAATACCGGGGCATTTCGTACCTGTGCAAAGGCTAAAAGTCACCCGGCTCTTTTTTGGTTTGCCTTGTAAAACGTGGTGCAGCTGGAGAGAAAAAGGTTCAATGGTCAGGATACATTCCCAGCACAGATCTCTGCACACACAGAGCAGGGGTTGTAGGAAAAGCAGGAAATTTCCTCCCTCTTTCCAGCTGTGGGATGAGGGCTCAGGGATTAACTTGGTGACATCTGCACGGTCGGGATGGGGAGGTGCTCCTTGTGCACCTCTGTTTTCTTTGGAAACCTTTCCCAGTTACAGGAGATTAAACCCTTTAATGTGTCATCGTTTCAGGCCGGATGTCAACTGCCAAGCAGCGCTGCTCTGGGCAGATAACGAGGGAAAAAAATGAGCTTGTTGATAAGGCAGGTTTGATAAACAGAACAGCTCCTTGTGCAGGGGGGTTTGGGGTATATGGGAAAGCTCTGACATGTGAGGGGACATTGGGGCTGAGGGAGGGCAAAGCTGAGGGTTTCTCTGTGCTGGCTTAACCCCCAATACGTGAACATCCCACTACTGTTATCCCCCAAAATTCCACGGGTGTGTAATGTTACCCAGCAGTCACTCCTGATTTCTGCTACAACTACAACCTGTCCCTGTTATCTTCACTTGGAATGACCTCTGTTTCACAAGAACAAAATTCAGGCCACCAAAAACACCGTTCCATATCTTTCTTTTTATTTAAAACCTCCCCAGTTTGCTGTAGTCGCTGTTGGTTTCCCTCCAAAGGTGCTGAATAAAAAGAACTCGGATGGAGAAGGACGGATGCGGGGAGAGATCTGGGATTGCATGTGGGGTTTGAGGGCCCTTATTCTGCGCAACTTAATTAAAACACAGCTTGAAGGGCAGCAGAGACTCGAAACACTCAAAGATCCTGGGGAAAATTTGGATCTGCTTTGGGTTCCTGAGTTTGTTTCCATACTGGGAGTTGTTCATGAAGCGAATAAGAATCACTGGATTGTCCCCCAGAAACAGAGCAATCTAATCAACTTAATTCAATCTTTATTTTTTGAAGGCAATGAGAAATCATCTCTTTAGAAAAATGCAGTGCATGTCCCAAAGCAGAAGACCAACAATAAAAACTCTCTTGAGCAAATATTGCTAAAGAAACTTTAAATATAATCAACTCCTCTATCTGGCTTTGCTGCAAACTATATATTTTCTGCAATATTAGTGGTCCAGGAGTAATTACACCAGACTTCTGCAGAGAAATGCCTCCCTGGGATTTTACAGAGAAGAATATTTTGGCACTTAACAAAATTACAGCTTTGTTTTGAGCTTTTTTTTCCCCCTTTTGCCTAAAGCTGTGAGGATAGTGGGAATATTGCCTGTGGATGTCATTATTTCAGTGCCTGTACCATTTGCATGCACAAAGTCTTTGGAGTTTCCATGTTGCACAGATTCTTCCTGGCTACTTGGCTGAGAGGAAATGTGAGTTTAATGGGTTTTGTGCTTTTAAAAGCTGGCTGGGCTGGAGAGAAATGTCGTAGCTCCAAGGACTTGCAGCTTGTGAGAATCTCACACACCCCTCTGGAGAGGGAGACGTGGTGGCGTGTTGGTGCCTTTTAACTCTGCTACAGGTCTCAAGTTAACTTGGGTTTCTAAGATTGAAAAGTGCCAGGAGCCTTTTGTAAATTCTTTTTTTTTTTCCTTCATTGTTCTCCTTTGGATGGATGAAACAAGTTAGGGCTCTCTCCAACCAGGCCTGTGTGCAGCTTTTCCTAAGCAGGCAGCTGTCTTTATTTTATGTAGTTTCTCTTTGTGGCTGAGTGGTTTGCAGGCTCTTTGAGAGGGCTGGTGCTCACTCTAGGAATTGTCCCTTCTCGTCCTGGCCTGGCTGTGATGGGGAGAGTTCATGGAAAAGCAGGACAGGCTCCTCATTGCCGGGCTGTGCCTCGGGCCCCGGTGCGAGCAGTTGCAATTTTGGTTTTTGTGAACACTCTAACTTCACAATTTCCTGAGTACTTGTGCCATTTATTTATGCCTGCCTTTTATTTATATTCATAGAAGTGCATGCAGACACAGAACTGAGCCTTACAAAAAGTTCAAGCCAATACTTGCCATTTTTTCGGAGATATTTTCACAGCTCTAATATTCAAACGCTGCTTTTACTAATTAAGTTTTCTTAACTATATGATTTGCAAGATTAAAAGGCCACTGCCAATATAAACCACATATTGCCCCTGAACTGTTAGATTATTAAATTGAATTTTTAAATTAATTTTTACTTGCCATGATTTGTATTCTGTTTGTTCTGTGCTATTTTAAGCTTGGATAATAAATATCATGTCAGTGTCGTATTCATTTGTGGACAGTTCCAAGTTTTCAGTGCTACAGGGTAAGGGTTTGAAAGGCAGCAACACAATTTTTTGTTTTGTTTCAAAGAATTGTTTTTTTTAATTCTGTTCATTTTACGCTTTACAGACGGCTTTTATTTTTAAACAAAAGAAAAAAACCTAGGCTAAATATAAGTCGACAGCATCTCTTGAAATGATATTCTTGTTTATGACAGTGTAGAGGAGAGGCACAAAAAGTCAGAGGTCATTTTTTATATGCAGTAAATTCTCATATTCAAGAATGTCTGGATGTGTAAAGTGTCTGTACGAGACTTGAGTCATCTCTTCCTCTCTGATGGGATTTCTCAGGGCTATGGCTGTAAAAAGTGCTTGTGGTAAGAACATCTCCCTGCTAATGTGTTTTGCCACCCTGGCACGTCCTGTTTGAAGCCCCTTCCTGCTCCCTCCTCACCGGTCCCGGTGGGTGACTGGGCACTCCAATAAACTCGTGGGGCGAAAGCAGGGGCTGAGCCCCCCGGCTGCCAGGGGAGCTGAGTGCAGGCCCAGCTCAGGGACCGGCGAGGTGGAGATGGCAGAGCTGTGCCAGGGCAGGAGCTGCTGGGCAGGGCTGGGGCTGGAGGGAGCGGATGGAATTGGTGGGAGCAGTGAAGTCCCAGCCCCAGCACGGGAGTCTGAGGGAGCAGGAGGCGCTCCGGTAGCGCTGCTTCATCACCTGTGCCCATTCCCACTGGAAACAAACCCTTTGTTCCAGCGAGCTCGGATCCACAGCTGCGCGCGGGGATCTGTTTTTAGGGGTGATGGGCTCTGCGGGCACGTGCCAGCGTGGTTTGAGAGCTGCTGGGGTTTGCCCTGAGCGCGCTGATCCCATCCCGGTGCCACCGGGGGCAGGTGTGTGCGGGGCCGGGGCAGGGCAGAGCCTGCTGGAGGTGTCCTGGCTGTCACCACTCCCTGCTCAGCTGGGGTGATGTGCAAGCGAAAGCCCCAGAGAGATGCAGGGATAACGTGAAGTGTTACCTCCTGACGTGCAGCAATGTCACAGATGATCCCAAATCCTTGTTGAAAGCCGAGGAGATCGGCACAGGGAGCTCTGCCTTTAGGTCAAGAGCACCATGTATTAATCTAATTTCAGTTTTGGCTCCTCCGAGCTGGCTACCTCCAGCAAGCTGAAAGCAGAGCACCCTTCATGGTGAGCAGAAACTTGCACAACAGCTAATTGTTAGTTTGTTGTGTAATGGAGGAAAAGCGAAACTCCTTAGCAAAATTGCCCTTTTCTTTCCTAAATTTCAGATACTGAGGGCCAACACTGAGAGATGCTGTACAGAGCTGTACCAGATTATCAAGTGGTTAAATTGGTATAATAAACGGTGCTGCTCTTACACTACAGAATTCTACTTCTGCCAGGAAGAGCAATAAGAAACTATTGGTTAGGCATGGAAGTGCCTTGAATTCAGAATTCATGTGGGAAAGCTAAGATTCTGAAAATTTATTGTTGCAAATTAATCTTTAAGAAAATACAAAGTTCTTGATTATTTGTGTAGTATTGAAACTCAATGTTTCAAATAAAATACGCTGGGCATGTGCACAGAGTCTTAGATATCGTGGAAGGAAGGGTTTTCATTGAAAGAAAACAGCCAATATTTTTGGCATCTGACAGAACGTGTTTAACAGGGCTTGAAATGGTGAGGATGGGCAGCATGGAGAGAAGATTTTTTTCAGTCCATGACTTCCTGAAAAATTTCATTGGAAAAACCCCCACCATGTGTGAGCACATGCAGAGGGTGATGGTGCAGAAATGCCATCGGCTTTAGACACTGTCTCGATAAGGACCTTTCTCAGAGCCACGAGTCCCTCTCAGAATGCTGCCTCTGTTATGCTGCTGTCCCAGTTTATGACTTTTTTTTTTTTTTCCCACTGCAAAAGATCTTGGATTGAGGGATTGTCCTGATGATCTGTTCAGTGTTCCAAAGGGGCTGATTAATCTGAAAAACCCAACAAGACAGCTGAAACCGCTGCCAAAAACTGTCATCCGTTCTGCTCTCTCAACTGCCAGCTTTCTGTGCTCTGGCTGCAGAGACAGGTCTACTCTTAAAGATGCAGCCTGACATTTCCTAATGCAGCAGCAACAGGGTAAATGATGGGGGAGTGATTTAGGGGGCTGAGTTTTCCCTTTATTCTGTCACTTCCGAGTGGTTGCATTTCTCTCCTGAGGTAGCACCGAGCTCACTGCTGTTAATTCTGTCTGCTGAATGCAATTAATCTGGTGGCAGAGAGGATGGAAACCTTCTGGGAGGGGAAAGTGGCTCTTGGAGGTCGACATGGAGTTTGTGTGGCTTGTTTTTGTGCATCTCAGAGCAGCACAACAGCAAGAAAGGGGAATTACTCCTGAGCTGCATTTCCTATACACTCACTTAAAGCAACAATAATAATAATAATAATAATAATAATAATAATAATAATAATAATAATAATATGCTTTATTCCTGCTGTGTGTGAATGCTGGTGCTAAGCATGAGAAAAGGAGGCTCCTTGGTCTTCGAAGGGAGGGATTTTGGAGCTCTGGAAGGAGGAAGGTGGCCAAGCTTTCCCTTGCCTGATCCACATCCTGTGTTTACATGGGCTGGGGATGGAAGGCAGGAGAGCCTCCAGTCCCAAACTGGAATTGTGACACTTCCACACGAAGGTCCTGGGCTTAAAATTTTTCAGAAGCCACCCCTGGGTGCCTTGCTGGGACTCCCTAAGAAAACTCTTCAGCTATGGAAGCACAAGTCAAAAGGAAAAAAATATTTTGAAAGTAAGCTGGATAACAGCAACTGAAAGCTTGAGGGAATGTTTAATGGGGCCGTTAATAAATGACTCAGGCAGCCAATGGGACATCGCCTTTGGTCTCATGCCTTGCACTGCTCCAGAGGCTCCCTGAAATGAACACACAGAACGTGCCCCATCAAGCCTTGGTGCTTTAGCACAAAACGCTCCTGAATTTAATGTCTGCTGGATGGCAAAGTGGTGCCTCCAGTAAACATCTCGGACAACCATGCTGAGAAAACCTTGTTAGAGGACAGATTTTTTTTTTTAATAGGGAATTCTTTAACTCTTTTCAGAATTTTTAAGTATATCCAAATGTTCTGGGTAAAGGAGAGGAACAACCTTCTGAACTTTAACTTGTAGGTTAACCCTCACCGCGTATGCAAGTGGGGAGAGGTGTGAATGTCTCCAGCACTGTTCTGCTGTGTTAGCAACATGTTTTGATCCTGGCTGGAGCTGCAGAAATCAGTGCATTGTAATAGCAATCATCACTGTTCTAGATGCTCAGATGGGATAGTGCAGGGTGCTACAGAAGCCCCTAACTAAAGATTAAATTTGATTAAATACACTCGCAGCAAACTGGCTTGGTCGTGCCAATTAACTTGGAAATGCAGCAGTGTTTTATTGCTTTAGGAATGAATGGTACTTATTGGCTTCTTATATAACAGTTTGACTTCCTCATCCAGTCAGAAAATTGAGCATCTGTCAGACCATCAACCCATAAATGTCTTCATTAGATCTGATAAACAGACCATGGCAAGCCAGAAAGTTGGAAGGTCCCACCCTTCTGCCTGGGGGGCTGGACTCACTTAACAGGCTTAAAAGGAGGGATCTATGTAAAACAGGGAGAAGAAACGCTCTGGGTGAGCCAGAGAGGAGAGCGGAGCTGCTCTGAGACGTGCCCAGGTGCAGCACTGAAATAACCTCTCTCAGGGCCATTGGGACTCTTCCCCATCCCTGTTACCAAACAAACAGAACCTTGGCAAGTACCCGGTTCAGGAAGCTGTCCCCAGACAAATTGCTGGGTGTGATCCCAGTAACGCTGGGCTCGAGCCTGCTGCCAGCTGAGATCCCTCTGGAAAGCACCGGGGCTGTCACTGATTTGAAGGAGCTCTGTGCCCCACAGACCGTGTTTTGTGCCAGACTAGTGGTGTTTTCTGGAGCTCCTGCTGAGCCCTCCTGATGCTTTGACTCCAAATATTCTCCTCCTGCTTTCGTGGTGCTGCACAAAGGATCTGCATCACAAGCCAGGGGCATCACCCACAAAACGTTGCTTCTCCTGGCTAAGTTTTGGGACTATCAGAGCAGCCTCGCCCTGCGTGGCTGTGCAGCCCTTCTGCCTGACCTCGGTGCAGTAAGGCCCGTGGCACCGGCAGCAGAGGTGTTGACAACATTACAGCAGAAGGTGGAAGTCCTTAATCACACAGGGCTGCATGGATGTTTTGTATTTCCACTCACAAGAATGGAGAAGGCACAGGCAGATGAGCCTTTAGATGCTGCTCCTCTGACTCTTCCTTCAAAGCCAGAAATTCTTTTTTATCTCCCACAAATTCCTACCTCACTCTGTGCTCTGACAAATCTGTCCCTTTAAATAAAGCTGCTGCTCTTGCACAACCTTTGGTCTTGCAAAATGCAAAGCCATCTGTTACAACCTCAATTACAGGTTAGAGGAGACAGAAACTCATTTGATGGACTGCAAGAGCAGGATTTGCCTTCTCTGTGTGTCTGAGGGAAAAGACCAACCTTTATGACAGAGGCCAGGTCAAGAATGAGGAGTTTTGTCAATTAAAGTAAATTGAAGAGGGGGAAAGCTCTAAAAGGCAGATTGAGTTCATACATAACTTTGAAATGAAATCTAAATGTCTCTGTGTGTACAGTGGTACGTGCAAGCCTTTTTAAAATTTTCCCCCAAATTCTGTAAATATTCCTGAATTGCTGCTCTGCATTTTAAGAATCCATACACTCATGAAGAAAAACTCAAAGCACTGATACAAGTAGAAATTCAGGTGAGTATGTTGTTATTGAGCCAAATTAATTGTTTCTGCTGAATTTATTCATTGCAAGCTCAACCTAAGCAAAAAAATATTAGTGCATATGAGATAAAGTTGACAGGCTCTTGATTTTTATTTTTACTGGGAGATCAATATTTTAGAGATTTTAGTCTTTGTGAATCTGTAATCACCTGATTTTCTATTTTTTTTTTAATTTAAAAGTTTATAAAGGTAATAGCGGGAAAAAGTCAAACTAAGTGTATGGGGAAAGCCTCTAAGAAACTTCAAAATGCAGCTTAAAAATAGATCCTCTTTGTTTTCATTTCCCTGTGGGTAATTCATGGATTCCCAGAATGTACAATCAAGCTTTCTTTTTGATGCTTGGGGTTGACATTAATGAAGCAGTCACTCCACCAATTAAACCGCTGCTGTTTAGCAGCAGATACAGATATTTTACACTTTTTCTTCTTGCTCTGTTGTAATTCCCTTGGGAATAGGAAGCCCAGGTGCCCATCCTGGCTGCTCCCTGGGTGAACACTTGGCTCCAAGACTTTTTGCTCAAGTGGAGCACGTTGGCTGGGCTCTGTCTCAGTCTGTCCTAACCCTGGCATTCTCCTCCCCCTCAAGGTGAGGCAAAACCAAAGCTCAGATCACAGGTGAAGTTTCCCTTCCCCCTCCTGTCCAGCAGCCTCGGCCAGGTTTGATTTATCTCTGCCCCAGTCTGGTGATTGCTGTGCACAGGGAAAGAATCTGAGACAAACCTGAATGTGCTGAGTTTAGAAAAAATAAAGAAGTAGGTGAAAGCAGTAAATATGGCAACTATGCCCGTCCTTCCTACTCTGCTTTGCTGCTGCATTCTTGTTATACAATGGTGAGAGCACGGTTGAAAGATGGGGGATTTAAGAGAGCTGTGATGGCTCTGTTGGATGGCTGCCTATATTTAGACTGTATTTATTATTCTCCTTCTATTAAGGTGCTTAAGTATTCAGAGTTTGGTTTAGACAAGAAATAAATATCTGAGCAGCTGTGACTACATGTCTCTCCGTGATTAGTCATCACTACAACTCTTCAGAGCTGGATTTACCAGCAAATTGTTAAAATTCCCCCAAATGGAGGGCAGAATAGTGGAGAAAATTGAGGTTTATTTTGTTGTGATTGGACTGTAAGTTTAACCTGAAGCAATCCAACAGGCCAGGAGAGGAGAGATCCTGACCTGGCACAGGAGAACGAGCTATTTAGGGTTTTCCTTCCTTGCAGGTGCTGTTTTCTGTAGCTCACCTGCCAGGATCTGGGATTTTCAGAGATTTATCAGTGCTGGTGAAAGCAAAGAGAATTGTTAAACTCTTGGGCAGGGTGAGCCTGATTCCACCTGCACTGCACTGATGGAGTCTCCAGGTGTTCAGCATCCCATGGCTTTGGCTCTGCTGGGACTGGCAAGGAAGGGACTGAACACGGATTTCAGCCTCAGGGAGGCTTCTGCATATTCTGGTTTGTTTTTCTGAAAATACTAAGAGAAAGGATCTCTGTTCTATGTTTGACTGATGCAGTACATCACAGTGCAACTGCAACTTCTGAAATCCGCCTTGGGTTTGATTTGTTTTTAGAAAGAATGAAACATCACCATTTTCTCCCTCTTTTAAAACTGAAGGAAGGATGGTTACAGTTAAAGTGGAAAAAATGCCTCCTTATTTTGGTCCCAAAAAAGGAGTTTTGATAGAGAGCAAAAGAACTTGTAGCATCCCCCCTGACCTTATTGAAGGAGAGAAGAGGATTATTTTTCTCCTCTAACAAATCCTGAAGAAAGTTTGTGCTTTAGCTCAGGACAACGTTGCTCATCGGGTGGGGACAGAGGGAATAAAACTGCAGTTTTGGAAAGCCATCCCTGCTCAGCAAACATTCCCTGCAAACAGCCTGGTGAGGGAAGGCCCATCCACCTCGGAAAATGCTAATAGGGAGCGTGGGGAAATCGGGATTTGCTTTCCTGCCCTGCCTCACACAAGCAGCAGCATTTTGCTTGCAGGTGGGGCTATTCCTGTCCTGTAAGTGACCCTAATTTGATCCTGAAATGGGTAAACTCAGTCATCTCTTGAAAAGATCCTGTGGAGAAGCTTGTGTAACAGCTGTTGATGCCTTTGTAGTTTTTAGCTGGGGTGGTGGTACCGAATAATTTAGACTATTTAATGTTGAGAGTTGAAGTCAAAATCATTCCTGTCTCCCATCAGAACTTGCAAAATGGATGTAGTGGGAAAGGTTGCTGCTAAAACCCCACAATTTCTGGTGTCAGGTGACTGCAAATGATAAATCACATCTTTCATCAATAGCTGAATGTGTGATACCTGGTTTATCTGTTGGGGAGGTTAATTTGTAAAACATACATTTCTTGGTCCACTTAATCTAGTTTCTGATGACAGTGTGAAATTTAGGGAACAATTTCTGGCCAAGTGTTCCATGGTTCATAATTTTGGTAAGATTAGGATGAATTTCCCATACTGCCTATCTCCCCTTCTTGTTCTATCCAGAAAAATTTGCTTCTGGCTGCCTCACTTGAGGTCTTGGCTTCTCATTTGGGAATTACTGTGTAGCCATGGCTCTGAGTGAAGCCTAGGGAATTACTCACTGGATATGTTACATGCCATAAAAATACTGAATGCTCTTTTGAGTCAAGTGGGGTTTGGGTGTTTCCAGCAGAAGTAGCTAATCCTTGAAAATTTTAGGTTTTTTCTTTGTATTTCAACTACCATAGGAAAAAAACCCACAGACCCCAGAATAACAACAGGGAAAAGAAACCCAAACCCCAGAAGATCCAAAAAGAGCTCATCTTATCAAGGTGTAGTAAAGATAAATCTGTTGCAGTCTGTTTTGCCAGTGTTTTATTTGCCACATTCGCAGGTATGGGGAGGATTCCTGTTCCACAAGCGCTGTCTGCTCTGAGCAGCGAGGTCCCCTGGGGACAAAATAACAGTCCTCAAGTGGTGGTGGGCTGAATTTCCTCACTCAAGCTTTTTAAAATTCAAGAATGTGTTAATTCAAGCATCTCCAAGCTTCAGGAGTACTGATTATGCAAGCAGAGAACATATTTTTTTCCCCTCTTTCAACAAATAGCTGAATATTTGCACTGTGGTGAGGCTGAGAAGGCACAAGCTGCGTTCCAAAGGCAAAGCAAGGTGCAGTTCCTGCCCTGACTTGTAGGTGTTTTTCTAATTAAATCCTTCGCTAATGATAAGACTTTTGCATTCACTTCGTTATTTTTGGTTTTCTGATCCCTTTTAATAGAATTAATACAATTAAAAAAAAAAAAAAAGTGGATCTTTGCAACAATGGCTCAGGGAAGGGGAACCCTCAGTTCTGGCTGTTCCCTGAGTGGTACCAGGCAGAGATGCAGGTGCTTTAACTGGTCCCAGCAGAATTCCAGCCTGGCCTTCCTGCAGGGAGAGCCATGGACTGCATTTGAACTGGTTGTGCCCCCTGAGCTGGTTTGTCAGTGCGCAGTTCTGTGCTGAGACGTCTCAAGTGATTGATTTCTCAAAAGGCAGAGAATCCTGCTCAACTTTGAACCATTTTCTGCTAAATACCCTGTGATTCTGCAGGAATGGCTCCAGCAGTCCAAACACACTCCTCCAGCCCCTAAACTTGTCCCAGGTTGGTTTGTTTTCCTCTGCTGCCCTGGGTGGTTGTAAGAGGGGTGTGGGGGAAGCCCCCAGCCTGTGGCATCGCCCCATGGTGCTCCGGCAGATCCTGGCGAGGCAGCACCACACGCAGCTCGTCCTGCATCTCCGTGAGCTCTCCCAGGCTGGGCAACACAGCACCTTAACCTTGTGCAATCCTGCTGCTAATCCCTGCATGGAGACATCCGTGGGCTTTGCACAGCATTTGCTGAGCAGCAGGCACAGAGCAGGCACAGAGCAGGCACAGAACAGGCACAGAACAGGCAAGGGTTCCTTCCTGCTGCCACCCTGGAGTCACCCTGGAGGGACAGCCTGCTGGGCACACCGTGGGGAGACCTTCATCCATGATGTCCTTTGTTTGTTACCTTCCCAAGGCTCCCTGCTCCATCTCCTACCCCAACCTAAACCAAATTTCATAGGAAAAGAATACGAGCAAAGGGCGTGTGGGGTATGAAATGTTTCTTTGAACTTTGCAGACCTGAGAACAAATTGGGGGTTCAGCTGATTCTTCCTAACTTGGGATCTTTCCACTGACCCTTGCAAGGAGCTGAAACAAGGTCTCACCATTATGCTGCTTTGATTTTCATTTTTCCTCCTTCTGGTCAAAATTCACAGTATTTGTAAATTCCTGTGAAGGGAGTAAAAGTGGTGGCAGAAGTCTGAAGGTGATGGATTTCCTTGAAGTGAAATTTTCAAGATCTAATAGAAAATTACACAAAAGAGAAGGGGAGTTGGAGTCTTGGATTTATTTTCTCTTTATAGATAATGAATCATAACAAATATTAAGAGTTACAATCAAATTGGTTGGATTACCATGAGTCTAAATAAGTGTAGAGCACTGAGCTTTGAAGTGCACAGCATTCAAGGCCCACACAGGATTTTTTTGAGTTGTTCAGCATTTTAATGCCTGAACAGATTCTCAGATCTGAAAGAAGAGCCACATCCCATATTTTCATTGATTTAGAAAAATCTCTGAATGTTTAAAAACCCTCTGGCTTGAAACAATTGAAATTAGTTTCTTGATGCCATGGTACGAAGCTGAATGAGCAGGGAGGTGCTTTTTGACAAGATGTTCCAACACAGCTGTGTCATTTCCGTCTTTGTGGGTTTTTTGTTTGTATCATTTTATGACAATCTGGGATACAAAATTTAGCACATTTTCCAGTGTTTTGGGGACAGGGCAGTACTGTGAGGTGCCTTTCTGTGTGTAGTCAGGGCTGGGCTGTGTGGGTGGAAGGATCCAGGACTGTTTCCATCAGCAGCTGAACTGGTCTGGCAGTCCTTGTAGAGGTTCAACTTTGAGGTGCATTTGCTGACTGCTGCAAAGGAAGGATTTAAAATCAGAATTTTAGTGTTATTTATTTCCCCTCCAGTCCTGCCCATTAAATGCAGAGTTTGGTAGTGCATGAGCAAGTTTTGCCTTAGATTTTTTTTTTATTTATTTAAAAAAGCCCTCAGTTTAAGAGAGCTTCCTCTCCTGTAAGTCCAGCAAGCAAAAATATTTTTTTACAGCATCCCCTGTGAAGCAAATGAACTTTCATAAGCCTGCATGACTGTAGGCTATGCAGAAGGTATATGTACAACCCTGAGAAAGGAATTTGTGAATGCTGTGGGCAGCTGAAAAGCCTGGTAGACATTGGGCATCATGTAGGATTGTGGCAAAGCAATGGCAGGGTGGTTGGGTTTGACAACTAACAACATTGCAAGGCTTTGACAGAATAAGAACTTACATGTGGTGTCAATCATTCTCCACATGCCACTTCCGATTTGTCTTGCTGGGAGAGGACATCCGTCCCCAGTGGCATCTGAAATGCAGCTGCCAATGTCACGGCTCCAAGGACACCGAGCAGCAGAGCGTGGGGTGCTGCACTCGGGGCTTGCTGCTGCCCCTGGAAAGTGGGGCCAGGAAGTGGGGCTTCCTCTCCTCTGGAGGACAATCTCCACAAAGTGGACCAAAAGGGGAGAGCTGGAGGTGGGAGAGAGGCCAAGCCACGGCTTCAGATGTTCTTTCAAGTCAGTGAAGAGCAGGAGTGAGTTTGCAGCATTAAGGACACTTGGAATTGACTTGAGTTCATGTTAATGTCACTGATTGGGCTCTTCTAGCTTAGCTCTAAGGGGATGAATATTTCCTCCTTCTAAGCTTAATTGAATTTTCACTGTCCTAAGATGAGGATAAATATATTTTACTTTGGTATTTTTGAGCTGCAAAGGGTGCAGCATGAAAGTCTCAGTATTTTCCTGCTTCCATTTTCTATAATTCAGTAGTGGAGCCAGATAAAAACTTTCTTTTCTTTCTTAAAAACTGGTATCTCCATGCTACTTGTGGAGCTTGGCTTTTACAGGGATCCTGTGGCTGATGGGCTTCAGTGTTGGACAAAAGTCTCTGACTGAGAGAGCTGATGCTCTCTCATGATGGAACATGTACCAGGCATCCTTCTCCCTTCGATTTTCTGATGCCTTTTAAAGTGTGAGATTGCACTTTGATTGTCTCTCTGAGTTAGTTTAACTTGGTCAGGAGATTGAAATAATGTTGAGGCAGCAAGGGGAGCTCACATGTGCACCCCAGGTATTCCCCAGCCTGGCTTTTATGAGAAATCAGATGGAGAGCAAGCCAGACACACCCTGCCCTCATCTACGCGGATAGGGGAAAGAAGGGTCTGGATGAGCCTGGAATGTCCTGCACAGAGGCTGGGAGGGAGCTTTGCTGCTCTGCTCAGAAACCCTCGGTGCCACTGAGGGAGGGAGCAGAGCTGTGGTGCCAAAGCTGCTCGAGACACCAGAAGAAGTGCAGAGCTGAGCTCCTCAGCCGGAGGCTGCTGTGACTGTGTCCCCCCAGCTGCAGAGAGCTGCTCCCTTCGTTTGTTTGCACAATTGTCTTCAGCGCCCAAAGTCCCATCCCGAGTGAGCTCCGTGCAGGAGCTGCAGTACCGCAGTTCGAGTTGTGTGTCTGCACAGATATGCCTTGTTTTGATTACAAGGCAGCACGTGGTAGGGAAGGAGGGCTGTTTTTGCAAGTTTGCTGTACCATGGTTGTAGTTCATCTCCGTTTTAATCTTCTGAGGAGCACACGCACCGATATCCAAATGCCAGTGCAGTCCAGACGAGTTCTGCGTCCTCTTGCTCCGCCCGCTGCTGTGGGTGTTGTGTTTATCATATTTGTATTGGGGGGTGCACAAGTTGTTCTGTGCCTGCTCCGGCTGCCTCTGTTAGAAGTGAAATCGTTCCACCACACCCCGGGTCTGGGTGTGCGGCGGTGCCAGCTCTCGGTGGCAGTGACTGTGCGTGTGCACATGGGGCTGGCACAGCAGGGCCGGGAGGGAGGCTCTGCTTCCACTGACTCTCAAACGGAGCAAGCGACCAGAGAAACGAGGGAGGAATTCACAGGTCAGAACTGTAAATAAATTCCACGTGGATTTCGAGTGCTGCGAGAAAGAAGTCTTTGCATTGACTGATGCTCTGCTGCCTCTTAAAATGTTCTGTTACAAATTTACGACCCTGTTCTGGGGAGAGAAATAAATAAGAGCAGTAGGGTGGCCAGCACCTATAAAACTGTGACATTATTTGATACAACTTTAATGTTCTAGAGAAAAGTGGGTGTAGCAGTGTAAGACTACTCCAAACTGCAAATCTCCAGTGCATCCTCAGAGTTTCCTACTTGTTTCTTTACCCTCAGCTGTGCGAACAGCAGTAGTAAAACACACGTGCAAGCTGTGTCATCTTTGTGTGGGGATGAGCACAAGTGCACAGCTGTGAAAATCTGCTATTTTGATTCTTTCTGCTTTATTTTGAATGCTTAGTGACGTGCCCAGAACCCTCCTGCTGCACAGCCAAAGCTCCAAAGAATGATGGGCTTGCCTCCTGTTTTTATTTGGAGTTTTACAAACTGTAATAAAAGAGCACCCAGACAATGCTCTGGGCACTGCAGATGATCTTGTTTAAAAAATACACTTGTAAACAAACGGCTTCATCAACCACCTCAGATCAGATCAAATAAAACTTGCTATATTTATTCTGTTGCTGAGTTAAGAGCCATCTGTTGCTCTCTATTAACAGATTATTTACATACATGCAGATCCCAAATGCTCTGGTAACAGAAATTGTCTTCTCTCTAGGAATCCCACAGTGTTTAGTCGTGCTTTCCACCCCCCAGGTTCTTATAGGGAAAAGAGACTCTGTGGTGAGTTAGGAGGACTAAACCCCTGGTTTGCACTGACTTGTGGGCAGATATTCCAGAGGCTGGGAGCTCTAAGGAAGATTTTTTGGAAATGGGGTTACCGCAAAGAGAAGGATGTGCTAGGCTGGAACAGATTGTATTAAATTTCTGAATCTAATAATCTGATTTTTGTCTCATTTATAGAACAGTAGAGTGCAAACATTCAGGAATTCTAGTAAGAACAGGCATATAGGACTACAAAAGAGGTACAGATTAAAATCAAGAACTAAAAGCTGTATCTGTGAAATGATCACATCCAGGATTTTTCTCCAGATATGGTAAATCTGGGGATAAGGGTGATCTGCCTTTTGATTTGATCCCTTCTTTTATATCATTGACTTCTAAATAGCTTTTTTTTTTCAAGTGATGAGATATTGTTAGATCAGAATTTCAGTGTCAAAAATGATAGTCTATTTTAAAGGAAAAGGTAATCATAAATAGGTTCTTATACTAAGCCCTGGAAATGAGTATGGAAACTTCCAAGGAATATGCCTGTCTACCTTTGGCTCAGGATTTCTCTCCAGCTGGGTGATTGGGGAGCAGTAACTTCTCAAGGAGTTGCTGGAGAGCCCTTGGGGCTGTTTGGCCAGGAAGAGCAGTGCAGCCTTTTGCTCTCAGAGGAAGAGCTGCTGATTGGAGCAGAGTTTGGAAATGGAAACCACGGAGTCACCTTTGTTCATATTTCTATAAAGGTGGTTCCATCCTGGAGTCAAAACAGATGAAATTGCTTTTAGTTTTGGGTGGCCAAGGAAGTCACATCTCTGTGAGTCCCCGTCCCCAGCAGAAGGGGGACAGTGGGTGAAGCTTTTTAGGGCAGACAGAGACAATCACACAGAGCTGCCCAGAGCTCCTGGAGCTGCCCAGCAGCCCAAGGGTTTCAACAGTGCCCTTGGTTTGCTTTATCTTTTTTTTTTTTCTTCTAAAGTGTTTGCAAAATGTAGAAAAATGCAGCAGGTCCAGAAAAACTGGAACTGTTTGGTGCAATTATTCAGAGCAACCGCTTAGCACAGACAAACCATAGCAAACCCCTGCCCAGGAAGTGCTGCAAATGCAGCAGCTGAGTAGTAAGGGAAAAAAAAATATTTTTAATAACTGCAATCCTCCTTCAGGAGAAACCAGAGCTCAAATATAAGCCTGATTTATGGTAAGCATGGTATGAAGTTTCTTTATGAAAACTGCAGAGACCCACAGAGAACAGTTCCACGGAATGCAGGGAAAGCAGAGGAGGTGAGCAAAGGGGGATGCTCCTCCTGGATCATGTCTGGAGTCTGGAAAATTTATAACTGTGCATAATCCATGGCAGAGTGAAGTGTTTGTGTTGTTACAGCTCATCACACGGCAATGTAGAAGTGTGTTGAAACAGCTATAGGAACACCAACAGTGCAACGCCTTTACTCTGAAATGGCCTAAAATTCTGGAATAACACAATTTCCAGCTTTTCCGTCACTTTAGGATTGGTGACTTTCCTGGACTTTTTTACCCCAAAAGCATCATGCCTGATATTTGAAAATCTGGTCATACACAAGCAAAGTGCATGAAGTTTTTATTGCTTTTGTGCAAGAGCCCTTAGACCACATGAAAATCTGGCCCTTGCACCTGTAGGTGATCAGTCAGTGCCTCCTGCACTTGAGGGACGTTGGCAGCTCAGTGACACTTGGGAGACTCTGATGTCCTGCAAACTCAAGATTTCTCATCCCCTCCACAGCAGGGCACAAAGTGCCTCCTGTATCCTCCTCATCCCATGTGCAGTATTGGGGGAACTAATTATAACCCAGGATTTATTGCAGAAAACTGTGTGCATGTGTGTGTGCACTCTATTAACAACCCTCACAACGTCTTTCAAGGTTCTCCTTAGCAAGGGCAAGTGCTGCTGGCATTTTGGCTCTCCTTCAAACCAGTCTTGTCAGCAAGAAAAACCATATGAACTTGGAGATTGAAATCAGTTGCCCCAGGGCACCAGGTCCGGTTTCATTTTAACAATAAAAGAATCTGATGCCTTTTAGCAGGCAGGTAGTTATTGCCTAGATGAAGGAAGAGTTGTAATAGTAAATCTAGGATTGCATTCAGATGTGACATCAGCTGATATATAAGTACTGCATGTCTTGCCATATCCACCCACTCTTTCTATATGCAGGGAAATCCGAACCGAGGGAAAAGTCAAATGTTGGGCTGGCTCCCCCAACTCCACAATTATGTGCCAGTGATCCTGAACTTCCTCTCTGTTTGCAGGTTAGCTAGAGGGGCCTGAATCCTAATGCAGTGCTCAATTCCATACACTGTTTACATTAACCTACAAAAGCTCGAGCGTGTCTGTGTCTCCAGACACGGAAGACTTGGGGACACAATAAATGCTTGAAAGTTCCAGGAAAATTACAGTTGTGGAAAGGCTCTCCTTTGTAGACTGAGTTGTTTTGCACTGATCTCCCATGGTTGAGGTGTTCTTTGGAGCCAAACATTCAGTTGGCTGATTCCTACTAAAATTGAGGATGGGAGGCATTCATTGGTGGGGTGCACATCTCTCACTATGGCAGAATAAACCAATTTTGCCCCAGAAAAGGGAGGAATCATGGATTAGTTACTGCCTGAACCTCTTGTTATGTCAGGTATCCCACAACAGGTGTAATGACTTGGAGTTTTGTCCAGACATTTCCTTAATGTTGTCACCACCACAAAACTTTTGCCAGCTCCCAGCAGGGATAAACGAAGGCGAAGGTGGTGTCGTTCTCCTTGAAGAGAGATTCCCAATTAATTTTTTACCAAGTACACTATTGTTTTACTGCAGCTTATCTCTGAGACTGTGGAAATGAACCTTTCTGAGTGGCTCATAGCTGGTTGCTCTGGCACGGCTGTGTGTTAATTGCAATCCCAGAGCCGGTTCTGTGCCCAGCAGGACGGTGGCTCTCAATGGCACCGAGCAGCTGTTGATGGTGGCTGTAATTGCTGCCCTGGTCTATTGATCGAGTGGAGTAGGGGGGGAAAGCCCTGCTGGGCTTCAGCCTAACAGCTCCCCTTATGAATAACCTTCCCGAAGGTGCCACTCATTCTTCTGCTCAAATACGGTGGAATTAATCTCACCCATGCGGCTTAATCAACAAGAAATGCATTTGGCACATTGTGGGGAAGGAAACTGCTCTCTGCCATCGAGCCCAGGCTGGGCTGTAGCTGCCAAGATAAACAGGGTTGTAGATGAAGACATCCTGAGTTTCTGTCAGCATCCAGAGTTTGGTATCAGAAAGAAATGGAATTTTTGCTTGTTGGTCGTCTCCCACCTCCAAAATGCGGCACATCTCGGTTTGCAACCAAGCTGGAACTCAGGGCACAGATTCCTGCAGTGGTTTCTTGTGGGAAGGCTTCCTGCTTTCCTGTTAGGTCCTTTACAGGTGTGTGGTTCTCTTCCATGGGCACAAAGGTAAACCAGCAGATCTTGTGCCTGCCTGCAATGTCCGTGCACCACTGAAGTGGGGAAATCTGGGCAGGACAATTAAATTAGGTGCTGTTTCTGGGTTTGGTTGGGGGTAAAAGTGGAAAATGCGAATTGCTGTAAGTCAAAAACAAAAACCCTGAAAGTAGTTACTTTGATATAATTAAAATACTTTATGGTGTTGTTTCAACTTCAACTGTTTAAAACTCGAACTTCAGAAAGATGACCTGTTATCAAAAGAAAAAGCCATAAAAATTTAAGCCTGGAAATTACAAATGGGACCATTTAATGTGGAAATATTTTCACTGGGGAAAAAAGAAAGCTGTCCAAATTTACTTAGGGACTTCATTTTACAGGCAATCTAGCACTTTGATGAAGTAGTTTTATCAACATATCTCGAAGCAGTTTCACCATCTATCTCTTATCTATGTGGGTTAATTTTTCTTGATGGAATTGCTTTGTCTTTCTTGTGTCTTCAAATTGATAGCAAGCTGATCCTTTACTCAGCCTCCTCCCTTTTGATCTGATGCTACATTTGTCTCAGTCATAGAAAATGTTGCCCAACAGGATATCAGTGCCTTTGACCTTTTCCTGGGATACACAGTCCCATGCAATGCCCCACCACACGTGCCTTGAAGAAGGAGTTTGCAATCTCTGCAGATTGAGCAAGGCAGAGCTGGCCTCCTTTAATCTTTGTACAGCTTTAAGCAATCCAGAGTTGACGTTATTTCAGTTGCAGGCGTTTGCCTCACTGTGGTTGGTAGGACCCACTAAAACAATGTCAAGTATGTTCAGTGGAAAACCTTCGAAAGGAAAAATAAATTTTAAAATACCCAACGGTGTTGTTTTCTCCAATGACAGAAGAAAACTCATTTTGCATGCCAATCAATCAATCAATCACCTGGCACTTGTCAATTGAAAAATGAGGTAGCAGGAAGAGAGTGGAAATGCCATTATTTTGTTTATTCTTCTAGTAGCTAATTTTCTTTGCCTTTGGGCGCTCTCTTATAAAGAGTACATAAAAGATTTGTTCTGTTTGCTTGGGGATTGGGGAAGATGGAGCCACCAGATCTTCCTGATATTTGTGCCAGGCTCATGGAAAGAAAAGAAACTAGTAGGAGTTTTTGTCCTCCTCTAAGTTTACCAGTAATTTCATGTGATCAAAACTTTTAAATTTCTTTGAGCATAATAATGAATATTATAATATTTCCATATTTATCATATTTTTTAGGGGAAACTATTGTTTCCTCAATTGATTAAACTGCTTTGATACAGAGGATCTTCCACTGTGACCCACAGTGCACAGAACTCTGGACTCAGATGTTTGATATCCAACCAGCCTTGGAAATTTTGGAGGAATTTTTTCAGAGATACTTCAAACTTCCCCTCTTGGTACAGTTTCAGCTGGCTGCAGGAAATAATTTAGTATGGGATAGGTAAAAGTGCAGGCTGGTAGCACCATGTTATCTACCTGACAGCTTTTTTTCACTTGCTCATTTATCAACCTAAAAGCTAAAGCAAATAGGGATGCAACCTGTAAGGCTGTTGAATAATTTTAGTGAGCTTAACCACATGTTTAGCCTGAGGAAGAAAAAGCAGTTAATGTTATATCTAATTTTTTTTTTTTTATCCAAAGCAAAGGACCCTCCTTTTTCCTGAAGGCAATTTCAAGCTGTTATTCAAGAATGAAAATTGATAATTGTTATATCTGTACTCAGTTGATCTTAATTTTAGTGGAGCTTCAGGCTAGCAAATATGAAAATATCATCTTGCTGGCTGATAAACTGGTTAAATGCATTGGTGCAGGATTTTGATGAAGTAGCAATAGTTAATATTTGTTGCTTAGCAAAGAGCAGTTATAATCCTGGCGTTGGAGTAAACCCAAATAGGGAGGGAGAAAGAAGTCATTCAGCAGCAGCATGAAGTGGTTTTTTTATCTCTGCAGACACACACAAACATTGTTAGACAGCATAAAGTGCTCTCGTAGCAAATTGTTTGCTCTCCCTGCTGCTGAGATGAACATCCTCGAGCACAAGGAGGTTCCAAAGCCTGCGCCCAGACCGTGTCCAACTCAAACACTGGATCACAGAGCTTCCCAGGGAATAGACTTTTCACCCCATGTCAATATAATAATCACAGAAATGTGTGCAGCAGACGCCTTTCTCTCACCTGTACGAGGGGCAGGAGGCTCTTTGGGAAAGCCCTTAAAGGTGAGTGAGCTGCCCTACAAACAGGACCTTGAACCAATGCACTCACATAAAAATGCCCCATCTCTAAAACCAGGGTGGTGGTGCCTGCCTGCACACCAGGGTTTTACAAATCACTGTTCACACTGGTAAAACCCAGTGTGTTCCTTTCACTGGATGGAGTTATAGAAATGCAGGGTTGTGGTACCAGTTTGGACAGTGGGAGCCCTTTCAGTCCAGGTATTAACTAATTTTAAATTATTAATGTCTTGTCTTGAGAAATATCTTTCTCTTGCTTTCTCCCTTCCATAGTTTCTATGGCCAGAACGGTGTTCCCTGGGATACCTCCACTACCGGGTTTAGATTGATTAAAGGTAGTGTTGATTTCAGCTTTAGGCATCAAAACCACACTTTCCTGCTTTTCATTAATTGTCAAGTCTGGCACTTCATTGTGTCCAGTCCTCTGATCTTAAAAGGTACAGCACCACGTGGATTTTCCCTAGAAAATGTTACTTTAAAATTAATTAGCACTTTTGTCTTTTTTTCCCTCCAAATGGTCTTTCAGTACCTCCATCAGAATCACTGCAAAGAAGAGAGACATTCTGCCTCATCACAGGATTAGGAGAATTGGCCAAATTGGATGCTGAGGACTTAGACTCACATTTCTCCACCTCCTGAAATTGAGTCATGCAGAGCACTGGATCCTTTGCAGGAGTATTTAACCATAAAAGTTATTTCTGCAGTGCATCTGCCCAGGAGGCAGCACAGCTTTCCAGCTTTCAGTGATAGCTTCTTCTGTTGGAATGGAACTTTTTGCAATGTCACTTGCACTGGGATTTTAGATCAGCTAAAAGTAGGCTGGTTGAAGTCTACAGTCTTCTTCCATTCCACAGACAATTGGGGTTTTTTGGGTGTATACAAGTTTTTGTGGTTTAATAAGATGGGAGAAAAAAGTCAGCAGCTGCGACTATTTCAGCAACTTGAATATCGCTGTGATGAAAGAAACCAGATATTATGGATTCATTCTGGGGCATGAAAATATTTACAAAGTATGAATTTATTAAAGGCCTTAAAGTACTTAAAACAGCTGCTGTGCATCTTGCAGCTCTGCATGTAGGTTTTATTTGAATATATATAACACTATTCCAACAAAGATCGCAATCAGAGGTGAACCTTGCAGTGCAGCACGGTGTTCCCTAGGATAACAATATTCAGGGAGTAACTGGAGGGATATTAATTTAAAACACATGCAGTCCACTGTCCCAGCTCAGCCTGCAGGAAGCAAAAGCAGAAAATTAGGGCCATGTCGAGATAAGATGGTGATAACTTCATAGAGAGGCAGAGGTGCCAGTTCAGCAGTGTGTCACACGATGATTGCGATGAGGCACGATTATGCAAGCTCCTGAGAGGAGAAATCCTACCTGTGCAGGTGAGAAGATAAAATAAGGCCCTTAGAGGCAAAGCAATCCAGGCTTCTGTCGATGACTTGGCGATAAAGGAGCCGTGTGAGACGCTGAGAGCAAGAGCTGAGACTTCTCATGGCTCTGTCTTCAATCCCATCACTCCATTCCCTGCTCTTCTTTCTTCTGTAATTCAAAGACCCTTTTACTGCCCTCAGTGCTGGTCTCTAACCTGTACAAGCTCATAATTTTAACTGTGAGTTTCCACTAAAACATTAAGGAAACAGAGAAGACAAGTGACTTGCCAAAGGCCAAACAAAGCACCTGAGGTGGAGTCAGGCACAGAACCCAGTCCTCCAGGCTTGTTTGTTTAACCACTTTTCCTATTTTCCACCACTTTTCTGTTCCCTGTCAGTCCCTCTATTCTTGTTTGAAGCATAGGGGACTTTATACCCCTGTATTTCTCACAACTGTTAGAAAGCTCTACAAGAGGGAAATGCTCCTGATTGTTTCTATTCAAAGATGGGGGCGTTTCTAGACATGTCACATCTGAAAAGTGAATGACTTTTGGCACCTAGTCCTCAGTTTTCTGACATGAGCCACACATGCAAGGAATATCAAATACACGGCTGAAGCCAGACTCTGCCTCTAGAAGCATGCAATGCTTTTTTTTTTTATGCTGAAGGCCTAAAAAAGGGCATTTTCTCTGCCTATCTAGACAGGGGAGCCCCTTGTAGGTATTATCTGCTGTACAAATATTGGCCTACTCCTTAAAGCTGGTTTCATAGAAAGTTGAAGGCAGTCTAAGCAGGAGAACATATCCCTTTATATGTGTTGGAGAAGGTAAATGATACCAAATAAAATGAAGGATTAAAGCATGCTCGAGCTTGAAGCAATAGATATGAAAAGGACAGGAATTATTGTTTACTTACATTTTTCTGCTGGGTGTGTGCAATCAGTTTTGCTGAGGATTTATGTATCACATCAGTTCATTTACAGCCTGTGCCAACTCCCACAGCGAGCACCACACCAGCAGCTCTGCTCTGAGCTGCCCTGCAGCCGTGGGCACTTGCCCAGGCCCCTGCCCACCTGATGCCACCTTCTCCTTATACTTTTCCTCTGGTGAACACTTCCCTTTTCTCACCATTTATTCTGATTACTTAAGCATGGATCACCAACAGCTCTGTAGTTAAGATCCACCCAGAGATGTTTTCTTCTTTCTTCTTTTTTTCTTCTTTCCCCCCCGTTTTTGTTTTAAATTGTTGAGGTTTGGGAGCTTTGTTCTCTGGTTATCATAATGTTCCAAAGCATAATAGTGCCAAGCTATCTCCTGGAAGTAGTGTAGAAAGAGCTGGGGCTTGCGCCTTCAACAAAGAGTTAAATATATATTGCAGTGATTGATGTGATTTACGCATCACATTTTATACTCCACATTTCTAATGAGCACCATGACTGAGTCAAAATCAGTCTGAGTAATATCGCAACATTAATGAAGGAAAAGAATTCAGAGAGTCTTGAGACAAATCAATATAATTATACTTCCCATTAAAAAATTAGAAATTGTGCATCAAAGTTCAAGCATTGGGAGAGCAGTGGAACAGAGATAGTTACACAGTTGGAAATGCATATGTATTTACAACTGTTTAACCACAGCTATGTAAGAATTTCTATAAAGAGTTTAAACAAACAGAAAAGATTTCAGTCTATAGACTCTGCTCTGAAGTGAGCTGGCCGACAATGGAATTGTTCTCCAGCAATCAATCAAACCCTCACAAAGCATTTCATGTTTCTAATGGCCAATGAGTAGGGATAACTCCAGCAACTCCAATTTCCCTGTGTTTCATCAATGAAACCAGCAGTTGGGTTTGGCTTTCCAAGTGTTTTGTGTGCGGTAGTTGGAAAGTTTAGGTGAGTTGCTGACGTAGCAGGGATTACATTCAGGTTTCCATAGAGAATTCAGACCTCAGCGCTTTGTTCTCCAGAGTCCTTTTGAATTCCTGCAGCAGCTGTGAGGCAGAGGTTGGGCTGGAGGTGGGATTAAGGGTCTGGTTGGGATGTGGGCAGGGGTCCAGAGGAGCTGGGATGGAGAGTCTGGGAACACTTGGCTGGTCTCAGTCTGGGATTGCTTGCTAGTAGCTAAAGTGTGGCAGTCTGAGTGCACAGAGGCTGATTGGTGACTATTAAAACTAGAGCTGAGGCTTTCTGAGACATCACAATGTGAAAAGAAACATCCAAAAATCATTTCTCCGCCTCATTTCAGCTTTGAGACTTAAGGGTTTGCTTTAGAAATGCTTTCTGAAGTTTTGAAAAGCATCAGCAGCAGATTTGCATCCCAGCTTTGCAGCATGGCTGCAGCAGTGACCAACAGCCTCAGGAGAGCGTTTCCTTCTGGGTTCAAACAGGGGGAAGGATGGACCTCGTGGCTCCTGGAGAAGGGAAGCAGAGCTGCACCGTGGCCAAGCAGGAGGCGTGTTGGGCTCTGCTGTCCCAATAACTGTGTGGGGAGGCTTTGCAGTGCAGGACAGCCAAGTGTGGGTGGAGAGGGGCCAGGGGGCTGCTTCTTGATCCATAATTTTTCACTGGAGAGGTGTAGCTACCCTTGATCCAGCTGCCTTTGCCTCGAACTGATCTTTCCAGAAAAGCAAACCCTACTGACGGCAGCTGACAAGCGCGTGGAGGTGAATTCCTGGGGTTCATCCAGGGTTTTCTCGGTGACTTTGTAGCTGCCTCAGTCCTCCTGTCCTGCGCTCAGGGCACGTGAGGAAGCTGCAGGAAGAGCAGAGGCCCCTGGAGCACTCGGTGGTAGGAGCAAGAACATGGAAGCCCAGAAGTCAAGGCTCGCTTAGAACATTTATTTTGCTTTGTTTCACACCCCGTGCTCCTCCTCTTAACTAGATCAAACTTTACCAGGCGTTATGCAGGGGGTTGATCCCCAGAAAAGTTCTTTCAGAATGAAAAATCTGTTTGCTGGTGGGGAAAGGGTAACGTAGCAACTCTTGTGTACTTTGGTTAAAAAGCATTGCATAAAAGGTGACTCTCTTTATGTTTCCCTGGGTGATTCAGGCTGGCTGGGTGTGGCAGCCAGGGAAATTTGATCCACTATCTATTTACATAAACCAAAAACTGTTTGTCTAAGCACCAGGAGACAAAGGCTAAGCTGGATGAAGTGCTGTAAAGAATTCTTTTTGCAGAATGATCCCTATTTGCCATCCAAAGAGGCAGGTAGATGCTTATATAGTAGGATATAAACTTTTGAGGAGTAGTTAAAATCCTTTCTCTAATAGCATGGTCAAGCTTTGTCCTCTAACCCCTTGGGAGCTGTCTGGATGGAGAAAGAATGGTGGACGAGTGCCTCCCAAAATTCTGTCTTGAAGCCTTCAAAAAATAAAGAGAACAAATACACCACAAAACGAAAAAAAAAAAATTGCAAAAATAATTTCCATTTTGTACAATGTTTACCAGAGCCACTGCAGAAATTTCATAATCACATAATTAACCATTCTGCCTGTCAAGTGGGTCTAGTTTCAGCTAATACTAACCATGTAAAGCTCTAATATGCAAATGCTCTGGCAGAAAGGAGTTCAGAATTTAACATTAGGTGCTGATTTCACTACTGATAAATTGCTTTGATCCATTGAGTCATGCCTTGTTGTCCTTCCAAATGAATGCAAGCACCTTCTCCTAGAAGTGAGTCACCCCTGGAGATGGGGGCAGCCTGACCTCGCTGCTGTCCATGGAACACTCAAGTGGTTTTACACCTAGGACATGTTTATCCTCATGGTATTATTTTGAGGTCAAGAATTGCTGTTCTTTCCATTTTACAGCAATCGGGCTGAGGTGTGAACTTCTGAAATGTGTTGAAGCAGCAAAGTCTTGAAATTAGTGGGCGCTGCAACAGCCGACAGCTCACGCTCATTTCTGTGGGAGATAGATGATTTCCCCAAGATAACTCGGGAAAACTGGAGCAGACAGCAGAGTTAATCCAGCTCTGTGTTCAGGGCAGCAAATTTTCTTGCTCTGATGGAGTGAAATTTTCTGTTATCCTTTGTTATTCTAAAAATCTAGTAAGAATGTATTTATGCTGTGGAGTTTGTTTTCTGCACGTGAATTTAATGCATTTGTAGAAGCCAAAGCCCCTGAAACAGGAAAAAGTAAAGCACAGTCATGTAAGCTTTCGATATTCACCTTGCATATGAACACCAGCTCCTCCCTGGCGCTTTCCTGCCTTGCTGTCCTTGGTGTGTGTGGCCCTGGGTGAGTGGAACAGGGCAAAGGATGACTGTTCCTGCAGAAAAGTCAGGGTTATTTTTAGCAAGGGAGGATCCACTTCTGCAAGAGCAGTGAAATGTGCACTTCAGGCCTTCTGCTGTGATTGTGATGATGGATCTCGGGCTACAGCCATGAAACAGTTCATGTCTTGGTTGGTACTTGCCCTCCAGAGGCAAAGCCAAATCTGAAAGTACAGCTTTCCTGTGAGACACTTCTGCTGCCATTAATGCTTTATGATGTTCAAATGCATAAAGGAAATACTTTAAAGGCACAGACAGTTGACAGAGAAGAGGTCCAGATGCAAGAGGACTGATTTGAAAGGCCCGTGTGTTCAATACAGCTGCACATGTCTTCCCACAGGTGAGTCTGGGAAAGGATATAGCACATTTTCCCCAGGACAGCTCCATGCATTTTCTATTCCTGATCAAGATCTATTCATTGGGCAAGTGCTGTTTAATCAAGCAGCAGGAAAAGGGTGTGTGCTGTCTTCAGAAGTACAAAGAAATCTCATTCAAAGACAGTCCCGTTCTTAAAAGGCTGGTGTTTAAATTAGACCTGCCCAGACAGGTCTGGCATGTTTAGTGTGACCCCCTTTTACTGTGGATGTTCCGGTTATTAACCATCTTACTGCTTCCAGTTAAAATAAAAACACAACCTCCCCGGAAAACATGGAGCAAACCAAGCTCCCAACACTTGCCAGCCCCTGTTTCATGACAAAGCACTGCTACTGGAAAGTAGCTACAAGGAAAAATTTTAGAAAAGTACATAGAAGAGGAAATTCAGTAGAGAAACTTAGAAGATAGCGTGCAAATTAACAAGGGCAGCGGGGGAGAAATGTCTTTTTGGTTCATTTCAGTATTTGGGCTTCATGGGTTTTGATGCAGTTTGGACCTAAATGTATTGAAGGCTCTGTGGCTGCCTTTGCTCCCACAAACCAAGCAGTGTGTCCTTCTCAGCTGCATCAGCAGGAGAAGCTGCATGTCATCTTTGATAGTCAGAAGAATGGTGGTGATGGTTTTTTTCCTCTTCTTGGTCTTTATTCTCTACTCTTCCGATGTTACTGATGATGATGATGAGTCTTAGAGACCACCAAGGCTTATTTTAGTCATGTTGCCATGATGTGCTACAGCTTTATAAAAAATGATAATGTGCTGTGAGATGTGCATCTTTTCTGGTGCAAGAGCAGATCACCCTGGCCTCTCCTCCAGTCCATATATTCAGGTTTTTCCCTTGTTAAGTCCCTCGCTGTGTTACAGCCTGCCTCTGTCTTTTTCAGTCTATGGGCAGAGGTGGCAGATGCTCAGCCCAGGTCTGCAGTGAGTCATGTGTGGAGGATGAATGATCCATCTGCAAACTCGATGTGTGTCAGGAGAGACTCCCCAGGAACCACTCCCAGGCTGTGCTGCTCACGGGGATGAGTGCAAGTCCAGCACTGCCTTGTTTCACCAGGTGTTCACTGCTGCCCTTCAGCCCTGTGCTGCTGAAGGGTCTGCAGAGAGGAGAAAGGTGTTGGAGGTGCCGTGAGAACTGGTGGGGTACCCCTTGAGGCAGCCTTAGGCCTCCCTTTCTCCTCGTTAGGTTGATGAAGTCTAGGAAGATGTCGTGTACAAAAGCACCTTTTCCCTGCTCACCCAGCACAGGAGTGAAGGTGACTTTTCTTTTGCTTGATGTGAGATGGAGTAGGGCAGAAACAAAGGTGTCACCCTTAAACTGAGCTTTCCGTCCTCAGTTATCACCTCACAAGCAGCTTGGGCCATTTTCCAGGATTTGTTACAAATAACTTCAAGTCTGGACACAAATAGGCAACAAGATGGGTTGTTGGCAGCAAGAGAAATCATGAATGTTCCAAAACAGCAATCTCACAGGCAGGAAAGAGCAGGTGCTGCTTTATTGATCAAGAAATGGGGGAGGTTTTGCCCAGTTGCTGAGGGGAATGAACACTGGTGGGATAAACAGGATGATAAGGGTTCAACCATCACCCTTTCCTGTGGATAAAAAGGAAACAGGATCCTGTGCATGAGGTACTGCAGCGTGCAAGTGAAATCCCATATTTATCGAAGAGGATCTGCCATCACATCTAGAGACTTCGATACAGATCCATGGCAAAGGAGAGGAGCTCAAAGATTTGTGGTCCCTCACTTACGTGAACTCGGTGTTGAAATCTTCCATCGAGTGCAGGAATTGCTGCCTCGTGGTTGGATTTCTCCAGATTGCCCCACTGCAGTTGCAATGTCTGATCCCCCACCTCATTGTCGGGGAAGATCTTTGTCATCATCTTTCCTTTGCGCCAATTCCTGCCAGCTTTGGGAGGCAGAAAGGAGGTGGGAGGTCTGTGGGATCCCGGAGAGCTGCGGCCCTCTGGAACCGTGTTTCTTTCAGTAGAAAGGCCCAAAGGAGCCATTTAGAAAGAATTGCTTAGTCTGTAGTAATTTGAAGATTTACCACTATAATTCCTTCCTTATAATCCTCTTTAAAAGCTGGATTTGAAGTAGATTAGGTCTAAGACAAGGCAGTTCCTGTGACTATTGTAGCTTTCTTAAAATTGCATGTGGTACTTTGGTGAACATAAAAATGTAATGTAAAAATCACCTCCTTCTGTCTGACGTCCTCAGGTAGCAAAAGCTTCTCTTGTAGATGTGAATTTACACACAGGACCCTGTTGTGGGGGTTTTTTTTACTGGATTTGACAAAATTTGATGCACAGTGGTATTTCCTTACCCAAGCTGAGTTCAGTGTAGGGGTGCCACACCATCTCTCAATCAGATCAGTCCTCTGAAGGCTCAGAGATTAAACCTGAGTCTAAGAACTAAGTTACATCTTGGTGAAATCCCTTTTTTCTTACTTTGGTTTTTTAATCTTAATATATATTTTTTATTTGTCCATCTTTTACATTTTGTAAAATATGTACAGAGATTGCAGTCTTTCCATACCACAGCTGGGGTGGGGATGTTTGCTAAGCAAGAGTCCTGGGTGCTAAAAATGCTGGGATACTTTCTTGTTTCAACATCTGAGGCACTTGCCTGCCTGTTTCCACTACCGTGTAGCTGTCAACAGTGCAGTTTATCAGGCTTCCAAGGAAAAGCTCTTGGCAGAGTGGGAAAAGACCCAATTATACCTGTGTAGGGAATCTCAGAATTTGCATAAATGCATCCAAATGGTGTCTTGAGACTCTGAGGCATTGCGAAGCATGAAAGAATTACTTAATGGAACAGCTAGCTGATTCTGTTTTGCCTAAAAATGTGTTAGGAATATTTCGGATGCTAAGGCTTGTTCATTTCTTAGGGAGCTGTAGAACAGATGCATTTACAAGTATGAGTAATGGGAAACAGAAAATTTCTGCACAATGCAGACAATCCTTTCATGTTACATCATTCAAAGCAGGGTATTCACATGGGGATATATTCAGGCAAAACTCCACAGCCAGAAGACCAGGCTCCTCTGCTTGGCTGTGCTTTTAATGTAGGAAACTTTTGGTGCAGATTTGTGGGTATCTTTCACACAATGCATCAAAGAGCTGAAAAGTTGAGGATAATCATTCCCACACATGGATCTACGTGCGCTGCAGTGCGAGCCCTTCTGTGCTTCCTGCACTTCAAACATTATCCCTGCATTTGCTCTTGGAGGTCCCCAGCAGTGGAGACAGTTCAAGAGACATTTCTGAGATTACCGAGCTATCAATCCAGTGAAAAACGGTAATATTTAAAAATTGAAGAAATAAATGTAGTACAGAAGTGCGTTAAGAACTACATTTATTTCCGATGGATACATTTCTTCATAAGGCAGAAGTCAAAATTTGCTTTTTAGAATACACATTTCAAAGCAAGGGGAATTGATGGGAATAGCCAGCTTTGCTGTCTGTGTTGGAACGACTAATGTGTCAGGAAGAGCAGTTCAGACTTTATAGTATGATAAATGTTGTGGTGGAGGTGAAGGGAAGAAAAAAATGCAGATTTCATGCCTTTTTTTTTTTTTTTTTTTTAAAACAATTGTGTGCTGTTTCCAATAAGGTGTCTAGTTCTGAAATGTTAATGAGTCTTTGGATTCCACAGTGAGATCCCAAATCGCTCAGAGTCAGGAACTCGAGTTTTCAGAAGACATGCAGCACCATGTGAGTATCCAAAAATCCGGCAGCATAAATGAATGTGTAAATGTACATAAGGCTCATAGTTAGTCATGCAAACACCGAGCTGCAGACCCAGCCTGTGCACGATGTGTAGGCTGAGGCAAACGTGACACAGCCCTGTGCCTATCTCTGCCCTGGCTGCTGGCAGGGTTTCTCCATCCTGACATGCAACAATCTTCACATTCCTGTCCAACCTGAAGCCAGAGTGAATTTAATTAGGAAAACTTGATGCTAAACTGTCCCGCCTCAGCACAGGGCTGCTGAGAGCGAGCTGAGCCAGGCCAGGTGCTGGGCAGAGCACAGAAAGGATGTGGGGAGTGTGTTTGGACAAAATCCCATCTCTGTGCCCTTCCCCTTTGAGAATGAAAGGGTGAGTAGTGAGAGAGGATTTTTGGTGGCTGTTTAGAGACAGACTGACCCACCAGAGCCTCACAGAGTTCAGGCCAGGCCCGAGCCAGGGCCCCCCACGCCAGCCATGCAACCAGATGCCACTGCTGGCAATGCTGAGGAGAAAAAGCATCCAGACTCTTGGCACTTGAGTCTTGCATCTGCCAAGCTTTTCCCCCATAAATGGCCCCGTGTGCCACTCCAGAGAGGGGGCTGTGTGAGGGGAAAGGGCCAAGGGGAATGAGTTCCATGGGGAATGAGCTCCATGCACCAGGAGGAGGAGCCTGCCTGATGTGCCCAAAACTGCCCTTGCTCACTGGGCTCGCTTTCCAACCACTCTAGAGTTCAGGGGTTCCTGGTTTGACACTCCTTTTGGTTGAGTTTTTAAAAGCATAATTGTTTGGAGAAATGAAGCAGTGATATGATTTGGATGCGCTCAGTGCTCCGCTGACACCTGGGCCCCAGCTTGGTGCAGCGCTGCAGCCATCTGGGCAGGCAGTCCTTACTGCCAATACTGCCTGACCCGGCTGCCCAGCCTGCTACAGGGGCTGAGAGCTCTGCCAGTCTGCTTGGCAATCCATTCCTTAGCAAAGAAATGACATTTCAGGTTTTTTTTAGAGGTGGTGATCTTTTCCACGGCAAGAGAAAAAAATAATTCAGCTACACTTTCTTTATAAACGAAATCTGCACACACCCAATCCTGGTTACAGTATTGCCAGTATTGAATTTCACACGTCTCCTTATGAACAAACGCTCCTTTGCAATGCCATGAGTTACCTGAATTTTGAGCACTTAATATGAACTATCAAGAGGCTGCGTGTTTTATTTTGGGTTTTCTGTGTTGGCCCAAAGCTGTATCACAACGTTGCCTTTGGCCAGGATTGACGTCTGCACTGAATGTTTAAAATAACAGATGCCTGCCCAGGCCTTCAAGGGTGAGGCTGGTGCATAGGTGGTACCCACCCGACACTTGCCTTGTACTTCAGTCAATGTTTGCTGTATTTGCTTCAGTGTGTTTCACATTCAGGGACCTGTGGAGGAGAGGTTACCAGGTTTTGTGGGGTGGTCACACGCTGGAGGGAAGGGAAGGAGTACTTCTGCTATGAAACCAGGCTGAGATGGGATTGTGCAGCCTGGAGAAGAAAAGGGAGACCTTATAGCACCTCCCAGTACCTAATTGGGCCACAAGAGAGATGGGGAGGGACTTTTGACAAGGGCATGTCGTGACATGACAAGGGGGATTGTCCTTGAGCTGCCAGAGGGCAGGGTTAGATGGGATATTGGGCAGGAATTGTTCCCTGGGAGGGTGGGCAGGCCCTGGCACAGGGTGCCCAGAGCAGCTGTGGCTGCCACTGGATCCCTGGCAGTGTCCAAGGCCAGGCTGGACATTGGGGCTTGGAGCACCCTGGGACAGTGGAAGCTGTCCCTGCCCATGGCAGGGGTGGCACTGAATGATCTTGAAAGTCCCCTCTGACCCAAAACATTCCATGGTTCTGTGACTTGCAGTAGTGTATTTTCAGATGTATAAAGACACCTCAGGGCACCATGAATTGCTTCCTTTTACCCCTTCTTGGCCAAAGATTAAAAATATGTGGAACATAACTCTGGTTTTACTGAAAACTTATTGGAAGAATCTAATTGAAGAAACGGGATGCCAAAACTTTAACAAAGGCTTTTTTTCTTCCCCCATCTGTTTAATCAGGTGTCTTGGTATAGAAGGTGCTTTAACAAAAGGTTGTGCAGATGGTAGGGAAAACATTCAACTGTTTGACTGAAAATCATTTCCTCTCTCAAAGAGGGAGTGCTTTCACAGATCTCATTAGTTCAACTGTTATAACTTCCAGGAGTTGCCACAGGGTACAAAATGCCTGGATTCGGTGGCACAAATTTATAAGGAAGAAAAAAGTCAGTGAAAGAAAAAATAAGCGAATGCTTAGACAGCTTTAATTTTGGCGTACACATCCGAAGGAATTACGTGCTTCCACATTTGTTCTAGAAATATGATGTATTCCTCTATTTGCCACACCACATTAACTCCAGTATTGCTTTGCCACCTCTGTTGTGTGGGTTGGGTGTTAATTGTGGCTGGTGTAGCAATGCACGGAGCCAGTGCTGATTCACAGGGCCCAGGACTGCTGCCTGCTGAGGGCTCCTCTCATTACCTTGTTATTTTGCTGCAGTGGGATCAGCTCTGTGCTGGTGCTGTGCAAGCAGAAAGATAGTCTGGAGGAGCCTGCAGTCTCAGCCAGCCTGTGTGCCTTACTCCAAGCTGTAAGGTCTGTCTGATTCTGCTGAGTGAGTCACAGTTTTGTTTTGCCATATTCAGATGACACCTCCTCCTCTCAGTGAAAACATGCTGGAATAGCCTGGCAGCATAACCGAACAACAAAAGGGTGCTGCTGATGGCTGACAGCTCTGACAGGTGCATTTTAAACTGGAGTCAGTTTTGTCATCGTGCACAGAAAGGAGCATTGACGCTGGAAAAAGAAGTAGATTTTTGAAATGTAATTTTGTAACTCTGCCAAACGTGGTTTCATTAAGAACTCCAAACATTGTGATCTTCCAAGCAGGGTTTTTCAGATGCAGATTTGTTTGTTTTGTGAGGGCACTTAAATATTTCATTCTTTAGCAGAATTAGCAGAGAATTTGACGTGGCTGCTGGGGGAAGATTTGCCCGCTCTGGTTTGAGGAGAGCAGGATGACTCTGGGCTTCTTCAGCGCTCCGAGCGCGCTTCTGTTCCGGCCCTGTAATTTTTCATCACAAATTGCCTTGACTGGTTCAATGGTTTTTGTCATTGTACAGGTCACTAACGTTCAGTCATAGTCTGAAGCAGAATTCTTGCGTTAGCCTTTTGCAGACTTTGGGTTCATCGTGTTTGTGCTTTGGGAGGAAAACAGGAACCCAAGGCCCTGCTAAAAGCAAATGCCTTAGATGCCAGTTGTTTTATTTTGTTTCCTTTTACTATAATCTCTCCTTCTAAAGGTGACCACATGAGAGAAATTTAGAAATTCTAAATGATTAGGACTTCTGTTTTACCTGTAATCTGTATTCAGCTGTTTGGAAAGATCTGTTTTTTGAGGAAAACTTACAGGAACTTTAAGATCATAAGGTCTCTTGACTTGAGACGCAGAGGAACCAACGAGAGACCATCTTTAAACAAATGTGGTAAAACAAATGGAATAAAACAGATTTAGTGTGTTTCTGGTGTAATTTTGAGGTAGTGGGTGAATTTAGGACAAGCACTGACTGCAGAAGGGTCTGTCTTGAATTCCTCGTGTGCCGAAAAAACATTAAAACATTTTTGGTAGAAAAAGTATGATGTTAGTTTGATAATGGTTTGATAGATTGGAAAATTGTGTTCTTCTCATAATCAGATGTATAAGTCTTAGGATCCACAAACTGGGATCTTCAAAAGACCCTCAAATTTCTAATATTGGTAGCTTTCCATTAAAAGAGTAAATTAACAGCATTAGCACCAATATGAAGCTTTGGCTGTCATTTTAGGGTGATCATTTCAAGCATGCTCCCCTCTTCCTTGGAAGATACAGCCCTCCCTTTCTGGGTGTGAAATGGTAGAATTTTACATGTAGAAAATTAATTTTTTTTTTTTTTAGCCCTAAGTGTGAATATCTTCTGAGCATGCAAACTAGTCAGTTAAATCAAGGTAGGGACCATAGCATTTTTGTTTGGAAAATTACATCTAGTTCTTTATAACGTTGGCTCCATGTTTAAAGAAGTCTCAGTGTATATTTTTACATGCACAATTCACAGCTGCAGACAGGCCTAACTAGCGTTTGGACTTGACTTTCTTCTTGAAAAAATCTGACTCTCAAATGCATTCTTTTCTTGTGAGGCTTAGGAATATTGATTTAACTTTTTTTTTTTTTCCCAATGACTTATGTGTCAGACCACCCTTCATTTCTAGTACTGAAATGAAGTGACAGTCTGTGGATGGCTGTGGAATAAGTGATGTCTTGGTCATGGCCCAACACAGATTTCAGGCGCAGCACTTCTGCCTCCCTTGCCAGCCTCTGAGGCTAAAAGTCTGCCTCTGTCCTAGTATCTCATCTGCTTTCTCACTTGGACTCAAAAAAAAGGTCAGGCCTTGACTTTACAGGTCAGTGCAATGAGTGGCAACAAACTACACTGCGGAGGGGAAAGAAAAAAGCTTTTAAATTTGTGTGTTGGGGTCAAAGCCAGGCAGGACACGAGGTGTGTCCTCTGTTCTTCCAGCACAGGGTGAGTTTCCCTCCCTGCTCTCCACACTGTGAGGTGCTGGGGGCCTTTTGGTCCCAAATTCTTCAGCACAGCCAATTCCCAGTGACTTGTCCAACCATCCATCGCCTGAGAGCCTCCCCCATGGAGCAGCAGTGTCTGTGTGCCAAGGGGCTGCAAAGAGGGATTTGGGAACAGAGAACTTTCTTGAAAGTTCATTTCTAATGAAATGTGTGTTATTTTAAAGCCTAGACATCACTTTCATCATTTGCTTCATGAAAGTTCTGTGTCGCTGTTTTATCTTTATTTCCATTTGCTTAAAATTCTCCTACCTGGAGCCCTGAACACATATGTACATGTATATATATTAAATACAAATATATACACACACACACACATACCATGTCAACATACAAAACTCTCATTTCTGCATTTTAAAGCCTGCCAAAAAAAGCAGTTTAAAACTGAACACAGACAAATTCTTCATCTGAGCCCAGAAGCGACTGCAGACTCTGTGATTACACCTCTCATTCTGCTCAGTAAAATGAGGCACAGCTTGGCTGAAGACGTGCTGAAGGTCCTAAACAAGTCTGGCAGTGCTGAGAATCCCGTGGAGGTGTTTTGCTTCTCGGTACATTCATGTGACAAACTGTTGGCTGTGGTGTTTGAAGCTGGGGAAGGGCTTTACAAACAGGCAAGGAGCACTAAGGGAACAAACCAAACATTTTAAAGACTGCTATGCAAAGGTGTATCACAAAAAAATCAGTCTGAGAAAGGATATGGTGTTTCTGATATTTCTCTGGGGAGCAGTTCAGAAACCTTTAGTATTTCCTTCAAAATTTGGTTTATCATCCGATTAACATGGGCTTGAACAGAGAAAAAATGTCAGATAAGTGGTGAGGAAAAGATCAAATGTTGTCTGAGATGTAAGGCAATGGCTAAAATGGTGTAGAGCATTGCCATATTCTTCTAGTTTGAATATTATGCCTCCCAAAAATAAAAGGAGAGGGAAGCAGGTGTGAAAAGCACCATGTGATGATTGTCCCATCCTGTCGGGCAACTAATGGAGACTCTGCTGTTTGCTGTTATCCAGCACTGGGATTAGAGAATAAACATGTCTGGGATTTAGCATAAGCAGTGAAGGGCTGGTTCCCATGCTCGGGGATGGGTGTGCAGTCCATGCTCTGGGTTGTTACCTGGGAGTAGGGAATGGGGTAAATCATCCCTGTCCTGTCCCCTTGGGTACAGCACTGGGAACCACAGCAGGGCGTGGAGGGGACACTCAAAAACCCCAAGTTACTGCCTAAAATACTACAGCAAAACCCCCTAAATATTAGTTCTCTGTAGTTATTTATCTGCTGGCTGTGCACCTGAGTTCTCAGCACGGTTTCACTCTGGGATGCTGCTCCCAGGAGATCTTTGCAATGTCACCATACAGCAAGGAGAACTGATTTAAGTGGTTTGTCCCCCAAGGAAGCTGCACCTTTCCCTAAATGCTGGCTGTAGGTATGTTAGAAGGTGCTTTCACAACAAAGGTTAAAATAGGATTGTACTGCCTCTTTGGGGCAAAAAACCCCCACTATCCTCTTTTTAGTTAATCCTAGAGCAAAATAAGTTTAGTGGGAAAATGAGTAACTAGAGGATTTTCCCTGAAATACAAGAGGAACTTGAGGAAGGGAAATTCACTTAATGTATCAAGGAAAGTGGGGAAGTGAGGGATACCAGGAGTTGTGTTTGTCATGTTTAGTGTTGAGCCAATTTCAACTCCACCATGGTCAGATACCAGAAACCTGAATTGTCTTCACTTCCTGGGAGTTAATTTATATTTTGGTGGAGTTCAAGGAGGACTTGTAGGACAAGCAAAGCAGCTGTCTATGAAGCTTATGGAAACTTGTGGTATATTTTGTAACATGCACACACTGGATCCAAATCTCAGATATCCCATCAATTATAAATTTTCGCAGTGAAGGCAGCCTGCAGTGACCTGCTGGTGACTAGCACAGGGAGAAGATGTTGCAGGAATTACTTAGCCACAGATGAAGTTTGGAAATGGAATTGGATGCATAACCAGGCTTTCTTCTTAGTAAAGTGTCTAAATCTGAAATTTTAAGGAAATCAAAAATCTGCATGAATATAGGCTTGGCAGATAATTTATCCTCCAAAATAAGGGAAGGAGTGGTGAATGTGGAAGTGTTTTCTTTTTAAAATTAAAGTTACTGATTTTCATTCGAGAATGACAGTTTTCTTTGTTCAGTAATTGCCATAATTCAAAGAAATATTTCCTTCTGAGTGAAAAAAGAATGTTTCTGTTTGAATCAATTATAAAGCCTGTATGTGTACAAATTTTTCTTTCACTAAGCTAAAATTGCAATAATTAGAGAGCTGTTTGGGAGGCTGTGATTCACATATAACAGAAGGCCTTAAAAGTAGCAATATTTTGCCTTTTTGCATATGTTTATTCTTGCTATTTAGAACCTGGTAACAGGGGAATAAATACGTTTTCTGGGAAAAGAGAAAATTGCTTATGAGAAAACAGTGGAGATTTCTTTTTTCTTTTCTTTTGTCCATTGGGCAAATATGCAGATTTTCCTTCTACCTTGTTTGCTTTCTTGCCCCAAATAGCTACAGAATGAGTAAACTGTACGATTTTTTTTCCCTCTTATGCAAATTACATGTGAGCACATAATTACCTGTTACAGTAATTGCTTGGTTCCTACACAGAGGTAGCAACTACATGCAAATAAAGCACACAAATACCTGAATATTTTGGTATTTGTTTCATGTGCATGAAAATATGCGTCACAGTTTCTGTGTAAAGATGATCATCTCATTTCTAGTGAGATGCAAACAAGTTCTGAGCAGCATATCTCAAGATCTAAATTCAATTAGACTCGTGTAATGATCTGTCAAGAGGGTATTACATGCAAGGTTTTCTAGATATCAAACCCTTTCTATCTTGTATCAAACACTTGAACAAAATAATTGTGAATTAGGAGTATTAAGTACAGTCTGCCTCAGGATCGTGAGATCTCCTCTCAAGGATGCTCCCACAGATCTCACAAAAGAACAGAGTATTTATCATGCTACCAGTGATTCCTTCCCCACATAAGGATATGATCAGGACAGGCTTAAAAATCACCTTTGGCAAAAGTCAGTGCTTGGGTCGGGTTCTCTTGCTCTGGGTTATTCCACGTGCTCTGTAGTGAAAAGGTGCCTTTCGCTGTATTTCTTGAAGTATTCCTGAATCTTCTCACCTCTTTCACCCCAGACAGTTATGAATGTTCATATATTTTATGGTGTTAGGTCCAGATTAAATAAGACAGAGACCTCAGCCTGACTGGCGCCATTGAAAGTGGTGGATCCTTGGGATTGTTCCCTTTTCCCTGAAAATGCTGAAGTCTCCCCAGGATGGCTCCAATATGGAGGGATTCCACGTGGCTGATTCAGTCTAGATTGTTTATCTTTCAAACACCACTAACCACAAATTAGCTGGTCTTCTGTGGCCATTAATTAATAGACTCCATTAGTGGACGGTCAATTACAGGATGATTATTTTTCCCTTCCACCTCGTGTCCTTGGCTCTTTGCATCCATGCTTTCCTTTCATCCACAAAGCAGAGCAGGGGATGCAGCCAGCCCAGATCCCACACAGCACTGACCCCGTTGCTGCTGAGGCCTCCCCTGTCCTTGCTTTTCTGGTGCTTTTGATGTCATCACTCAGCTACTACTTCCTAAAATCTTTGTATTTTTGCCTTCTGTGCCTTCGCTCTCACAATTGTTGCATTGCTCACCCTGTATGTGTTTCCTCGTCGATGTCTCCAGTTATCTCTGAAAGTCACCTGCTCTGTGATAAAAAAATAGAATGATGGCATTGGTTTTATTCTTTCAGTTTTTTATTCTTTGAAGGGGTTGGTATTGAACTTGCAAATGAAAAGATAGCAAGAAGTCTTTTGCAAAGATATTATCTTACGTCTTGTGCAAAGATGGAAAAAATCCTTTGATTTAGATGAAAAGATAAAAAGATTTTTAGAGGTAGTAAATTCTGTGCTTTCAGCCATTCATTTCAGTATCTGGATAGCTGAATTTGTGGCAAGCTGGCCCAACACGTCCTGGGAATTTATGGGAATGATGCAGAACGGGGGCAATGCAGGTGAAGGAGGAGTTTCTTGCAGGCTCCCAGTGCAAACTGGTCCAACTGGGATGCTTTTAAAACGCCCTGTTTCTGGGAGGAGCAGTCCCCTAAAGCCCCTGTGTTCAGCAGTGCCTTTGAAGAATGCTTTGCAATCTGTGAGCACAATCTCACTCCTGCTCAAGCTGCAGATTAAACCGAGGCCCGAGATTGGTTGTGTGGTGGCAGCCTTTCAAAGAAATGATTTATAAACACAAACTGTAGCTAAATTTTGCAGGGAACTGGATCTGCCGACATCAATGGCACGATTAGAAACACCGTGGGGAGTACATGCATAAAGCTTCTTTTAATTCTGGGCTTTTCAAGCATTTAATAGCTTGACAGCAACATTTTAATAACAGCCGACTAGGCCCAGTTTTGGCATTCACCGCACACGGAAACAGCTCCTGGAACTTGTCCATGGAACAGTGAATTCCGTTTCTGCAGGCTAGAGCTCATGTGGAGATAGAGCCGAGATAGAGCACTTGGAATTCAGGACACTCTTCCATCGCTGGCTGCTTGGGAACGTTACATGTTCCTGTACCAAAGCCTTGCCACCCCTCAGCAGGGGGCTGTGCTCCATGAATTTTTCAACACACATTCTCTTCCTGAGCTGACTTCCCCGAGCAGTGCTGAAGAAAGTTGTCGTGCAGCAATGGAGTTTTTTTGGTTGTGGAATTTTGTGGCGTGCTCCGGGCCCCCGTCAGTGACAAGGCAGAATGGGGGCCACGTCTGGAGACCCTTTGGAAGGACTCTTGAATGCCAGGGCTCCTGTCAGTAGGTACTGCCTTGAAAAAAAGAAAAAGGTTTGACCCTTCTGAACCTTGGTTTTAACCTTAAGAGGGGAAAGTGCTTTAAGAAGAAGAAAAAAGGCAATTTAAACTCAACTGAGTTTCAAAGGACTCAAAAAATCCTATTTCCTGATAGTACCATGTCTTTGATTCTCTCTTTCGTTGCATCTTGTGCAGTGCTTATAGCTCTGAAGGAAAAGTGTAAATATGCGTATAGTTATTCAAAGTGATGCTGATTGCTACAGGAACAGGAGGTACCAATAAATACTTTATCTGAGGGAAGTGAAAATTAAGAATATTTAGACTGTTAAAATGGAACTGCTAATTAGGTTCTTGCATGCAAGAAGACTTCAGTCTTCCATTAATCTAGATGTAGGCTTAGACCAAAACAATTGTCTGTATGGTGCTTTTCTACTTTAGTTGTTGTTCTTTGGTTGCTCTTTGTGGGATGTTGCTTATCTAAAAAGAGAAAAGAGGAAACTGAGTTTAAAATATATATTTTTATTGAAAGAACTTTCCAGGACTTTTTTGCTTTTAGAAATTCAAAATCTTGGTCAAATTTGATATTTCCATATCCTTTCCCAAAAGGTCAGAAAAAACCTCTGTGTGCTAACACTGCAGCGGGAATGAGATTCACAAGGTGTTTCTCAGGGTTGTGTGTTTTTACATTTTAAAGTATAAGAGAAACAAAATCCTTTGATTCATCACGTTTGCATCTCACCACAGCAGAAATTGCTCCCCACTCGCTCAAATGTATCCACTGACCTTGTTAAATATTTGTGTGGGCTTTTGCAGGCAAGCGGCCTAAATATAGAAGCAAATTGCAAATGCTGTTGGACCAAATGGTCTTACATTGGCTGGGCAATTCTGCACATGCAGGCTGCAGCAAATGCTGGGAAATTAATTAATTTACCTGTCGTTGAGCTGCTGATGTGGAGCAATGCAGGCAAGCAGAGATAGCCAAACACACAGGGCAGCAAGCACTTCAAGTTTGGTCTGACCCATGCCAGGGGACTGAATGTATACTTTAAATTTTGCTCTGTGGAGGTTTCTCCTTCTCTTGGCTGGTTTCCTCCTGTGTCTGAGCCCTGGTCACAGCTCATCTGTTTGCCAGGGCTGCTCTGGCTCGGGGCTGGCGCAGCTGCCGCGGGCGCTGCTGCACCCTGGCAGCGAATTCCCAGGGACGGAGCCTGGCATCTCCTCACCAGGGTTAGGCATCTCTTCCTCTAAAAAAATCGGGAGGACCAGTTGGAGATGGAGATCTGCATTACCCCTTTAACCCTCTGGTGCCTCTTGAAGCAAGTAAAACAAATTGTTTGAGGAACATAAAAAATTGTGAATGCGGTGAATAATTGTGCGAGAAAATGGCAGAGCAGAAGGGGAGATTCCTTTAATTGGATTATGAGGTTTTTGAGCTTAATTTTTAAGGGAGATATTCCTTGACCCTGGGTTCCTCTTTTAATGAAGAGTAGGGGACAGGACCCCTCTGGATTTCTGTGCAAGTAATCAAACAAAATATTTTAGATATTAAAAAAATTCAAAGCTGCAGTCATTTATGCATATGCTTTTTTTAAAGCATGTGAATGATCCCGTTGCCATCAAATATACGTCTCCTTTGCAGGTGCCTGAATGGGTTTAGATTTCCGTTAGAAACTAGAAAAAATCAGATGTGAAAACCTAGCTTTTTCTGACATTATTCTGGCCAAAATAAACCATACAACACAGAATGTGTTGAGGTCCAAGTGGACTGACCTAAAACTTCTGAAACTCTGTCTTCAAAAACCCATGCACCTTTAGCTCAGATGATGTTATTGCTGTAAATGCTGACTCCTAATATCAGCAATGATTTCAGGATCATTTATGAATTAATTTCCACTGCTCCATGCATAGGACATCCATTAATGTTGGTGGCAGCTCCAGGTTGGCATCATTCCCCTCCTGTGCCAGACTGGGCCCTTGGGGTACAGCCCTTTGCTTCATTGTCTTCCACTGAGTGGAAGCTGCACAATAGCATTCAAAATGTGCAAAATGTAATGACTTCACTTGAAAAAAGATGATTTTTTTTATTTCTAGATGATAAAGAAGCATTGACATCCTCACAAAATACCCTTGCCTTGCATTGGCAACAACATATTTTAAAATACAGATGGTTTTAAAGATATTTTTCAACCCTTCCATCTGGATTTCTCCCAGGATTAAGTTGCTACACTGATGATTGCAGTGGTTAAATTAGTGATTTAGGTGACTGGGTTTGAGATACATAAAAGCAGGTTTTAGATGTTTATTACATTTCACTGCTCCTTTTAAGGCAGTAAAGCCCCACATTTCAATGTAAAGATGTTTACTGCAGAAAAACCAGGACCAAAATAAACAGTTAAGATTTGAACAAAACTGATCACTCAACAGCATTTATACGATCCATAGACTTTAATCCCTCTTACTGGGGAATCTTCTCTGAGTTCAGTGGCATTGTTTGTTCAAGTTCCCTAAAAAATGCACATGATGGGAAGAGGTATGTTGATAATAATGTGCTGTGAATAGCATGAAGGCATTCTGTGCACAGCGTATCATATCATCCATCATTAAGTTTTTCTTCTCCCTCTCTCTTGCTAATGGCAGCAAATCAAATATTTAAATGCATTTGTTAGTCCTACGTGCAACTGTAAGAGTATGCGGAGCAGGAAAGAAACAGATTGTCTAGCACAAAATTAGGCTATAAAGTGCATTTTAAACTGGAGATTTGGTAATGGACGCAGAGCAAATGAACCCAGAGAATTAACATTAGAATTTGCACTTTAAATGCTTCCTAATTGGCACCTCTTGGGATCCGTTTTGAACTCACCCAACACGATTTTTTTCTTTTTACTGAAAACAGTCAGTTTGGGCTGACAGCACCTGGGTCATGGTGAATGAGAGATGATGATGTATTTGGCAGCTTTTCTAGTTGAGCACTGACAAGTCTTGTTCTCTAAAGAAAAAAATCAAAACATATCAATCCACATGCTCACTGTACTGAGGAACTTCGTTGTCATATCTTTCAAATTGTTTTAATGTTCCAGCACTGCGGAAGTGAAGGCATAACAGAAGGAGACAACTATATGCAGTTTCACTTTGTTGAAAACAACTACATAAGGAAAGCAGAACATAACTAGCAGAGTCCTGATAAGGTCGTGTCAAACAAATTAATAGGAGATGGAAAAGAAAAGCTTAAAAATCATTCTTTTAAGATGATAGTCCTGCAGGATGGAAAACTAGTTGGGCCAGCCCATCCAGTCCTTCTCCTGGCTTCCTGCCTTTTGTGTCCCCGGGATTCTGGGCTGTCTGGCTGTGAGTGTATCGACTAATCCTTTTCTGGAGTGTTTGTGTGTGTGCTGACCCCATCTGCCACCCAGGCCTCAATTAGAGCTGTTCACTGACTGCCATCCAAAAGCCACCTCCTGCCCTCTCTCCCGGATGACAGAAGGACAAGATAAGGTGATGTCAGCCTGCCTTTGGATTATTTCTGAGTGCAGAACTCCTGGCTTTTCAGAGCGTGCACCACTTCCAGCGGCTCTGCAGCTGGAAACCCTCCTCCCTGTAGGCTGGATTTGAGAAACATTAAACAGCCTGGGGCTGATTTCTGGTGGTAGTCTGTGCATCATCGTGCTGGATCACCCAAGGCCACAGGAAGAAGAGCAGGGAATGTGCAGGAGGGAATCTCACTCTTCCTTCGGGTGAAGGGTTGATTCCAGCCTCAGTATGGGGATAAATGTTAAGAATATGTGTAGATTTTCAGGGAAAGGTCCCTTGTGCTCTCCTTGCCTTCTGGTCTGCACCAACAAAACAGAGAGATGATTTCCAGCCTCACCTGAATGCTACAGACCCAGGCAGTTCCTTTAATTCTAGATTCTGGAGGGATCACCATACAAGAATTTTGTATTTTTCTCACAACAGAACTTTACAATTTTATTTATGAATACTTAAAGTCTTGGTTATAATGAAGTAAAACAGTTTTGAATGCAAATATGCAGTGGGCTTCTTTTACTCTTTCAACACAAGGGGCCAAATCTGCAAGACATATTCATTAATACGGCTGAGCTTTATTGAAGGACTTCATTAACTAAAGAATAGGATAAATATATAATATATTCTTTTTGTTTACTATTACCACCTTTGTTGGGGAGAAATCGAGCATCAAGGGGAAAAAGAGGATAAAGCAGTAGAAGGATATTCTGACAAAAAAGTTGCAACAGTAATATCTGTGACCTTGAATTTGTTCATTCTGCCTTGTTCTATTAAGCAGCCCAAGGATTGCTCATTTTAGGAATCTTTTTTTTTCTGCATTGAAAATAATAGAGTCAATAGGTTTGTGTTTAAATATAGCCTTGTTTGCTTCCCTGTAACCTGTTGCTTAGTTCCACTGACTAAATGTCCCGCGGCACAGTCTTCTCATCCTTTTGTCAGTGGAATCTACTTAATTATTCACCTTAGAGCTAAGATGTTACAATTATAGCCTTCCCTTTGTGTAAGTAACCAAGCATCTCTTTGACTGTTATGTTAACTGTTTAAGAATTAAAATATCTGCCTATAAATCTGGCCCCTTTATTCATGTGAATTCATGGGGCCGTGTTACTTAGCTGAGAAGTTTGGGGTTTAATCTGATAACCACTCTTTCACAGATCGCATAGATGAATCTAAAATTCCGATTAAAGGACTGTGGGAAAGTATCAATGCATTTGTTTTAGTTGTTTTTGGGGTTTTTTTCCAAGGGATTTCTGTGGGTTTGGGATCTGGCACTCTGTTTTTCTTCTGTAATGGTTTACAATTATCTCCCTTCTACCCTCAACAATACGTGTGAAAGGAGCTGCCACTTCTAACAGTTACCAGTCCTAAAAGCTTCCTGTAAATTCCCGTTTCCTAAACCTCTTCCTTCTAGCAAAGAAGGAACCCGGCGTGTATTCGTGTTGTTTGCAGCAAATGTCTATTTGATATTCGATATTTACCGTGCTTGATCCCTGTTTGCTCGGGGTGGGAGGGGGCACTGCAGAGACCCTGCTCACACACATCTCTAATCAACCCTGCTTGAGCAAACCAGTGGCAAAATTATTACTGTGTTTCCACAGAAGTTTTGGCAGTCGGTGTTTTTGTGTGTGTGTGACTGCAGGAGAACAAAGTTTTGAAAGTTTTCCTACAAGAGACTCATAAGTGTGACAAAACATCTTAAGCTGGAAACTCTCAAAGCGAGGGGTCTCCAAGGGGCTGCAGATTTTAAATGCCTCGTTTTCTGATTTTAATTGGGACCAACCACTTCCCGGGCACTACAAACTCCAGTTTGGGACCTGCAGGAAATGAGGACTCAGCACCTTGGGAGGACTGGTCCCTGATCAAACAGCGCTGTGCTCATTGAAATCATTCTCTGTGCTCATGACATCATGCCATGCTTTTCAAGCCCAAGGTTGTTTTTTGTATTTAGTATAAAGGTCATGTTAGGATTAAAAACAATGAGCAGCTCACAGCGTGTCCAGTGACCCTGTGAGAGAAATGGTAACGCGTTTCACAGTAAAATCTACGTGTGCTGAGCACAGAGCTGTAGCCAAGAAGTGGAATTTTCTAATTACGTAGTCATTTTGAGAAGGAATGTGCTTGTTAGAACCAGGCCAGGTGTGCACTTGTGATGGGAGCTGGGAAGGCTGGTAATTACACACCTTGCATAATATAAAGTTTACAATAGCCATACAATTGATGCAGCAAGATGTAAATACAGCAAGTTAAAGTGTCTGAAAGGACACCTGTAATCTAGCCTACAGCTAGTACAATTATGTTCGAAACAGTCTTGCATAAAGATTTATTAGTGTGTTAGAGTTGCCACTATTCTAAAACAACAAAAAAGGTGAAATACTTCAGAAAATTTCAACAGTATCTTTTCAAGGAGAAATGAAAGTTATTTGAGGACTCTTCCTGTAGTTTCCAGAAGAGAGAAGTCACAGTGAAATCACGTCTTCAAATATTCTTCAATTCCATAATTATGCAGTAGTTTTCAGTTTAAATTGGTTTTATATTTGCAAAGGATTTGCAGTGTGTGTCTGTCCAAAAGACCACCAAAACTTTTGCCACATTGCAACAAATTAAAAACATCAGGGCAAACTTAAAGAAAGAGAGAAGAGGGGGGAAAGAAAAATATTTCTACATTGGATTGTGCTGGGATTATGGCAGCTTCCAAAGTACTTCGTTTGTAGGGTGTAGAGATTTAAGGTGAAAGAGATCAGCAAGATTTCTTCATTATTAGTGAAAGAGGCTTCTTGTAAAGGTGTTGTTCCGCACTTAGCACTGCTGGGTGACCCAGGGACACACAGGGACAAAGGGTCAGAGCCTCGCTGGGTGTTTTGCACCATTCCTGTCACAAGGTGCCCGTGCTCAGCTGGGATATGATGCCAGAGGAGTCCTGGTATCGCCCCTTGCCTGATGCTCCTGCCCAGCGCAGCCCCTTCCCTGCAGCGTCCTGGTCCCATCCTGGTCCCCAGGGCTGCCAGAGCTCCTCAGACGTGCCCTGCACCAGGACCTGCGTGAGAAGGTGACTCAGAGCCAGCACCGTGTCCCGGTGCCAGGCAGAGCCCGGGGAGGTGCTGGGACAAGCAGAGGGGCTGGGAGTGCCCGGCCGTGCCCGCTGTGCCACGGCCCTGCCCGGGCAGCTCAGCCCGGCTCTGGGCCACCCCACACCTGGAAATGCCACACCTCGAGTGTGTGTGCAGGTGTGTGATGCATATACATGAGGGCTCTTTGCATGAGCAAGCAACACCTTGGGAGAGGCTCCCAGGGCCGCGCTCGGATCATTTCTGTGCTCTGTCTTTGTCACAGCAAGCCTTGGGTCTGCACAAGGACCTCCTGTTAAAGCTCTCCTGTTTTACTGTCCCTCTTCCCATTGCACCACATTCGCTGTGCTGCTCAGTTTGTTTTAGGATAGGCAGCCCCTACCTGCTCCCCTCCAGCCATAAAATCGGGTGAGCTAATTATAAAAAAGGGAAAAATGAGTCTATTTGTTTGATGGAGGTGGGAGGTTACTGCTCCGCTTTCCTCGTTTATTTGCTGCTGCTTTGTGAATAATAGAACAAGCCTCCAGGACAGGAACTTAGACCAAGCAATGCTCCCAGCATTATTTCCTTCCCTGCCTGTTTGAACCGCCCACCAGCTTTCCATGCCTTGAGGTAGGAAAAGGAGCCCTGTGCTGGTGACCGACGTTCCCCGCGCTGCCATCCCAGGCAGGTACCGGTGACAGCACGACGGGCTGGTGGAGGGGAAGGTGTGTGCCAGAGGGGTGAAGTAATCCAAATAAAGGCTCCGAGAGTTACAGGCAGTGCTGACAGCTACCAGGTGGTTTGTGGAGAAGCAGAAGGCTGTGTCCATGCACAGCACCCTGGGTCTGGAGCACAGGGCACAGAGGAGATGGGAGTTAGTGCCAGGTGTCTCCTGCTTGCGGACACACAGGTCTGAGTGACCTGCATTTATTTATCACCGAGCTGCACCTTCCCCCAGGCGCTGGTGAGCGATTTAGCAACGGCAGTGGGAAGGGAGGTGAGCAGCAGAGCCGGGCAGGGTGTGATGCCCAGGAGGCTCGGGAAACCCAGGTGCCCTGAGAGACCCGTCAGGGGCATTTCCACGGCTCCAGGAGCTCAGGCTGCCGCGAGCAGGGGATGGGAACTTGGCCGCGCTGTTTGATCATGATCCATATCCAGCAAAGCGGAAAAATGACAAACAAAGGGATCTTTTTGCTCATAATTTAGAAGGAAGTGTAAAATCTGGTGTGACAAGTTTAGTAAAATAAAGGCACAGGAAAGAGCCATTCAGAGCTCGTATGCATTCCATGAAGAGGAGCAGCTCATCTTGGCTCTGACCACTGCCTTGTAAATTTAGGAAAATAGCTATTTTGCAAACAAGTAATTCTTTGAATCTTCCTTATTATCACAATAAATTAACTCATCTTTCCTCTCTTTCTATCTGAACACAATTTTTGAATTGAATGTGACTGACGTGTAGGCAAATAACCTTCAAGAAAGGGCAGAGGTTTGCTGGGGAAGGTGAAAGGGAAGAAACATGAGAGAGAAATCAGGACTTTGTAGTGGAAATATGGAAACCTGCATGAGAAGGGAGCTGGCAGGAAGGTGCCTTGCAGAGGATTTGTGCAAAGCTTTGTGAACAATCCTTGTTCTTTTGACCTGCACTAAACACTTCTTCTCATCAATGCTCATTGTCATTTTGGCCTCATTTTACAAAAATGAGGTGGGAAATTTAAAATTAAGACTAAGCACCATGTGACCACCACTGGAGGAAGATTGCAGTGATGATGTGCAAAAGGGGAACTTTCCCCCTGCCAGCTGAATCCGTGTTAAAATTGTGGCTGCTTTTTATGTGAACTACTTTGCCTGCAAGGAAAGGACCTTCATTGTGTCAGAGCATGGAGAGTAGAGCAAAGACAAATGAATTTTTTGGTTTGGTTTATTTTGGAAGAAGAGTGAAAGGCTCACAAATATTGCTGTATTTGTGAAGAGAATATTCCTTACTGTGAGAACTAAAGGGCTTAGTCTGTTAAGGTTTTTAAGAAGGGAGGTGGCCTGGTTACATGTATAAGTGCCTTTAGGGCATGGTATGCAATATATGTTTCTAATCTAGTGAAGAAAGACATGGGAAGAACCAAAGACTGAAGGAGAAGCCCGTTAAGTTCACCTCAGAGGTAAAGCATCAAGTAACAGGGCATTGAGCCCTGAGAGGAAAAAAATTATGAAGTGAAATAACAGTTTCTCATCGCGGTCAAGATGTTATTCTAAAAGAAGAGTTTTATTCAAACAGAGATGATTGAATTTAAAACAGATTACAACAGATAAGGGGAAGATCTTCAAATTCAGGGGTGGCCTGATGGCCCAGTGTGGCTCTCTGTGGCTTTCCTAAGTTGGTTATGGTTAAATAAATTAGAGACATGTTGGGTTGGAATAGCAGAGCTCTGACTCTCTTCCTTTGCCCACTCTGACTCATACAATCTCTGTAAAGATATCTCTGTTTTGAGGGTGGGAAGAGAGTCCTGAGCCTTTAGTTTACCAAACCTGTCACACTGTATTTTACACTCTCCTGTATATTATAAGAAATCTAAATCTTACAGTTGTGGCCGGATTCCAGTCCCTTTACATCATTTAGGTGGATAATTTGTTCCACTGTGTTTTTCTTTCTTCTCAGCTGTACTTTCCCTTTGAAGCCTCCAGCTACTGGATTGGGGAGGTAAATTACAGTCTGTCTTAGGCCTGAATTGTGCCTCTTGTTTCAATTTTTGGAACTCACACAATGGATTCATCCCAGGATTGCTTGCATTCAGAGGATTAAATAACTGGGACCCCTTTTCACAGAAGCTGCTGTGTGAAAATTGTTATGATACTTAAAAATGATCTTTTAGTACTTCCTTTCTCGGGGCTACAGGAGAAACAATGTTTTCTCTGTGTCATTAAGTGCAAAAGCAAAAGGTACTTGCTCAGTTTTCAACATGTGCACTCCTTGGCTCGATGTTGCTTCTTTGGTGCATGTGCAGGTCCACAAGGGTCGTTTTTGCTCTCTGTAGTGACAGATAGAGACACCTATGAGAGAATTTGGCCCTAAACACTCATCACAGAATCACAGGTATCTGACTTTATCAGGGCAATATGCTGGTGACAACGTCTATGGTCATAGCAAGGCTGTAGTGAGATGTTTAAAGGGGATTCCTTTAGGGATTTTTGGATGTGGTTTCTTTGTTTTATTATATATCCAGTCAAATCTCACTTACTTTTCAAGCATCTGGAATCCAGCAAACATTGGTGAAACTAAAATGGAGGGAAAAAATGCAGGTTTGAGAAATAATGGGGACTTCCAGTCCCTGAACCACCCTGGTTCTTTTAAAAGGAGGTGGCTTGTACAGCTCTCCCTCGTATCAGCCTCGGGAACTGCAGAGTGTCTTTATCATCTGCTCAGTGTGAACCTTTCTTTAATGCTAATTAATGCCTGTTTGTGATGGGCACCTGCAATCCAATGGCTGGATTTTGTCACTGCATCATGGTGTTCTCCATGTGTATTTCTGAGGAGCTTCTCTGGACAGATTTATACCATTAATGCACTTTTTTTATCTTGCACTTATTTAGATTCTCTCTGTCCTAAACACAGACATATTTAGAAGAAATAAAAATGCAAATGAAGAACTGGTTTGTGTTTGCTTAACGAACAGAGCAGGAAGTGGGGATGTGCAAATGCCCAGCAGGCTCAGGGGTTAAACCTCCTCCCTTTAATTTTTACAATGGGTTCTCAACATCCAGTATAAACAAAACTCAGCAAATTATTCCTTGTGCTGTGCTCTGTTGTCCAATCACATCCTCCTTTATTCCTTATTATATACATACTGCTTGAGAAGTAATTGAGGCAACTGGGAAAGTGCTGTGTGAGAGGCAGAGGAAGTCTCAACTGTCAGGAATTAAAATGTTAAGCTGCACAGTATACGAGTCACATAACCAGGAAGTTATTATTTTAATCAATTCTTTAAAGTGTCCCAGACCTGAAGGAGAAAGTTAATAGGAGTTAAAAGTTATAGGAGAAGCCTCTGAAAACCATTATTGGGAGTGAAACAAAAATTAATTCGTTATGTGTTTAATCTCTGGTGGAACTTGGTGTGTGGGGTGTCTTAGATATTGATCATATCGTGGTGGCTCCTGCACATGAGACAGGAGATGGAATGAGATGAGATCCCATTGAAGAATTTATTAATGACATATTGTTTCTGCTGTAAAGAGCTTGGAGTTTAAATTCTGTGTTAAGTTTTCAGAAGAAAAATAGTTATAGAGGAGAACAAAGTACTCAAATCTCTCTGCAGAGTTGGAGTTTATATAACTGTGGTGGACCTTGAGTTGGGTTAGTGGCAGGTGTGGGAAATAATTCCGAAGGGAGAGGAGGGATGGGTGTTGGATTGGGTCAGATTCTCAGTACAAATACTCTGTTCTATTGCAAACACAGATATCTGGTGTCCCTCAGACCCACCACAATCACCCCCATGTGTCTGATTTGAGGGCAAGAAGTTGCTAAATATCAAAATTGTGCCCACAGGAAATCCATTTGGGAAGCCCAGATTTAGTCCTGCCACATTCCTACCACTTCAGCAGCTGAGTTTTACATTGGACTTGGCCAGGAAGATGCAAAATTCACCCTGGAGCATCTCAGGGAAGGAAAGAGCAGCATGATCCAGCAGTGGCAGGTTGGCCCAGCAGAGCAGATGGTCTTTGAGGTGGCTCAGAGTCGTGCTTCCAGTCCCACCAGTGAGCAAAACCAGGAGCTCCTTGAAGGGAGGGGTTCCTGGGGTGGGGTGGGAAAAATCACAAGAAAAGAAAAGAAAAATTTAAAAATCCCTGCTGTGGATTTGGCAGACAACAAAGAAAACCAAAGTGGATGAAGGAAAACTTTTGTCAAAAGAATTTTCTGCACAAAGCCATAGTTTGAGCCAAACCTTGGGATGGTCCAATTGACTTCCCCCCTGCTCCCTTATGAAATAGTGATGGTCTTGATGAAATTTCATTCAAAGAAATGAAGAGTGAGATTTTAAATTTTAGAGCAGCTTTTTTCTTAGAACAGTTATATTAAAAAAGGGTAAAACAGTCAACATAATACTGAGACACTCCTTCTCCATTGAAACAAAATACTTTGATTGACTAAATTGAAATTCTTCCCCGAAATACTCTACTTCAAGTTCTGTTGCTGCTGCTATTTTGTCTTTTTTGTCCTGATCCCAGATTATTATTATTATTTTATTTAACTTAACTTTTTATAAGGTTAAGCATGTATTTATCAACAAGATCTATTCAGAAACTGATTTAGTCCACCGGAGTTGAGGCACTACACAGCACCAGTGTGCGCCTAAGGTCGTTGTTGAATTTGCATTTTTATTTTAACTCTTGCTCAGATTTCTCAACAAAGCAGTTTCAAAACGTGCATTTCTGAAAGCGTCCACAATGGGATTAAAAGGCCACCAGGAATCAGTGCATCTGGGTTTTGGAAGAGGGACCCTGGGGGCTGCAGTGGGTGCTGCGGCAGAGCTGCATCGTAGCTGCACTTTCTGCAGGTGCTGTAACATAGGACTGAAATTTAATACCCAATCTTATCCACCAGCTGTAGGCAGCTGTATTTAGTTTCACTTTCCATGGGATTTCTTCCTTCCCCCTCCTCCAGCTCAGCATTATTGGTCTCTCACTCCCCCAGCCAAGTCACTGTAAGCCCAGGCTTACTCAAGCACGTAACGCGCAGCAGAAGTGTCAGACTTGTGCCATCACCTGAAATCAGCCACAGCTCCTTCCAAAGGGGCTGCAGCTACACTAAAACTGGGTTGGAGAGCACGTGATGCAAACACCTCCTGTGCATTTAATAAAGGATTCTCAGAGTTTGAAAAGCACCTTCAAATCAAGGGTTTTCAACAAACTCCTCCTTGTTGTGTTTATCGATTCCTTTGTGCAAAAGGAGCATGTGGTTCTTGCCCACTCAAGAGAAAAAAGACACCAAACATCAATACCTCCCCAGGATTTTGAGGCATCTTCTGCTTATTTCTCAAGTTAATGTTTCTGTGATAGGTTGGGGTGCTGTGGTTATCCATGTCAGAGGCCAGACACAACTCTCCAAGCCTTCAGGGAAGGGTGACGGGCATCAAAGTAGGTCTGCAAGGACCTCGTGCAACCCCTGGGCAACTCGTTGTGCATCCATGCTTTAACAGGAAGCTTGCTTTGTTCCAAGATTTACATTTTGTTTTCTGCAGCAGGCTTTGTTTCTGCTTGAAGAATTCTTCTTCTCCGTGGTTAAAAAGTCTCTTCGTGCTTGCTGCTGGCTGTGCAATGCCCGGTGAATGAGTTTTGATAATTTCTGTTGGGATTAATTAATTAATTGCAAATGTCTTCAGGCTAAATTGTGAGTTTGCATGTCAGGATGCTGTACATAATCAACAAAATCACTCAGGGGCTTGACATTATGGAGGTTACATGGAGATTGTGAGAGGAGCACATTCATTCCACATTAGTCAAAACTTTCTGTATGTTATTTATAGAACAGTTCCTCTTTTATGAATTCTCAGAGTCAGAATCAGATATTTAAGATGAAATGTTAGGATAACAACAGAAGCAGGGAGATAATTCCACTGATTGATCCTATTTGATGAAGTTGCAAAATTTTTTAATAGGTTGAGTTACAATTTTAGTGGGAAGTAGGACTGTGCAAGAAACAAAGGTCCATAATAACGTTTCAGGTTAGATGGAACACTGCTCTCCCAAATGAATGAGCACTAATGAAGCATTGTATGAACTTCTAGAGACTGGCTACACCAGCCAAGTGAAGGGCACAGGCTGCAATGTAAAGTCAGAGAAAGATCTTTAATTTGCGTGTTATCACCACCAACTGACCCATGAGAATAAGCAGTGCATGAGGCACATAAAAAGCATTACTTAAATCTATAAACCTGAACGTTTTGGCTTCTGTCCTGATCCTAGATTATTGGGTTGTGCTTTTCTTTTGTTTTTAATTTAACTGACATCTCCTGCCTTATAAAAAGCCTATTCAGAAGCTGCACCGAGTCCAGCAAAGTTGAGGCAAACCCAGCTGCACGAAGGTTTTATGGCTTATCATGAAACAGGAGGCAGATTTTCCACATGTATTATATCTGTATTTTGAAATCATCAGTTTAAATCCCCTTGGCGATGAAAACATTGGTGCTTCTGCTGGATTCACTGCTTTTCATGCAGTGGTAAAGGACTCTGATTTTGTTGGTTTGAGTAAGTGCTTATGGTTTTGATTTGTAGTACGTGGAGTTTTTTGGGCATTTTGCCTTTTAATGATTACAGCTCATTGGTGTTAATTCTGCAACAGTTCTAGACCCAGTATGTTCCCAGTCAGTCACCAGTTTTCCCCTGAAGGGCCTGGGAATACCCACCAGGCTGGCTGCCTTTCCCTGATTTATTTTAAGTGTTCATCAAAGTAGATTCCGAACTTCCACTTTGAATGCTCAACAATGCAGCCTAAGACTTTGCAGACTTTGTGTTATTTACATTTCTGGCTGGATATTTTGGTTGCATAACCAGGTGCACTTGGAAATCTGGCATGCAGCAAAGTGCTCTAAGCATGCGTGAAAATGCAGCATCTGCTTGGTGAGGCTGGGCAGTGTTTAAAGGTTGTCTTTGCTGTCCACTTTTAGGGTTTTTGAGGGTGTTGCTGTAATAACAGCAAAAGCAAAACTCTGCCTGGATGAGTTGAAAACTGCACTTCAAGAGAAGAGCTTTGTCTTGGCCTTTCATAACCAGATTTTGTTAAGAAGAGATGTAAAATAGTAACATGAAAGTGGGTTTTCAGCCTGTGGACGTTCTTTCCTTCCATGCAATTATGGATTGGTGGGAAAAATGCAACTGTGTATGATGTTCACTAGAACCGGCCAGTTGTGCCTGCATGTATTTGATTTATATGTACCATTATCTCTTAGGCATGTGGAAATTAGATGTGTACTACGAGTGTGTTGGAGCACATATTTCACTAAATCAAAAGAAGTTCATGTAAATAGATGCCATAGTAAAATCTGCTGTTAAAATCCAGGGTAGAGACAATACTCCTGGATATTCTCCAGAGATATTCGAGCTCCAAAATGCAACAACACAGTTTGATCCCCCTTTTAGCTCTCTAGAACTTGTTTTTCAGCAATCAGGGCCTGGACGAGCAGAAATGGAGGGAAAGAGCTTGTGATGTAAAAGGGCTGGAGTGGCATAAGGGATTCCCAGGAATGGAAAGATGCTTCCAACCAGAATAATGCAAAAGGTGACCATAAAACTGCCTCCAAAGGCTTGGGTTACACCTTGTCTGTGGGATAGACATCACTGGAGTGTCCTTTGAAATCAGCGTCATCCTGATAAACGCTGATTCCCGATGGATTTTTGGGATTGCTCTCTACTTCTTTACTGACTTAGGGTTTTGGGAGTATAATCTTTTTGTTCTTCCTGATCTTTCACGTTTCCACTTGGCCCACAGTACCATGGAGGAGTTGAAAGGTAACCTGCCTCTTCTTGGTCCAGATCTGGATCACACTCATGGTTGGGCCCTCACTCTTTAATCAATTCCTCTTTGCAAAACCTCATCTTTCACAGTTTTCCACAGGGTGGGTTGGTTTTTTGTTGTTTGTTTTGTTTTGCTGTTTTGTTTTGTGTTTTTTTAATTTATTGTTGGGCTTCATCTGGTACAAAGGTTTAAACTACAGAAGTAATTTAAAATATTGTGGCATTTCCTTTCTTAATTAATCCCAACTGTTTTCCTTGGTAGTACAGAAAGTATCAGTATTTGATGAGGACGTTATGCCTTCATCACTGGGGCAGTGGATTCTTCCTGCCGAGTCTGTAAACAGCAGACAAGCCAGAGTTCAGCCTTCATGTTCTGGTTTTCATTAAGCCCAGACTAGAGGAGCACCCAGCTGTGTCTTCCTGTAAGGTCTGTCAGTCTTCCAAAGCTTGTTAACATGCTAATATAAAAGGAAATAGGGCTGACTTCAAGGAATTTACAACTAGTCTTAAACTTCAAAGAGTAGAGCTACATCTCTTCAATTCAACAACAACAGCTACAAAAATCCTATAATAAAAGTTCTGTTAGCCATGAGAACAGATCTGCATGCGTTGAACACTTCAGCCATCGTGCAGGATGCCACATTTTTTGTTGCAAGTTGCAACACAAAGCCTCCTGCAGTTGTGAAACTTTGTTCGTAGCTGGTAGGTTTGATCAGAGACAAGATAAATTGCTGTCCAGCCCACAATTAGGATATCAGGAAAGAAGTTGTCAATCTCTCCTTCCCTGAGCCTGTTTTCCATGTAAATGTTTGCAGTGGGACGGTGGATCGGGTTTGAACAGTAGGCAGCATTCCCAGGTGGCAGGAATTGGAAGAACTCCTATGACTTCAAGGGGAATTTCTCCCATCCTGAACATCTGAGCAGTTGGCTCAGGCTGAGGAAACATCTGCAGTGTCGTCTGAAGGTGTTCAAACAAGGTGGGACGCATTCCATGGATTCTCATGGAAAAGGAGAGCACCGTTGTGTGGAAGCTGGGGGGAGGCACCTCTGCAAACTGGAGAATGACACTGCTCTCACTCAGGGCTGGCAAATGGATGTGCAGGAGGGCTTACAGAAGTGGGGCAAACAGCGATGCTTCCCCAGTCTCCAATGATTTGAGGATCAGGGACTTCCTGAATCAGGATCAGTATCATTTGTATCAAGAAGCAATTCATGATTTTTTTCCCCCCTCATTTTCTTACTATGTCTCTTCTTTAGTTAAATGGATGACATGAAAGATTCGCTGCAAATGCCTCTTTCTCCCCTTGGAGGGCTCTCTGCTCCTGGTGGAGTCTATAGGAGCTTTCAGGTCTTGCAGGAGCAAGGTGGGATGAGGTCCTGCATCCCTGAAGTTCTCAGATGGGAACATTTCATCAGTGGTGAGACTAAATTACTGTTTTTGTCACCTGTGGATCAGATCTCTGATAAAGGGAAAAACACCTCAGACATTCAATAATATACCATTATTTCGAAGTTTGAAAAAGATTTCCATTAAAATTCTCCTGGAGAAAGCTGAAGGATTTGGGTGTATAGGAATAAGGGTTGTTGCACAGCTGAGATAATTATATGTTGAATGGCTTTGGCAGGGACCCTGAGCAATAAATGTGTCAGATGACACATACCGGAGTCATTTCAGGAGATTTCTTCATGGGGTTATTTTTTTAATCAAGATTGAAATCTTTGTGTCAAGGAACTATGAGAATTTCTGTGTATTCACTTGACCTCAAATTTGGCTGCTTTGGTCACCCAGAAATATTAAAAGCAACTCAATGCAGGGATTAAAAGGAAAAAAAAAAGGCAAAGTAGCATATTAAACTCAGCTGTTATTCACACTGTTCCTTCTCTGACAGCTTGTTAAAAATGTTGGGAGAATAGGTGCTGCTGTTATACTTTCGTTATTTGGTGCTAATTAGAACAAACTTACACAGAATCAGGAGCGGTTTCTAAAGGGAGCTGATGGTTTAATAGGAATTAATTGAAAATCCAGCCCCCAGTGGTGCAGGAGGCCACGGAGAGCATTGGCACCCATTTAGGTTCACTTACCAATGTGTTTTGTGCTCTTTGCAAAGGGAGTTGTGACTACATCCACCCTGGGAAAGCGCAGGGAGGAAGAAGATTGTAGACCTGGATGGCTGGGCTGGAACAGAACCAAGCACTGCTGTGTCCAAGTTCCATTTCCCAGCTTCCTTTTACCTTGGAAAATGCAGAGATGGTAACAGGTTGTGTGTCAACCCTGCTGCTGTATCCAGAAACAGGGTTTGCAAAGCGACAGCAACTGGCCAGGCATCCCATAAACTAAATTTTACAGTTGTTTCCTTGTGTATTTATACCACTCATGGCTGCAGTTTCCATCCTCAGTTCAGCTGGGAGTTCTCCCATGTGTAGGAATTTCTGTTCTTTCCACTGGCTCGTGTTGGTCTTATCAAGGGTCATTGGAAAATAAAACCCCTCAAAACACAAATAAAAGAGTTCTTATGTAAAGAAACAAACTGCCCCATAAAGCCATTGTTGCTTTGACAGCAAAGCTGGGCGTTTAGGCAGTGATGTGCCATTTTTTTCAATGTTCTTGAAAATCCCATTTTAAGAGGAAAAAAATGATAGGGAAGGCTGCATCAGTCTCGTTAAATTCCTGGGGATGGAGCTAAATATGATATGGTGTGTATCTATTGCCTTCTGCCAAAAGCACCTCAATTTTGTCAGAGAAAAATGGTAGGAGACACTGTGCCATAAGCTGATAAGGTCATATTAAATCAGCTGTCCGTTGAGTCTCACATATTTTATATATAGACATCCCCTGAGGGGGTTGTGTGCAGACCCTGGGACAGCCAGCACATAGCTGATGGCTGACAAGCACAGCAAATCAGCTAGAAGGAAACCACACTTTTTTTCTTTTTTTTTGGAGGGGGAGACGGGGAAAGTGTGCAAATTAAACAAAAAGCACGAGATGATACCATTTGGAATGATGCTTATGTGACATTATGAGCGTTTGTAGCAACAACAGAGAACTTTGCAGTGAAGCCTTTGAGGTGAGGGATCTGTAGCCCAGCTGAGACACTGGAACATGACAGGAGTTTGGGAACAGCCCCCTGCCCTGCAGGAGTGGTGATGAGCAACAGCAGGAAAATAGGGAATTAATGTTAAAAAGGAAATCAAGTTCCGCAATAAAGTTATTAAAATTATCATAGAATTTGCTTTGGAAAAAAAAAAAATTGTTGCTTAATATAGCCTTAAGAATCTGGCACATTCTCGATGGTGTTAATCCATCTGCTGACATTTCATCTTCCTCTTATTGGTTTTGTTTCCAGTTTTTTGATACCTCCAGCATTTTAGATGTTATGTTATTGAAGTCGTGGGTCTTGTAGAAAACAAATTACTCCATAGACTTAACTGCACCCATCTCACTCTTTATCTTGTTGAGGTGAACTTCTTATCTGCATTTCATTGTGGAAAAAAAATTCTGTGATAGGAAATAAACATACAAAAAGGGAGCGGGAGTTGATCACCTCTTGCCGTTTTCCCAAGAGCAAAATTAACAAGATAAGCTGTTATTACCTGTCAGGTATTATGTGAAGCCCAAATATTCTGGGCCCTGGGTAGACTTGAGGAAACCTTGCACTTCTGTGGCAAACTATAAAGAAAAGTTCTTATTTGTATTATTTAGAGAGTTAAGTTTGAGATCTTTTTCTCTCTGGGAAACTTCCTTGGCAGAGAAAGTTGGTATTAAAGGGAGCTTGGTGCATTTATAATGCTGAAATGTGGAGCTAGAGAAGGAATACTTTTGAACTGATCAACCAAAGTTCCAGTTTCACTGTTGTGATTTCCAATTTTGACTGAAAGCATCTTGGTTTTCCAGACTGATCCCTTTTCCCTTACTGTCACTTCTGTGCTAGAATTCATATAGAATTTCCAGGTTTATTTTACAGGAATAAGACCCCAATACTTTCAGTGTTGTGTTTTTTGATGGTTTTTGATGCTTTTGGGTTGGTTTTTTTTTGTAGCTGCTGCATTGTTTCAGACGCAATAATTCAAGGAGCCAGCAGATGAATGGAGTGTGTTGTACACACTTCTCAAGGTGTTCCAGATCCCTCTTTAAACAAGCATGTGCTTGTGTGCAGTCATGCTCATGGAGCTTTGTGGTTGGTGTCTATAAGTTATTCCACTTGGTTGTGAATATATGGATTCACTGCTGGAATTAGCGGAGTGTGTGGATCGGGGAAGTCAAGGCAGAAGGGGAATCTGCGGGGAAAACCCAATTGAGTGGCTTACCCAAGACTTCTGAAGTAAGTTCCTTAATTTCTTTGTGTTTTCTCTTTTGCTGCAAGGTTTTTCTTTGTTTGTACGTGTTTAATTAGTATCTCAAAAGCATATGCAAACGAGCTGTCTGGCTAAAGATTTTGGAGCGCACGGGAGTGGATGAAAGCAGTTGAGGAATACAAAGGAGCACCTACAGGGAAAACGTGCTTCTGCCTCCCGTCCCTTGGTTGCCAACAAGCCAAACTCAAACCTGGCTCTGCTGAAGCCAAATCTAAAACTCCACTCTTTGTGGCCAGGCTTCCACCTCAGGTTAAAACAGATATTTGACAGAGGTCCAACTCTCCAGTTGGTTGTAGAGTGTCCCACAAAGATTGCTGAGCAGCTTGGATGTGTCCATAGCCTAAATTCTACTGTGGGATGATTCCCAGCACCAGGATGGCCAGGAGGCACTGCTAAATCTGGCCCTTAGGAAAACTGACACTCTGCATGTTCCACGTAGGTTCTCCCACTCCCTTACTGTCAGAAAATGCTGAATTAGAAAGCTGTTAAAGGTCCAGCTTTGTTAGGGAAACATACTCAGATAACGGGGAATTCAGGGATTTATTCACCGGATGATAGTGGATGAATGGTGTCTGTTTTCTGTGCATGAATTGTAATTGACTTTATTATGAAGTTCTCAATGTATTCGTTATTTGAGCTGATTTCCTGATTCATTCTTTGTCAGTGGATTTGGCTGCCAGCACTTCATTGTGGGTTTCCAACATTTCAAATTTCAGCTCTTTGTAATGGGTATCCAAGTCACATGGTGTTCTTCTTTTTCCTGGTTGGAAAAGGGATTGATGCAAATACTAAAAATGAACATGAACTTAAAATTCACTTTTTAAAACACCTTTAAAGTACATTATTTTTAGGCAAAACTTATCTCAGTGCAACAGTCTCAAAACCTGTTCCTTTTCCTTGTCCTGATCAAGCAACATACCAAAGTCTTGAGTGACACACAGGTTTTTGCTCTGGTATTTGCACAGATTGATGTGTAGGAGCTCACTTGAAGAATCAGGCTGGAAAACAACTTGAATGCAGTGAAACAGAATATTCACAGGCTTATTTGCAGCTTTCTCTCACTTCTAATAATAAGTGTAAGTGAGGATCACTTGAGCTGTCTCACTCTGTTTCCAGCTCTCTGCAAGTTCTACGGTGTTTTATTTCTCTCTCTCTAGGGCTGCCTGTTGAAAAACAGGACTCTCTCAGGCTAAATTCATCTTACACAAGTGCAGAGTTGATATCACATAATCAAGTTGTGACTCAAGACCAAATGCAGCCCACACTCCAGTTATGAGACCCTCTGGAATCCTGCCTCGCTCCGAGCAACACGGTTCTGTGGGCTGACGGTGTGCTGGGTGTTCCCAGGACATTCTCTTTTCCTCAGGTTTCTCTTCTCTTTGCTGTAGATTTGTGCACAGGTAGAATTTTTAGGCAGAGAATATAATATAATGCAAAAGCGGAATGGAAGTTGATCTCTTTGGTGTTCGTATCAGCATCCTGAGACATGAGGTCATCCTAATTTTCCCACTGCTCCTTCATGGGCTGATCAGCTGTTAAGTCCGTGTGTCCATGGCTGTAGAGGAAGACCTTAGGATCTGAAACACTTCAGGATAAATTGCTATATTCCCCCAGTCTTTCATTCCTCCATTTCTGGGTCAGCAATAATGTGGAAGTGGTGTTTGGTGAAGTAGGATGCATAAAGCTTTGTCCAGCTCCTGATTTTGGCATAGAAATTGAAAGGCAATGAACCCTTAATAGAATTAAAGAGTTGGTAATGTTGTTCTGCTGCAAATATGTAATTGGCAGTTGAATTGGATGGAGAGTTTTTATTTTCAGAGCCGTAAAATCAGTAGTTTGAGCATTTCCAACTCCAATCAGTAACAGTGGCGAGTTGACTGAGGAAACAAGTTCATCCATCTGTGTCTCACCTTCCTGTAGGGGTTGTGGTACTTTGGGAAACTCTGAGGCAGAGAAGAACAGGTTGAGGCTCTGAAGATGGTTGTGATAGTCAGTGATGCTGTGAAGCACCATATTAATGCTCTGGGCATTACCCACTGACCTGAATTCTGGGATCTCCTGGCCCATTAGTGATGAGTGGAATGTCAGCATATCCTGGGAGGCAGGTAATAACCCCGTGTCCAGATAGAGTGATGACTGAATATAGCAAAGCTTTTGTGTGCACACTTCACGAGGAGTCAGCCGCTGACCATTTCCATTAACAGGCAAAATTTTTCCATCAACAAGAGTAAATCAAGCAAGTTTTGATTAGCAAAATCATCACAGGATTAAAATAATGAAGTAATTGAGAATATATGTTCATGATGGTTTCCTTGACATGTCAGAACAATCATTGCTGGTTTTTTTCTTGGTATTCAAAATGTTGGAGAAGAAAGGAAGAGGTGAGGAGACAAAGCCTGTCGGGTTTCACACCCTAAGTGTAGATATTATTATCAACTCCAATTTTAAGAGGTACTTCTCAGTCCTTGTTCCTGAAGGAGGCAGGATTAGAGCCTATCTGCAGTAATCTCTGTCCTTGAAACACCCTAATAATATGATTTATTTATTCCATATACAGATACACACCGTGAGAGTTCAGGGAGATTTAAAATTCCCTCCTGCACAAGCTCTGTCTCTTATGATGAGTCTCAGTTTCAGAGCAGTCCCAGGTGCAGGATCCTCTCTCCTTAGAAGATTTTCTTCTCTTCCTACTGTAACTGGTCTTACTTGTCTTAGTCTAAGTATTCAACTGAACGCTTTCTATAAACGAAGGGAAGAATTCCATGACAAAGCTCTCTCAGCACGTTTTTTTTTTAATAACAATATGGTTAATTATCTTTAAAATCTGCTGAACAATTAAAGACATTCCCATAAACAGCCCAGGCACTCCTCCAGCCCCCGTGCACTAACAGCATCGTGCAGCACCTTACGTGAGCAGCACAGCTCCCAGAAATGTGCAGTTTGGCCCAACAGACCGGTTGATAAAAATCCTACATTCCTCTTCTTGCTGGAAATGGCTTTCTGAGCAATTTCAGAGTAGATCTCTTGCTCAAACAGCTTGTGAAGTGGCTGTCAGAGAGGAGGAAATCTTTACATTTGCTAGATAATGCATGGACTAATTGAATCAGCCCTGTCCACTTTGCAGATCGAGAAAGTGAGGCATAAAAGGATTTTTTCTTCGAGCTCCAGCAGTGAGCTGGTGGCACAGGAGGGAGGGAAGCCCAGTGCAGAGGCTGGGAGCCGTGTGCTCCAGCCTCCAGTCTCTCCTGGGTGCTCCAACTGCAACATTTCACTTCAGCCAGGAAATGTTGGTCCTACGATGCCACATTTTATAATATGTATAGCAAGTGTGTATGTTTATAGATATATAACTTAAAAGGTAGGTGGATTTTTTTCCATGTTATATTTATAGGTAATTTACATAACTAATTTGTAAGCCAAAGTGTAAATGACGCTCAGCCGAAGTGACCATTTTGACAAGCAAGTGCAAACATTGTCAGAACATTGGCAGATCTGCTTTGGACAAGACTGAGCTTGACAGCTTTTTCTGTGTTCATCTGGATTTTCTGGGGGGGCAGCAAGGAGGGGGGAAGCGTGTTTTGTTTTCTTTTAAGAGCTACTTAAGATTATGGCACTATAATGGCTTGGTTTTTTAAATTTTCCATCGAGCGATGTCATTTAAGATATTAAAAAAGCTGGCATGAAAACCAGAAAGCTGTGGGGATTTTTTCCTGTGCTTTTTGTGCCCAATACTGTTTAAACAAAACTATTGTGAAACGTGGAATGCTCTCAACCATCTGACATAATAATTCAGCCCTGGTTAAAGATGATGACTTAAAGAAAGCTTGCAAGACCCCTTACACCAGTGTTAGATAGGGATTACAGGGATTGGGAGTGGGGATATCAACATTTTAAAATCCTAGAAATGTGCAAGGTAATTTGGGGTTTTTTTGTGAATCTTAGAATACTAAATTGAGGATTTGAATGGTTTTATATTTTGGAAATTTTAAAAGCCTACGACTTGACTTAAAGCTCATGGAAACTCGTGGGGTTGTTAATTTTTAATTCTTTTTCTTAGGCCAATGGCTCCGTTTCTTTATTTGCATCCCTCTCACATGTCACTCAGTTTGGACAAAGTCTCTTCCTGTCTTTAGCTCTCATCCAGCCCAGTTCTCCCAGGACGTGGTGGGAATCTCTTGTGCAGCTTCGAAGTAAAATTTGGGCTTTCAAAATGTGGGTCCCAGCACATGCCAGCTTACACTGACATACAAGAAACACCAGAAGAAAACTATTTCTGTATGAAAAGAAAATATATATAGTTTTTAAATAGAATACAAGTTCATTTTGGACACTTAGTGGCAAGTAGCAAGTTGGGGTTACCCAGGGTTAGAAAAACATGATTTTCCCATTCTTGCCTTGCCCAGCTTGTGTGATGTCTCTAGGTCTAGTGGCTTTTTAACTCCAAAATATACAAAAGGACAGATTATAATTTTGCCTGTGGACCATTATTTATCACTGCTCTTCTTAATGATCTGCATCTGCTTTAATAAAAAGAATGTTTAAGAAACCATAAAGAAAGCTAACCCAATTCTCTTTTAATGCAGCATGTAATTAAATCTTTATTGAGATTTGAGACCTGTGCAACCACAAAAGAAAAGAAAAACAAAACAAAAAGCGAGGAGCAATCGTGTCTTTATATCCAGACACATATTGGAAAAAATCTGTGCAAGAAAATGTTCTGTATAAGGTTGGGTAAAAGATTGCAGGACAGACTTGTGGAATAGTCTCAAATATTAGGATTGCTTGTGGCAGGATTATGGAGGTGAATAGTTCCCTTTTGGACAGTAGGATTTCTCTGCCATGCACCTAAACACACACCCCTGCAAAACGAGTGCCTGGATATTCCTGGTCTCCTTTAGCCACCGTCAGAGCTACAAGAGAAAATTAACAGACCTCAATTCTGTGTAGGTCTTTGCAGTGGACACAGCCTCGGCTGGATGAGCTTTCCAACTTCCCCCTTGGTGGTGTGCTTTGGGGATGGCCAAGCTGTGGTTCAGGAGCTCACAAGTGGTTCAGGCTGTGGCTGGAGCACGTGAGCAGCCTCATCCCACGGGCTCCAGCAGGAGCCACGGGAGCCCCTGCTCTGTCTCCCTCCAACTCTCCACCAGAATTCCCGCCCTATGGAAATCCCAGCAAATGCTTCCTGCTCAGAAAGCCCAGATTTCACATTTTACCCCTGCCTTTTGCTGGAATGCACACATGAACGTGCCCTACCAATTAACCCATGCGTAAAAGGTGTAAAATCTTACCACTGGCTCTGCTGATTTGCACCCAACAATGGGGATTATTAATCCTCTTCACACTGAATAAGGTGCCCAGAACTGAAAAATCATTAGTTTTGCCACAGAGGTGTTATAGGTGATAAATGTTTTGGATAATGGCTCTGTGTTTCACTACATAGATACAAACTCGTGTTTTCAGTAATAATTTTTTACAGTTACGAGGCTTGTAGAATAGAGATCTTCCCTTTTACTGCCCTAAGAGTTCACTGAGAAATGGGAGAAATCCCCCTCTCCAGAATACAAGTTATCTTGTATTTTTGCTAACATACATAATTACTGATGTGGGTGTTCCCACATCTTAGAATGGAAAAAGTGCTTGCCAAGATTGAAAAACCATAGTAAGCAATATAAATGATTTCTCTCACACACCAGCATTTCTTGCTGAGACAAGTGAACTGGAACTGTGTTTAAAACCATATAATTATACTTCTATATATCATTTATTAAATCAGATTTCCCCCACCCTCTTTTCTTTCAAGTCACTTCTGAAAATACTTGTATTCCAAGAGGTCTGAGAGCTGGGGTCGTCCCCTGAAAAAGCACTTTCCTGAAAATGAAACCCAACAAAGATGTAGGCAGCACATCTGGACCCATGTGATGTTTTGTCCCTGTGCCACCATTGCTCTTTGCTTTGTTTTTGTCATAGCTTTGGTGTCACTGAAATCTGCTTGCCCCAGAGATGAGGTGTTGCTTCTCTGGGGACTACCCCAGCCATCCATGGAGCTTTTTGGTCACCCAGCCTGGTTTTCTCCATGGAACAGGCCATGTAACTCCACCTCTCCATTCCTCACTCATGCCCAGAACTGCCTGTTCAGGTAATCCATGGACTGTGCAAAGATGTTTGTGGATTTCCTTATTTCACGCTCATTTCTATGCTGTTTAAAATACAAAGAAGCTGACCCAGTGCTTTCACACCCCTGCAACAGAAGGACTATTAAATGATTTTTCCAGCGCACACAAATTGTATATGCAAAGGTCCAGTACGCAAATCCTGACTTGTTTATGCCTCGGGTTGTGCATACAAAAAGCTGTTTAACTTGGAGCCAATATATCTCTCTTTCCAGCACCCTCACCTCCCTCAACCCACCTCCTCCGAGAGAGCCTGGGGAAAAGACTTCATAGCACACTCCAAAAGGCTGGGGAGCAGGGCTGTGTTGGACAAAGGGACACCTGAATAGGAATTGGCGCCTTTGCAATTCTAATGCAAGTAGAGGCTCCAGCTGCTGGCTTATGAGCAGGGTCCTGCCTTGGGAAGCTTTACTTGGTGTGAGGGGATATTGGAATTTGTGGGGTAGGTGGTGCCACTCAAGTCCTTACAACTTTCCTCAGTTCATCCTGCAAATTGCTAATTAAGGTGTGGTGGCATCATCTGGAACTTTCACTCTGTAGCTGGGGAGTTTAAAGAATTGTTGTAGAATTCTGAGGCCCGTGCACTGCACATCACAGAGTCTGGACAGGGATTTTTCAGGTTTAAATGTTAATTCACATGAGCAAGAGTTGCAGTTTTGTTTTATCAGACTAATTTTTCCCTTTGGTCATTCTGTTAGTAACTGTCACAGGGAAAGGAAAGTTGGATATTAAAGGTTTCATATACCAAGGGAAGAAATTCTTTTACCACTCACTGATATGTGCACGTGATGAAGATGCATTGGATTGCAGTCTACATTTTCCATCAATCTTTTCTTTCTCTATTCTTTCTCCTCTTCAATCCATCCTTCCCTCCTATCCTAGGGTGGTTGTGTTTTGTCTGGGGTTTTTTTTTGCCATTCTTTCCTTTTACTCCTTTTCTGTTCAATCCTTTTGAAGTCTTGTCAAGCAATGCTCAAGTTCTGCTTGAACTCTTTGGTCTTCCAGGATGAGAACAGAGCTCCAGCAGTTCCCATGTGGTGCTGCTCTCTCCAAGATTCCTAAGTTCCAACTCATGTATTTAAGGAGATGTATTTTTTTTCTTGGGGCTTAATTAATTTATTTAACAGTTCTCCTCTTTTTTATACTAGCCAATTTACCATGTGTTTTTACAAAATATAACACGAATTAGAAAAAAACACCATTATTTGAAGGCAGATGCTCAGAAGTATTAGAGTTATTTATGCTGATTGTTACTTAGTGGCTACTTGAAAACTGTGATACTCAGGATTATACTTGTTAAGGAAATATTAATTCTCATTAATCAAAGCTACAAAGGTACATTACAAAATATAAAGAAAACAGACCCAGCCATAAGAAAAACAAACATGCACTGGGTGTTCTGATCATGACCTACCATGAGCAGAAATCTGCTGAACTTACGGCAGTGTTTGTCATAGGAAAACTTATAACATATTGTCCTTTTATTGCGTTTTATGCCTTTTATTAGCTTGCAAATCTAATTAGGAAGCCAGTTGGCACCCAGTCTGCAGTGACGGAAGCAGCACCACCTATTCTTGTGGCAGCTTTGGTTTGGCTTTATGGGTGGTCTTTGTTCCTAAAGGCTTATATGAGTACCACATATTAGCTGAGCTGGTTCCCCCTTGATGTCTGTGTTGTATTGTACACATGTTGTCACTGTTTGACACTTAAACAATCCAGATTCTTACCCAGCCCATATTTAGTGCCATAATAAACTTCTGAGCATATGTTTTTGGGAGCAACAGTAACATCCATCACCGCAACGTGACAGATAAATAAGCACTACTGGAGAGCGTCCGCGTCTTCAGAGGGCAGAGCTGGACTGCAAGGTGTGTGCCAAGGGGATGTGGTCATCTGCCTTGTCCTCACGGAGCTTTTCTTTCCTCTCCTTGTTTCAGTAAAGCAAAACAGTTCCTGAAGAGACCTAAAAAAATGCAGGCTGTACATGTGAAAAGCACGTTGTTACAAAACTCTTCTAGTGAAACATTTCCTGTTTGGGGCTTTGGCTTGACACACAGTCGATGTGAGGCATAAAGCATTCCTCTTCCCTCTTCATCTCACTCCCTCTGTCTTGCAGCGAGGAGCTCCGTGGAGGCCTGGTGTGGAGCCCTGGCAGATGTGATGGGGATGTTCGAGCCCTTCCTGCTCCTGTGAGTCTCCTCTCCTTTGTGCAAAATTCCTGTACTTGAGTGGTTTTGTTCCAACAGACGTGGAGGGGTTTTTGTGGGTTTTGTTTGGTTGGTTTTTGTTGTTGCTGTTGTTTGGGATTTTTTTGAGGTGGTTTTTGTAGGAAAGAAGAGGGAATCAGACACGAGGAGCTTGAGGATTTGTGTTGTGCCTTGTGCTCTCTGAGCAAGACCAGAGGCTGACAAAGACTGATGGCAGCACAATAGGTTGAAAGTGTGGTCATGTCTTGTCTTAGCTGGGTAAACACATTCAACGAGAGCTTTGTCTGAACAAGGACAGAGAAGTTGAGCCTTGAACAAGGAAATAATTTATGTAAGTTTTAATGAATATTTAATGTGGAATGTTAATTATAAAAAAGAGGGTATGTATTTTGATGTCGTGCCTTTAAGTGTCAGATCATGTGGTGTCTCCCTGGCCTGAGGAGGACGATCAGCTTGCTAATTACAGATGTATATCAATCCAGGGAGAGTACCCTCCCATCACACCAGTATCTCTCTAAAGAAACAGGCGTTATAGATGAAGAACAGAAAATATCTTTAAAACTGGAATATAGAAGAACCATCTGCCTTTCTTGCTTTCATTTATTTTTCTATTGATCAATATTGCTAAACACAAGAAAAGATAGTTATAAATAGAATATAAACCAGAAATTTCTTGGTGCCAGTAGTTTGTAATAGAAACATAATTATTAAGATTATCTTATGATATGTAAATACAAAAAGTTCTTTGGGCTGAAGTAGTATTTTTCTGAAGATAAGTGGTATTTCTGAGGTATTCTTTTTGTTCTGTGCCAGTACATCATTCCACCCTCTGAGACCCCTTCAAACTGTTCACACCTCCCAAGAGGGGTCAATGGGGTGGTTCTGCAGGCAAGGGGCAGCAGGGGCGGATGAGGCTTCTACCACAGTGAAAAAGAAAAAAATTGGTATTTTTTACTCAGCATGTTCCAGTGCTCAACCACAACTTGTGCTATGAACTGAAACAGAAACAAAGGTGAAGTTACCAGATGCTGTGACAATACTAAAAAGGCTGGTTTAAGACTGAATCTGAGAGTTTCATTACAAAATCCAAGCGTGCATCAGCAGTGGGTCCTACTTGTAAAGGGACATTTGTTTATATCTGACCTTGGTTTGAAATTCACCCCTGTCCTCATTAGGAAAATGAAGCCCAGCACCATTGACCCTTCTGTCTCCCCCAAAGCACAAAGATTTGAAGCTGCATCTAGGCCTGGACTCTGCCCCGATTTCATGCTCTGCATGTGTGTACAGTGAGTGAGAGAGCAGGGAACGTGCCTGGGAATAAACCACATTAGCTCTCAGAGGGAGATTTTAAAGTTTTAACATTATGCTTGTCTAGTTTGATCTAGTATCTGGTCATTGAATTGTATCATTGCAAGAAACATGAGAACAGCAGCATGACCATGAGGTATATTGTGTTACAGAATGAGGTTACACAGCACCAAGGCACCACCATATTTCAGTAACAAATGCAGCTTCTGGGGGGTTTTGTTATCATTGCATAAGCTTCACTGCTCCCTAGAAGATGACACTGATTCAGACAGAAAACACTAATTCAGTTCTTGCCAGCAGAGCCAATTGTCTCTCTGATTACATTAGACTGACAACTGGTTTTCAATGTCATTGTCAGCCGCAGCTTCTCATGCGTGGTGCACTGGAGCATGAACTGGGCTCCTTTTATTTAATTATTTCTGCCCATTTCTGTGTTTGTGGATAAGGCAAACGTGAGTCTCCCATCTCATAGACAGAAAAATGTCAGGTGTTTAGGGTTCAAAACTCAGGCTTCAGCACTGGAGTCCAGCAGCTTTTTAAGGCAGGTCCCGAATGTGTGTGCCACTCTAAAGAATTAATTTGAAACTATCCTATCTTTTTTTGTGTGTTGGTTGCTTAGAAGTAGCCTAGGATTTCTGCATGAAATAATTGTTTCATTAAATAATTTACTGAATACGCTAATTTTTTTTCTTAATTAAGTGGTAACTGGAAGACTGCCCATGAGCTGCCCGTTGCAGGCACTTGCTATTTAAAATTTGCTGTGCACTGCTGGTGTTTTTGGGCACAGGAGCCTTGTGTCCATTCTGGGTGAGGATGAGTGTGGAGCTCAGAGGGTGTCTGTCCATGCAGGATCTGACTGGGCTCTGTGCTGTCACTCCTGCCCTGAGCTGATGCAGGGGATGGCGGAGAGGGTTGGCAGTGGAGCTGTCACCTGGCAGGCAGGGCATAAATTTGGGCCTCAGCCTGTGCTCATTTGGGCAGCACAGGCAGCTCGTGGGGCTCCCTGTGAAGCAAACCCCCCTTGGTACAACCAGCTGTGCTGTTTGACAGGGAGTGATGGCCTTTCCAGTGTCACAACAGCCATGGGCTGATACCAGTTGTGAGCAGACCGTGGCCAGCTGAGGTACAGCCTGGCCACGAGCCAGAAAATGTGTTCTCTCTCTCTGCCCTCGTGCCCAGGCTGTGGTTTGTTTGTTATCTGGAGCACAGGACTCCCCATGGAGCTCTGAGCTCTTTTCTTCGTGTGTGCCCATGATCAGCCTCTTCCCCTCCCTCTGCCTCCCCGCCGTGTGTCATTCCATGGAAGGGGATTTAGGGAACCATGAGGTTGCTATGGGGGTTCAGCACCATCTGCAGAGATGTTGCTCTTCTGGGCAAGTTCTTTTCAATACCCTGCTGGTCACTGTTATTCCTCCTCAGCAGAAAAGGGCTGAAGTGTGGGAGTAACATTTTTACTTGGTAAAAATCTTTTTCTCCACCTTTTCTTGAATAGATTTTGAAATTTTTTTTCCTTTTAATGTCTTCATCTCTATTAAGGTTGTAAACACATTTAAAAAACTACAAAGCTGGAATTTTTCACAAGGTCTTGTTTCTAGAGGTGCTGTGTGTGTAAGAAAAGCAAGAGGTTGGCAATAAAATCAGGAGAGGTATCGGCAATGAAGGATGCCCTGCCAAACAAAATGCTGTTAAAATAGTATTTTTGCATCAGTTTTCTATATTTTCATTAAAAATGTCCCAGAATGCCTTAGAACAGTAGGCTGTCAAGGAGGAAGCTCCATAAACAGTAGCCATGTGAAATGAAGCCCCATAAAATTGTTGCTGCCAACTTTGTGATGCTTCCATGCCTGCAGAATAAGAGATTTATGCTCTTCAGAAACGTGTTTCCTTCTATTTCTGAATTCCCTTCCACTGCTCCCGTTGCCCAAAAGTCAAACAAAGCTAACCTCCTCCAGGTCCCAGAGTGAAAAAATGCAAACACGCTGCATTTAAAAGTAGATTTAGCAACTCCAAAGTGGGCGATTTGGTTCCACCCATCAAACCTGAGTTCTCTGATCTGAAGTCAGATGGGTGCTACTCCTTGCGAGATGTGTGCCAAATCTAATTAAGCTTTGCATAATGTGCATCTTGGGTGATTTGATTTATTAGCTTTGTTTGAAGAAAGTAATAATAAAAAAAGAAAATGGCTTTGGTAATAAGCTGTTTGAATTCCCTGTGCAAGTAGGCACAGTTCCTCCTGGATCTGCCTGAAATGCTCTCGAGGTGCACGAGTTGCCCATGGACTGATGCAACTCTGGGAGCTGGAGCAAAAACGGTGTCTGGAATGGGGTCCTGCCTTGCACTGCTGCCCTGGTTTTTGCCTCAGCACAGGTGTTTAAGTATTCCCCACTGGGGATAATGATTTCCATTCTCACAACCACCACGAAACACTGGAAGTTGTAATTTATCACCATTTCTACCAATGGGACCCAGTGCACAGAGAGATTGGAGATGGCTGTGGCGCAGTGCAGCAGAAATTTGCTTTTGCACCAAATGTTGGGATTCTAAACTGGAAAAATAGTCCCAGACACCGTGCCGGCGTAGCAGGGCTGCTTTTGATTCCTAGAATAGCTCTGTGTGTCTTCTCTGTTAATTTTTTAATTTACTAGTGTTCAGTGCAGACGTGTCCCGTGGCAGAGATCCTCAAGATCTCAGGTCCTGTTGGTTCTGGTGGGCCAAGTTCTGGTGGTTGGCCGTGGCATTGCCTCATATCCTGTAGCATTCCTGCAGCTGGGTTCTCACTTGCCATCCCAATACCGGCTTTGATGCCTTGTGGGTTACAGAGGAGGATTTCCTGCAGGGCTCCTGATAAGCCTGGCTCTTCTCCTGCTAATGGTTAGATATCCTTTTTCTCCTCCATCCCTCAGAGCACTGACTCATGGATCCATTGCAGCACGACCCAAGGTGAATCTCTATCTGTAACCATCCCAGCACGGGTGTTCATCACACAGCATGGAAAGATTTGGAAAAGTGGCACGTGCTGAAAATCGTAGATGCTGCCTTAGTGGCTGCAATACTGCCCTGGGATCAGTGGGAAAGGCAATTCCCCAGGGATCAGATCCACAGTGATATTTTGGGCTATAACTGCTTGTGATCTGAATGTGAATAAGGGACAATAATCTGGAACCTGAATGTCAGGGCAGCTTTTCGCAGTCACGCTCCTGAGCTGCAGCAGACACCAAACATGACCAAGGATTGGGCATCTGCAACTTCTATTTGCAGGGAAAATGTCTGGAACTTGTACTTTGCATTTGTAATGAGAACAGAGCCTTTAGGACCAGCAGTTTTGCTGTTGTGTTATCCTGGGGTTGAATAAGGTCTTGAAGATACCCGTTGTGGGAATGGTCCTACTGGAACGTGAAGGGGAGTGTGTGTTTATCTTCCCTCTTTTTGGGATGACCTCTCCTAAAAAATCTTTCAAGGATTATTGCTGTTGCAGCTTGGAAAGTGGGAATTAGGTGCAGGATCAGATTTACTCTTAGTTGATGAATCATTCCTTTTTTTTTTTTTAAATTTACGTTAAACACATTTGAAAAATTTGGAGAATATCCATAGAGTAAAATGATTCCATGCAAATAATTTTTGCAGTTTAGAAGTTTTACTAGCTTCAATGAGAATAACCCCTTTTAATATGATTGCTGAAAAAGAAAATCATTTTCTTTACACTGCAATAATAGAACAATGAAGGAAAATACATGGACTAGAACCAGTTTTATGCGAGCTAGATTTATCCAAAATTTGAGTTGCCCCAAAATGCTCCCTGAGATTTTAATCATGATATCTGATTTGTTTTAGCTTTTAACCTTTCTGATCAAACATATAGCTGAACCTTGTGGCAGAAACATTCACTTAAAATACTAATATCAAGCAAACACCAGTAAATATCACCAAAAACATTGAATACATATATTTTCTTACCAGAAAAGGATTCATAGCATTTCACTACAGCCAGGCAGCAGAAACAAGCTATGCAGCCTCGAGTGTGTGATCAACATGGTTTGAATTTTGAATATGAAAATATTTAAAATTTACTTACAGGCCTTTAATATCTTCCGTAATTTATCCAGCAATTAATTTCAAATGCCACATCAGTGGCAGAGGTGATTTAATATGTTTTATCAGTAATTTTTTTGATCAGAGATAGATGTAAAACGGTTCATTATGAAAAATTCCCATTTCCATGCAGTTAGATATGAAATGAAAAAGGTGTTTTCTGTTTCCCACAGCATCAGTGGTTTACGATGGGGACCATTTACCCTCTCCAGCTGTGCAATGACTCTGGCGTTGGGGGAAAATCAACGAGGCAGTTTTGGGGAAGGTTTTCTGTGGCTGCCATGAACAGAAGGGTCTCACCCTACCTGTGTTTGCAGCTATGGACCCTCCTTTGTCCTCAGAAAACACAGCAACGAGGTGACAGCTCCTCATCTTGATTTAACCCTAGGACAGAGGCTGAGATGTTCAGCGGCACCTGAGAGCGCGAGTGCTCTGCTCCCGTTTAATTCTAACAAGTTTTGAGTGCTTGACTCCTTGAGGCTCCTCTGAAAACCTCAGCTTTGGTTCCTGTGCCTGCTCAGGGCCTGGACTAACACGGTTTAACCCAAGGGGCAAAAGCTCTTTGGTGCGAGTCGGGCGCGCTCTCCCAAAAAGCCGCCTGCGTGGCGGGAAGCGGCAGCGCCGTGTGTGCACAGAGGGGCCTGTGGAGGGGCCGGGGGAACAGGAGTTTATTTTTAAACTGGTTTGACTGACTTGCAGACACAATGCAGCTCAGCATCCGCCTCTGCTGACTCTGCACACCGCGCCGGGCTCCGGCTCCCAGTGACTCAGAGGCAGCAAGAGCGCGATTACGGCTCCTGGCTCCAGCGTTGAGTCTGCTGGGAGGAGGAGAGTAATTCATTAATTTATTTGGGACACTGGATGGTTTCCTCGCTGTCTGCAACAACAGGGTGTGAGCAGCCCCAGCTCCAGCTGCTGGCAGACGGGTTTTGCACAAGCCGATGTTCCTCCCCAGCACCCACCAGCCGGAGTCGCTGAGCTGGGATGAGCATCCCGTGCCAATGTGGAGGGGTCGGGGGGCTCCTGATTAAATTCTTACAATGCTCATGTGTTCAGTAATTAGAGATTCTGTTTTTTCAAACCTGCTAGGGGAATTTTCCGTAGTGCTAAGCCTTTTCCTTTTCACTGGAAACGATAGAGCTGAAGTGTCAGAGCCGTTTGGTCGGGCAGGGATTTGCCTGAGAGAAAAGGAAACGAGGTGGGAACGTCGTCCTTAGGGGGTTTGGCAGCCTGGTACTGTGCTGGTGAAAGTTGGTGTGGCCAGTGGATGTGTCCCTGAGATTACCTGTTAATTGATGAGTCAAATAAGCCCAGAAACTTGCAGGCTTACATTCCTCCTTCAAGTGCAAACTGGGAGCTGTTCCACTAAAGGACACACTTTGGGATTATTGCAGAGTGAGGCAGGTGGCACAAGAAAATCTTACTGTGATTTCTTTTTCACTGTGTAATAAAATACTAAAATAGTGTAAAATTCTCTCTCTGGTAGTTGCATTTCAGACAGATGGTTCTCCATCCTGAAAATTGTTTAATCTTTGCACTTGATCTCCCAGGGAGCTGCATGTCTGTGAATGCAATGCCACAGGGGCAAAGGCCACCCTACAATTTTGTAAATGCAACTAAATTTCCTTATTTGTGAGATGAAGTTACCATAAATAGAAATCTACCAACATGCGCATTATTTAAAAGTGAAGGGTCCCTATCCTGACTGGAAAATTTGTGTACTTCCATAATATAAATATTTATTAATTATAACAGTAATAACGTATTAGTCTTCTGTTTGTTTTCTGAATGCTTGCTCTAATAAAAAACTGTGAAATCCACATTCCTGTGCACTGTAAGGACGAAATATGAAATGTACATTCCAAGCATTGTATTTCTTAGTTAGCAAGCATGGAGTACTCCGAGTAAAAAGTTTGAGTGTTAGGAGACATTATCTCCCAGGACATTTAGAGAGTTCATCTTGTCATCAGTCTTATCTCTGCAGGATGTGGTAAAGGAGGTCGATTTTGGCAGTTTATTGCTTCCAAAGAAAAGCACTTTGTAAAAAGACACGTTTTGAAACCCTTTTGTTTACCAAAGCCAATATTTCCAGGCACAGTGGATCTTGGTGTGGTTGATGTGTGCCCATCACAGCACAGCCTCTTTCCCAATCCCTCCGCAGTCCCAGAACAGCAGTTTGGGTCTCGTGGTGGTATTTTGGATACAGCTGTGGACTTTAGCACTGCAGTGCTGTGCTACAGCAGGAAAACCAGCCCACAGAAAACGCAGATACAAAGATGCATCTTGGCTCCAAAGTCCATTTTTTAAGCTTGATTTCAAAAAGTACTGAAGGGAAAATCACTGCAGGGCTATGTATTTTAAATATCAAGTAGGATTTTTTGAAAGCATCCAAGTAGCTTCTGAACATAATTTCACTTGCTTCTAAACGAGATTTATCCTGAGAAATTTTAGGAGACTTTTCAAATCTACTTTAGGAGGTTAAAATACCTTATTTTCATATCTTAAGGAGTAAGATATTAAACGTTAAGTAGCTAACATGAAGGATCAGTGATAATTGCTCCCCTTAAGTGGATGATTTTTAACATTTAAGCAAAGCATTGGATTCTGTTATCCCACTGTTCCATGGACCTACTTGAGGAACAAGCTCTTACTAAAGGCAGGTACAAACCCCAGATTTAATTTGTGAGTCAGCTGGGATGGAGCCTGTCAGAGGCATTTGCTCTTCTGTGGGTGGCTGAAGCACCGGGTCTTTATAGGTTTGAAATTGTATTAAGTTTCACCAGCTTATTCCATGGCTGATTTTTTGGGTCTAAAATATGGCAAAAACATAAACACGACCTGGCATCTCCTCCTGGCTTGGCTTGCACAAGACTTACGTAATTGTACTTTTCTTGCTCGGAGGAACTATTTTGAAGTGATAATGGTTTTCTTAAGGAGATGCTGTGAAGATAAGCATCAAGTGTTTATTTCCATAAAAACATCCATTCTCAGCCTTGAGATGAACACCACCTTCATTTATTAAAACTGAGAATTTCTTAATAATATGATTGACTAATGAGCTGTAGGACCCTGCAAAGGGGAGATGGCACCTACTCCCCGACTGCTCTGAAATTACAATCTGGGATGAGGGGTTTCATCTTGCAGTCATGCAAAGGGAAACGGCGTGCGTGTGTGTGTAATGAAGTGGAGCAGAAACAAGGATGATTTAAGTTAAAACTACCATGGCATTTTGTTTTTTTTTTAAACTATAAACTGGAATTTAACATCTCTAATCATAGACCCTGAACCTGTACATGGATATACGACTGGGGCAGTGCGAGAGTGTGGGTCTCCAGTGATATTTCCCACTGATTCTTTGAATAACAGAGGCCTGTGGATATAGGTTAATTTATATTTTTCACACCTTAATCATGGCCCTTGTTCATACCTCAGAAAACCAACATATTTCAGAGGTGAGAAAGGGCCAGTGACTCCCTTCACCCTTCCCATCCCGTGACTTCTCTGTTCTTTAAAAAATGGTTATATTGGACAATTTTAGCTGAAGTCTAGGTGACACAATCTGTCCTTGGAAAAATTTAGTCTTGCAAGTGAGATATCCATGTGTCTGACAATTAATTAATCACAATTCCACTTCCTAAAGCAAAATTCTGACTACTAACATATTGAGACAGTTTCTGTGTTGATGTCTTCGAATAGCTACATCCTACTATTCAAGATTGTTAAGGAGAAGGTCAAAACCCCATTGAGAAAACCATAGAAATCTCCCACACTTTTGAATGAGTTTTCCTCTGGACTGGTGATTTTCGTCTTCTTCCAATGGGCTGAGGGAATTTCTTTATTAAATATTTAAGTTTTCTCCTTATGGGCTTGTTTTTTTGAAAGTTACTGATGCAAGTCCCTGCACTGCTTCATGTCTGGGGACCACAAGCTGAAGGTCACTGCTTGGGACAGCACATCCCTGATTTTTGCACGCTGTATTTTCACCAGTCCTGGATTCCAGGGGTTTGGAAACCTGATGAACTTCAGTGCCTTCACTGGGGAGATCCAAACCAGCTCACAGATCTTTGGCACTTGAGGTAGGAGGAAGCACCATATTTCACTTTTCTTTCAGAGCAAGAGAAATGTTTTCATTTCCAAAGATCGGTATCAGGGAAATTGTCTTCCAAAAAATCCCTGTTCAGGACTCCAGCCACCTGAAAGTTGTACTCCACTTAATGTAAAGCCACAGCTGCACAAAAACTGAAGAAATCATGACAATTTTTCCCTAACTTGAATTTTAAATGAGACTAAAGTTGCTTTTGCTTTTTTTTCTAATTAATTGCAGGGTCTTTGACCATACATTGACTTGTATTAATTGGTGGGTTTGTTTCTCTTGGAAAATTTTAAATTTAGAAAAACAATTAATCCTGGTAAAAAGTATTAAAAAAAAAATCTAAAACATTTTCAGCAGTTGAAAAGTTACGGAAAAGCTAACAGAAATGTTTGGCTTGGCCCAAAGTAAAACAGTTTCTTTCTTTTTGAACACTTAACACTTATTTCTGTGACATTGAGGGAAATGCGAGAGTGAATGACTGCTTAGAAAAGAAATCAATTAGTTTAGCAAACGCTGAAATGAGACATTCTGGCTTTCAGGGAAGCTTTTCTGTTTGTTTTGGTCTCTGAAAGGAACGCTTGGCTGAAACTGGCACAAAGACACGGGAAGATCCAGGGCTGCTGAGTTTGCAGTTTTAGTCTGAGTGCCGGGCACTGTTTTCCAGCTCACGGAGAGCTCCGCAAGGTTTTCATGGATGTTCGTGCAAACCCTTTATCACTTCAGTTTTGCCTGTCCCCCCAGATAGAATCCTTTCACTCCCCTACCAAACCAACAGCATTTACACATCAAAACAATAATTCATTTTCAGATTCAGCCCTTCATTAAAAAGATAAGTAGGGCTTAATTGGCATCTAGGCCTGTGTAGCTCCTCTGTGCTAGAGCGGAGTTAAGTGGGGTTTCTCAGACAAGGGCCTTGGGCGAGCCTTCTGTCTGGGATGAATTTCTCCCCAATTAAACTCATTTGTTTTCACATTCACATAATGGCACCTGAGATATGGAATGTCTCAACCACTTCCTTCAGCTTTTTTCTGAGGGTGGGGAATCGCTTAAATCGGAGCTGCAAACTTATTATGGTAGAATATACTGTGCAAATAAATGTCCAATGTGCTGGAGGATTATCTGATTAAAGAGGTTAAATTATCCTCTTATTACTTTAATAGTTTATCTTTTCTGAGGTTCAGGTAGAATGATGTTTTATTGAAGATACGCCAAGGGGTGGAGTTTTGCCTCCGATTGTGTTTTGGATAGAAGATGAGTTTGAAGCGGGATCAGGGGTGCCAGATCTTATGACCTGTTCATGCCAGAGTGAGGGTAGGGTGGTAGGAATTGGAGAAGATTTGCCTTCTCAAAGATTGTGGGAAATACTTCTTCTGCAGAGAGCTCTGCTGCACCTGGTTTGGAACTGGTTGTGCTCAGAGGAAGAAACCCAGAAAGTTTAGAACAGAATTCAGAGGGGTTTCGCTGAGTAGAAGCTTCCTACTAAGCTATCCCATAGCACTACCTAGAACCAAGCAAAACACAGCTCTCTCATCTCCTCTGACACTTTTAACCTTTGTCTTTTCCGTATTTCGAATTCCTGTGATTAAAACTAAAGTGAGGAAAATCAGGCTGATCTACAAAGAATTCCGTCAGTCTGATCTGCGGACACCCAGGGCCACACCTTTAAAGGCCCTTGGCTTCCTAATGTCCACAGGCATTATTGTCCCATTAGAAGCACAGTATTTTTGGAAACCCCAGGGAGAGATTCGTGTAGAAATCAAATTTGTTTTCAAGCTCTTTGTTCTGCACTTACATTTGAGCAGCTGCCTTCTTGCTGAGAAAGGCAGCATCATATATTAAAAGCCAGGAGCAACAGATCCTGGCTTTGCCTCCATCATCTCTCTGGGAAAGTCTGAGATTAGGCACAAAGTTGCGGCTCACCTGCTCAGTGGGATTGTGGACCAGCACCTGAGCACGGGCTAAAGGAATCTGGAGCACACCCGAGGCTGGGGAGGAACTTCAGCCTGCTTTATCCCTTCACAAGGGTCCAAAAACGTGGCTCCCACAGGCAGGGGTGGAATGGCAGCTCCTGCTGCTCTGCTGGAAGTTGCACAGGCATCAAGGATGCCAGGAACATCACCCCAGCCCCTCTCAACTGCTCGGTTTTCTTTCACCACAAAACCAAGGAGGATAATTCTGAGTCATGTTTGTATTGTGTTTTGAGACTTCTGGCTGGAAAAAAAATATAGAAGGATTTGTATTATTCTCCTCATGAAATACGGTGACGGGACTCACAATCTCCTTGCCCTCTTCTGTTGAAATCCTGCATCAGGAGGCGCAATACAAACCTCTGTCCTGATGGAACGCGAGAAATAACTGAATATCCTCAAATGCTGTGTCAAAAAGCCAGTATTTCTTCCAGTTTGGCATTCCTCTGGATGTTAATAGCCACAAGAATTAATGACGGAAAGATCTGGTGTTGCAAGAGCAGTAACATGGGAAGCTGTGGAAAATCATCTGTCTCCATCTGTAGCGAGGAGCAGAGAGGAGGCAACGCAGCAGCCAACGCTGAGCTGCAGTTTGGCCACCAGGGCAAATGCTCAGCAGTGATTTCTGTACACCTCAGAGGTGTCCTGGCTGCACAGGAGCAATGTGTTTAAAACCACGGTGCTGGACTCGTAGGGTCTAAATCTGTGCTCCAGCAAAGTGAAGCAGGCAGGGTGTCCTCGCTGCGGTGTTGCATCCACGGTGGCTGCAACTTAATGTATCACAACAAAAACTGCACCTTAATAAAAAAAATTAAAAAGAGCAACCATGCAGGCAAGAAGAAGCATCTGCATTTGCTTTACTGGATCTTTTTGTCAGGCATTGTGATCAGGCTGACAGTTAGCCCTGAGGAAAGTTATAAATTCTGTGCTGAATTGCGGTACAATCTTTCACCATGGCATTTCTGCCCTCTGGCCACGCTCTGGTTATCCATAATTGTGGCAGATAATGGTTTTTTATGGCTGGAAACATTCTTTGCAGGCACAGGGACAATAACCAGGGCTGAAAATGTAATTAAAGTGAATGGATGAACTTTCTTAAAGAAACAGTGTAGATTATTACTGGAGCTTAACACCTACAGAGCCCCAGGCAAAATGGCAGCATCTGAAAAAACTTGTATAAATTTTAAATGTAGGGCAAGCTTGAAGGTGGATATTAGATTACAGAAGGAGAACTGAGACATTTGATGTAACAGATAACTAAGGGCTTAGATCATCTCCAGAAATATAAACTAATGTAACTTATCTTTCTCTGTCAGTTGGAATATGTTATTTGTGATCAGTGGCACCTTGTTTTCGTGAATCTGTGGAGAAGTTTGATGCAGATTTTGTCCACTCATGCAAAAAGCATCTTCCTTAAATAATTAGAGTAAGAAAACGATGGAATACCTTCTCTGCAATACCTATTTCTTATCATGAAATGAAACAGATTTAATCTTTTTCCACGTAGCACCGTTAAAGTTCTGGCAATCAGATTTTATTGAAGAGTGCCATAAAGGCACGAATGAATAGAAAACAGGAGATTTCTATTTATTGCAATATTATCTGTTTCTGGTTTAATCTCCTCTTGGGGCAGTATTAGTTACCTGCAGGCAGTTCCTTGCCCAGAGGGAGATGCTTCCAAACTTCTGAGAAACGTCATTCTCCTGTATCTGCTGAAAACCAGAATGAGACAACACATTAATTATTATTAACAAAGACATAATACTTCTGTTAGTATCAGTGTAACCATTCATGAGCTGATAATGGGCAGTCTAAATGTTAGGCTTGGCTCTTATGCCTCCTCCCCTCTTGCATCTGAGCTGGATTTGGAGAACCTTCACTGTTTTGGGGCCAGCAAGGCACTTTTAGAGCTGTGTGGCCTGGCGAGATGACATTTCTGGGCTGCTCTCAGTTTGCATGCAGGAAAATTGGTCGTAAAATTTAGAAGCCACTCGATTTTTTTTTTTTTTTTTTTTTTTTTTTTTTTTTTTTTGCTGCTCTATTTTTAGCACGCAGCTTTATTCCCACAGAAGGTTCCCGCAGCCACCCCCGGACAGCAGCAGCAGCAGGAACAGGCAGCCTGCCGTGGCACAGGTGGAACAGCTGACTGACTTCCCCACTGACTGCAAATTAAAGCAACTTTCTGTGTGGGATAAAATGAGAACTGGCAAAGCTGCTTTTCTGTGTTTTAAATAACCTTCACAGTTAAGGATAAATTATGCTAACCTGGAGCCACAAGCAGTGCAGGCAGCTGGCTTTTGCACACCTTGTACCTGGTGAGAGAGCTTTGGCTTGGAGTTATGGCTTATATGGTCAAGATGAATTTTGGAGCATTGAGTATGTGTTTGGGCTTTCTCAGCAAATTATTTCCTGTTTGAGTTCGTTGTGAAAAAGTGAGTCCTGTGAAAACATCATGGACCAAAGGGGCAGTGGGGACCAGTGTCACCAGAACAAGAGAAAACCATGGTGTGTTGGAAGGGGCATAGGAAAGAGACCTCAAAAAAAAATATCTGAAGCTCTGCTAGAACACGTTCTTGGCAGAAACCTCTGCCCAGTTGGATTTCCTGGTTACCAGCAGGAGAGATCACTTTCTTTCCTCAAGAACAAAAGGAATCCACAGGGATTACAGAGTTTGGCTGTCATGGTGCCATGCATTTGTATCTCTGAGTTGAGAGATAAATACCCACCAGTCCGGGTATAGAATTGGCTGCACGTGGCCAAATTCCATCATCAAATCCTTCAGCAGAGAGAGAAGGGTGTCAGCGGAAGCAGAATTTAGCCCCAGACCCTTCCTCGGGACACAGTAAGGATTTCAGAGAAGTTTCTTTTGCCACCCATCATGGTTTGTGCTGCCAGAAATCCTAGAGCATGTCAGAGACTCTGTAAATTTGTTCATTTCTTTATCCTGGTCTTCAGGTGAAAGATGACCTCAGACACTGCTCCTCTTGTTGTGTTTGAATGATAGAATGAGAGGGAAAATCAGAGCAAGGAGATTCCACAAACAGAATTTTGAGTTTTCTGAGTTTTGTAGAAGAAAAATGCCATAGTAACAGCTGAGCCAAAAGAAAATGGTAGGGAAGTTCTCTTTCATTTTCATCTAATGGCTTTCCTATTACTGGTGCTCTGATCCACCCACGCAAAGCACAGATCAGGAATCTGGGCTGGGTAGAATGTTGTCTGTGATTCAGCCACTGCTCATAACTCAGACTTTTTTTCCTCTTGAAAAAGAAGGGAAGAAAAGGAAAAAAGTCAGTGAAGATACTGCCAAAAAATCTCTGTCCCTTTGCTGTATTAGTACAGTCAACTTATACATGGCCGATTCACATTATGGCACAAATATCACTGACATGATCCCACCTGACAAGATCATGTGATGTGGCATATGAAACTTAAAGAAAAGAATATTTTAGATCAGATGTCCTCCATCAATTTCAATTTCCAAGTAATACAGCTTAAAGAATTTGGCATATGGAAGAAATGCTGGTGTCTGTCTAGAGCGAAAAACTTCATGTATTGTAGTTGCTGCTCAGGGCAGGGATGAGAAAATTAATTTTTTAAAAATTGCAATTTTTCAATGGGGAGTTTTAAGAAACATTGGGGGTTTTTCAGTTTAATTTTTTTATTTAATGCAAACCAACTCAACAGAGACAGCAGAACAAGCAAAATGCTGAGCAGAACGCTTCTCTCAATTACCCATGCTGTTTATCTACACGTGTAGCGTGTTGCCGCATGTTTTTGATTAATACAAACACACAGCTCCTGGTATGAATTTCTGTGCATATGAAAGTGCTGTAGAAATCCACTCGGTTCATGAGAAAAAAAAGAGAAGGGTTTTAATATTAAGAAGATTTAAAAATGACACGACTTCCAGTTGGCTCCTCTGGTTGCTCCCTGTTCTGTTGACACTCCAGGGTTTGCTTGTGTCTGGGACTGTTTATTCACAAAGGTGGAGCTTGTGACTGAAAAGGTCCATTTGTCTGTAAAATTTTCTCTTTTCTGAAAGATGTTTTTGACTATTGATTAATTAATTTATGCAAGAAAAACTTTTTAAAAAGAGTTCTTCTAGTTTTCCTTTCATTTATGTTGACCATAGTCATCTGCTGACAAATGAACCCATAATTTTAAAGAAAAAATATTTGATGAACACCTACCTGTAACTTTATCTTTGCAAAAGAATTAAGATTATCTATTGTGGGGAATTTGTGGTGGATGTTTCCTGCTGTGATGGGAATGGCACAGTCTTTCCCACCATTACCCAAAGGAGTAAAAACTCCTTCATCAAGGAGTGAAAAATCCAAGTCTGGCAAGGAAAAGACCACACTGGAATGGTCAAATAACAGAAACAAGTTTTTTCCTGCTGCTCCCATTTTGTTTCTTCATCTTTTCCAAAGCTGCTCCTCCAACGAGGAGATTGTTCGATGGATGAGGGAGAGAAGTCAAGGGCAGTTTTGATGAGTGAGTTCAGGACTGCCAGGTGTTGCTGAGGTGACTCGTGTGGAGCCATGGAGGTGTCCATCTGCCACCCCTGGAGTCCCCAAAACTCAATATTGTGCTCATGGCTGGGGCACCCTCTCTGCTGAAGCTGCTGCTCTGCTCCTTCAGCCCGAGGAGAGGCACCAAAACCAGGTTGCAGACAAAGAGAATAATAATGAAATTAATGGAAAGGAAAAGAACCCTCACAGGTACAAAGTAAGCACCTCTGAGGAGCAAGTTCTCCGTGGGTTGTGGGCTGCCTGCTGCAGAGGCAGCAGAGATGCTCAGAAGGATACATGGCTCTGAACATAGGCATTAACCACAAGCGGAATATAAACCCTTCATTTAGCTCGGGGTAAAGAAAGAAACAAAACTGTTTCTTGATGTCATGTCAGAAGAGATCATGTCTGATTCTGATGTGCTGCAGAAGAAATTTTGCATGTGATAGAGCCCACAGTTCCTCCATGTCCTTCATGCCTTTTAGGCACAGAGAGGGGCAGACAGTTGGATTCAGTGCTCTGATGATGCCAGACAAGTATGGGGAGAGGGGAAAGTTCTTTTGCTCTGGGCAGCTGGAAAGAAAACACAACTTTTGTACAGCTCGGCCTTGCTGTGTGTGAGGCAGCTGGGGGACTGCTGAGGCGAGCTTTATTTGTGCAGAGAGCCCAGGAGATGGTTCAGGGCTCTTGATGGTCCGGAGACAAGACCAGGCTTTTCTAGGAAAAGAAAGTAGCATTTTCAGGGCTTTGGAAAATAAAATCCTTGAAACTGTACATCTGTTACATTACTGGAATTAGACTTGTTACAAAGAGCAGCAATTAAAAGAGTTTTCTGCCTGGACTTTCTGCACCAGCTGTTAGACACCCACTCAGCCAGGTTCGCTCATCCAGCCACTGTTTAGGTGCAGGGTTTGTGTCCTGACTTCTCTTCCCATGGTTTAAACAAAAGCGGCAGCTTACCTGCCACAGAAAGATGCTGCAAAACAGACCTTGGGAATTGTGAGAGGTTGTGCTTTAGGGGTGCTGAATAAGTAAAAAAACCTTGGCACACATTTTTTGACCGTGTTTCTATCTCCTCTGGCACTTCCTTTTAGAGAGAGAAAGCTTGCAATCAAAAGAGTTAAATGAGTTAAATGTTGCAAGAAATGCCTATTTCAACTTTACGTGCCCTAATTTCACTGTTGAAAGTTTCTTTGATCTTTTTTTTTTCAGTTTAGCTTTAGTAGGAGAAACTTGTGCCTAACAACAACACTGCAATGTGGCCAAGTCTTCAGATAATTTGTTCAAAGTAGAAAAGCAACGAGCCAGGATGTAGAAAAAACTTCAGTAGGATCGGATGCTACAACCTGCAAAGGTTTCTATTTGCTTGAATTGGTTTTGGGGTTGTCAATATATAGATCTCGATCCAGGCTTTCAAGAATTGTGCAGTCTGTGGGTGCTTCATCTGTAACAAGGGATGCCAAGTTTGTGGATAAAGTTTGTCGTGGTTTGTGCAAAAGATGAGGGATTAATTTTAATAGCAGCAATCATAAATGAGTGGTCATTTTAAATTAAATGAAAATTTAAATTAAAAATTATTTTGAACTGGGCTTATTTCAATCAGCCATCCTTTAGAAAAATATTTGTTTTCAGCTAGCTATAAAATCCTTAGTAATTTCTGGGAAAACATCTCTAATATTTATTTTTAATGGTACATAATAGTCTTTCTTCCAAGGGACTTGGTAGTTAGGTTTCATAGACGAAGAATCTGCCTTAACAATATTTGCAATGAGAAACTTCTTCCTAGCAAATTCAAGACATTTCCAAAGAAGAGAGACCCACTTGTGCTTGTCAGTGCTTCAGCCCTTTGTCATTTTGATTCGTGGATTTTTGGGGAAGGTTGTAGGGGAAGAGAATTAAAAGGAAAATGTCAGAAATGTTCCAGATACTTTTGTGTATCATTAGAAAAATTAACTGTCGCTCTCCAGCGTTTGGAGTCAGGCGTTTGGATTGTGCTCTCTCAGCACTCAGAGAGCTACACTAACAAGTCTGATGCATGCTGACATCTAGCAGACCTCATTCCTTCACTTCCAAAAATTCAAAAGGAAAAAGCTGCAGAAGTCCACAGGGAATTGCCACAGAATCACAATGTTTGGAAGGAAGGCGAGGAATATCCTCTGTGGGATCCTGTAGTTTTGGATACTAAAGTCGTACTCGCGTTTCAGTGAATATCAAAAATCATTTGTGTCATGTGTGCAGAGGCTGTGTGAGGCCTAAACACCAGTAAAACTGGTGAAATGGAAGGTTTGTAAAGATATTTGTAAAGATATCTGATATTTTATTCTGCTTCTCCTTGCTGATTCCAACACTTCATTTGGATAGAGAGCAGATGCTGGGAGAAGCATCACTGTGTGCCTGCCCCATCCAAGGGCTTTTTCTGCGTGGCTGTTCTAGGGCTGGGACAAGATACGAGGAGAGAAATATCTTTGATAAGGAATATTCTGATATCAACCGTTGGTCCACGTAAGCTGCACGCAACTGTGATTTTACTAATTAGATGGACTGTGCAATTTCCCATTTTTTTAATAAAGTTTGCAGAACAGTTGTGAAAGGGTCCAGAGAAAGGGGAGGGAGTGTGTGAAAGCAGTTTTTTTTTTCTGAAAGCAGAAAAAAAAGTCTTTAACATCTACGTGATTTATAAAGTCCTTAATTGGAAGCTATTAAGTGAAAAACCTCAAGATTTAAATACTTCATTATTGTAATGATAACAGCAGGGATGGAAAGTAAGGAATGAGAGCACTGGGTCTGGATTCTGTTTCTCCTAAGTATATTTTCTAACTTAAAAAGATGTAATACCTTTTTTACACTGGTTGGTGATACTGCAGCTTAAAGTGATTTGGTCCTTTTATTATTTCTTAAACTTTAGGCTGCAAAAAGGGGAGTCTTTCTGGGTGTGCAATATTTAGGTGAAACAATCACAAATTCCAGTGACTGCTGTGTGTATAATTACTTTTCTGAACTGGAAGGAGAACAGGGGAGAAAATGGATTGGTCTGAAATCACATTTCATTTTTCTTGTGTTTCCTTCCCAAATATTTAATGCTTTGTTGTGTTTAGTGTTGCAGTGCTTTTCCTGTTGCAACAAAACCAAAAACCCTGAAAGACAAAGTAGAAAAGAAAAAAAAAAAAAGAGAGAAAATGATATGTTGCAATGGATGAAAAACTCCAAGCTAAATGAAAGGCACTGTTGCATTATTGTTTTCAACCTCAGTTATAATCCTTGAATTTGGTTAATTTTAAAATGAAAAAAGATGGTGTCAGAGCCCAGTGGGTTCGATTTTCCACAAAGCATATCACAGGTACAGGTTTTGCAAAGGAATTCTGCCTTCCTCATAGGAAGCTAAATCTGTGTGTAGGGACCCCGCAGCCCCCATCTCCCTCCTGCCCTGCACACACCTCTGGCCTTGAGACTGGCAAATTTACCCACAGAAGATGGGCTCCCTTCTGGAGGGGAAACTTGGCAAATTGATCTGATACAAGTGAGCTGCAATACAGAGCCATGGTGAGGCTCTGGAGTGGAGGCAGCTCTGCTCTGCTCTGCTGAAGTTCTGCCTCTGACATGGATTCAGCTCCAGTTTTCAGGTCAGTGCTGGTCCTCCTGCTGTGGATTGTGTACTCTGGTCTTCACTATTTTGTCTGGGAATTGTGACACCCATTTGGAAACCCCTCGGCAATGCCAGCTGACAGCCAATTTCTCTATTGATAAAATTGAGGGTGTATTCAGACCGGGAGTCAGCCAGATAGCCAATGTAATTTTATGCATTAATTAATCATATACATTAATTCTGAATCTGTAAACACCAAGAGTTAACAATGGTCTGGTTTAAGCTTCTGGCCTGGGTCTATCTTCATTAAAACTTCTGATTGTAAAGATCTTTGTGATGTCCATGCAGCTTAGGGGCTGTTAGGAGCCAAGGCTTCTTCCAGCACCAGCTTCCAAGAAAACCTGTTCTTTTTAGAGCAGAATTTTTGGAAATATATTTGAGGGAATACAGAAGAGAACAATAGAGTTCTCTTTGAATGAAGTGGGGAACTCTGTAGCACATAAAGAAACTGGCAGGGGTCCATGAAAATTACCATCAGAGATAAAAGGGATCTAACCATTGCTATGCTGGGAGAGTACAGTGAAACCCTGATGTTGGGTTTTGGCAGGTCTAGGCATAAGACAAACGCTTACTGATGCACAGCCCAGGCAGACCTGGCATCTTCTCCTCTGGAGCTGCCCTGCCAGCTGCCTCAGCCATAAACGGGATCCCACAAACATGTACAGTCAAGGATGAACAATGGGAAAGGTGAAATATAATCCAGGGGTTCAGAAAGAAGAGTGGGACTGGGAAACAGTGCTTTTAATGCCATTTTGGCTTTTCTGCATCAGGGCTACAATGGAATGGGGGGAAAGAGAATGATCTTGGCCACGTGGAAAGTTGGAGATTCTGGATGTTTTCTGTCCATGCCATCAGTGGGTAACCACATAAACTCAGCTCAAATCACTGACCCTGCGCAGGAGATCTGAGCTCAGGCTGGCTGCCAGTGGATGTGGGGGTCCCTGGCTGTGTCTGCCTCACCAGAGAGACAATGAGGGACAGTGAAGGCCCACGTGAAGGTGCTGATGGTGCCCAGTGGGCACCTGGGGCTGTGCAGAACTTGTGGTGCATTGGGTTGGCCTTAGAGGACAGATATGGACTGGTGGGTGACCATAGGCAAGCACTTACCTTGATCCCTGAGTACTCACTAGTTACAAACTCAGAGGTGCTGTAAGGAGTAATTAATCCGAAATACCTCCAGGAACGCTTTAAAGATGAAAAGTGTCATCTCAAATTTGTTGTAAAATGAGATGACAAATCATTTGAGCAAATGTTGAGTACCTGTCATAAGACATCCTCTCATAAGAGTGAGAATCTTCTAATAATCATTAGCAGCTTATTTGCGTGGAGTTTTCCTGCATTTGATGTGAAATCTTGTTTGGCTGGATGCAAGGAAGGCTAAGTATGTGCTGAAAGCCAGTAATTTGATTATCTACACTCTTTCTGTCTAGTTATATGATCCCTGCAAAGTCTTTTATTAAACCCCATTTAGAAAGAGTTGCTAAACCTTGGTGGAATGCCAACCATGCTAATACAATCTGGCCAGTGAAGAGTAGGTGCTTATTGAACAGAAAACTTTAATCTTGTTAAGACTGGATACAAGAGGAAATGGTAATAACTGGGTTGTGCTGAAACTGTCGCTCAGACAATGAAGGTGGCACCTCCGCTGTGGTGGGTACACACCTGTCCTTTTTCATACTGGAAACCTCTTCTTTCATGTAGGATAATCCTAATGGATAGGATTCCAGGAGAGCTTTTCACAGGTCATAATTATCCTCCATGCCAGCAGTTCCTGAATAGGCATCTTGGTCACTTCATTTGCATTCTCTGTATCTGCCATTTGTTTCTTGCAAGGGGGAGGGATTCCTTTGAGGCAAGATTGGTTAGCAGTTTCTATCCTTCAAAAACAATTTTTAGAGCATCGATAGATGCCGTGGAAAGTTGTAGATAGCAATAAAATGATGTCTAAAATAAGATGTGCTCTTGGCATTTTGTCTGTACATGTTAGAGTGCAATTGAGGAGGCCGTGTAATTTGAAGGCATTAGTGGAAGCTGGGCAGTGATCTGCCATAGCACATTGAAAAGAGTCCCCTGTAGGGAGCCCTCAGTCCCAAATGTAAAAGGTATGGATGGGGACATGTATCTGCAGAGCTAGGCCACATTCCTTCCAGGGCCATAAACTGCTTATGGAAACGCTCGAAAACTGCACTAAAATAGCCGGGCTGAGAGTGGCTGAAAGCTATGGGTGCTTTCAGTGAAAGGTTTAATTAGGATGGGGAATTTGGGCCAAGTAACAGCACAACTATGCTGAGAGAAACTAGGAGATCTATTCTTCTGTGAGTTTTATTTAAAGATTGGGTCAGGGCAAACTCTGCAGCCTGAAGCGTTGCACGCAGGAGGGGACTCTGTGGATGAATGTCCAGCGTGGCACTTGCATGCACCCAGCTAGAACAGCTCACCGAGTCTGGGTATCTACAGCCTCTATGATTGCCCTAACACGACCCTGAGAGCTGTTTGTGCCCAGCATTTGCAGCATCAGAGGGTGTGAAGTCATTGGAGTGGAGGGTTTCACCTCCCCACTCAATGTGACACGTGGCCGCAGGTGGGACAGAGGTGACTCCAGGTCATCCCTTGGCTTCAGCCAGCCTCCAGACTCATGTGGTTCACTCTGTTTTGGAAAAGACCACAGTCAAGTGCTCTTGTAAAGTACAGCCCCCTGTGCACTTTTTGGGGTGTGTGTGTTGTTCCTGTGTCCATCACAAGGTCTCATGACCTTAAGAGTTGCTGTGGCTCTGCATTTTCCCTCCCAAGAATGAGTGGCTGACATTCATGACAAGGTCATGTCTGAGTGTAGACTGATTTATTCTCATAATTATTTTAAGCAGTAATAGAAGTGAGGCTCTTATTTAGTGGTAAAAATGAGCTTTCCCCTTGGAATGAGGAAAGAATAAATACTCATAATTGTTTCTATATACCATTAAGCAGAATATTTGATAGAAACCCAGTGGTGAAATTAGACTCTGTCAGTACCTTTTCTGGTCTCATTTTACAATTATGTGCATTGACATCTGTTATTGCTAATTACTTCTTCAAACTTCAGCAACGATCTCTTGCACTTCCTCTAAGAAATGCTGAAAGCTTTTAACAAACAAATTAATTATGTATAGTCTTTGATGCAAATTAGCCCAATTAGTTGTAGCATTGATACCTTCTTCATGTAAAAAGAAAAAAGAGAAAGAATGATCGTATACATATTTATAAGTACCTTTTTGACAGATGATGGTAGGTCATGATGAGGAATTCGTTTAGATTTATGGAATGATTTTTTTAAAATGACAAAGTAAGGTAACGTTCTTGTGAAAATGCGTTCACTTCACAAAATACATTGAATATTTAAAGATGGTTCTTGCTGGGAGAATCAGTGTAAAGTGATTGTCATTCTTCAGTCTAAGTGACACCTTAACTGAACAAAATAGTGTTGCACTGTGTGACACCAGCTTGTAATGGGTATTATCGATCAAATGTTATTTTTTTCAGCATTTCATCCTCAATGTATTTGAACTCCACCTGGTTTGGGCAAAATGTTCTACAATAGAAAGACTTGAAAAGTGGGTGGATTGGGGGGACCACCACATCAGCCAAAAGGACACTTTGTGGCCCCTCCAACACCAATCTGCCTGGCTTCTCCTTTCAGTAAATTGACCTTTTATCCATGGACTAGATCAGCCGTTCCCAGGAAGAGCACCTCTTCAATCCATACACGTTTCTGTGGAGTTCAATCACTCCCTCACAGCTTTCCCCTCTGAACGCATGCAACTTATTGACTGAATCCGAGGGGGTTTTTTTTCCCCCTTCTGATGGTTTCCTTTGTTTTGTTGCATGTTGGGGAATGCGAATGACAAATTTTCTGTGGTTGGCTTTTGAGGGTTGGTCATTGTCGAGAGCGGGTGTGGCGATAGTCACTGCTGGAATGTGTTGGGAACTTAATTCCCCTTCTGACTACTCTGCCCAGGTATTTCATTAATTCCTACCAGGGCAGCCTGTGGAGAGTTACAAAACTGGGGCTGCAGCCTTTGTGAAATGCCAGTTCCAGGAAATAACTGGTTTGCTTTCAGTCTGCAGCTTCCAAAAATTACAGCATCAACCAAGTGCTACAGAGGGGCACTTTTTGCATTGATCATTTCTGAGATTACATTTGCCTGCCATAGAGCTGTTTGAAATCAGCCGTGACTTGTGTTTGAATATGTCAAAGAAAGAAAAAAAAAAATCACGCTTTGTTTGAATATTTTTTCCCTGATGGGACAGAGTCAAAAAAACTGTGTTTGCATGTTTTGTAACTCCAAGGCAAAACTCGTTCTCTAAGAGTGTTTCAGCAGAGGGATGGGAGAGAATAAATTGTACTCCGCACTTTTGGTTTTCAAAACTTCAGTGTTCGAGGTTTTCTCACAACTGTAAATCAAACTGCAGCTTTTGTGATTTTTGTGGAAAAATAGAAATTTCATTTGAAAAGCTCCTTTTTACATTGAGATATTTCAGTGAGAGAAATGTCTGACAGAAATGCCTGGTTGGGGACAGTGTGAGCTTAACCACAGAGACATGCTACAGAAACTGGCTGTGGTAATCTGGGGAAACAGCATTTACTCCATGGTGTTCCTTACAAAGATGGGGCATTGCAAATTTTCCACTCTCTAGAAGTAACAAAACAAAAGCTCATTGGGATGAATATCAATATTTGCTTTTTCACCCCACTGAGATATTGTGAAATTTTGTTTTCAGTTTTGTAACCAGCAAAACTTTGCTCTAATAGGCAGAAATGAAAAGTCAAGTCTAGTGTCAGGGATTTCAAAAAGACCAGTTTGGGAAGGGACAGCTACAGGTTTGAACTCTTCTGCTTTTTATTAGGTTGCCAAGCCCAATAAAATAAAATAAACCAAACTGAGTGGAGTCACCTGAGCCATGCAGTTGTGCAGGCAGAGAATACGGGTCGTGCACACTTGGGCACCCACTGGGTGTCCGTGGATATGGTGAGGGGTTTTTTTAAACCAACAGGCGCTGGCTTTAGAGTTCCCAGTGTTTCTACAAATGGGGCTATTCAGGGATCTTCATTCTGCAGCAGCTTTTGCCAGACCGAGGGGTGTGTGACACACCTGGGAGCCGGAGCAAGCTCCCGCCTCCACCTGCGGTTTGTCCTGGCCCAGACTCCATCCTGCCCTTTACTCAGGGCCTCTGTGAGTAAGTGACTGCACATCCAGGACCTTGCAGAGCAGGGGCAGCCTTGGAGTTCCCAGGTTCCCATCTGGAGGCGGTGGCTTTGCCATAAGTTTTTGCAGGAACATCACACCTTCTGCTGGGCGAATTTCCTAGGGTTGAGGCATTAGCTGGGATTTGTAATTCAGGACTGGCAGTCCTGTACTAATTACTGCAAAGACACTGAGGAGCTGAAAGGTGCTGGCAGAGGCAGCTGGAGGGAGGAGGGGGCTGAGCCTTGAGTTTTGGTCGTGTCCATCCTGGGGCCAGGTCCCAAGAGAGAGCCCAAAGGCCCCAAGTCCTCAGTCTGTGCCCTAACTGCAAACCCAGTTTCTTTTCTCCCCAGTTGCATTGTTTTCTCTTGGAATTCTGCCTCATGTTTTCCTAATTATTCCACTGCGATACTCAACCCAATAGTTTCATGAGGAAGCTGATCATAACGATTTAAACACTTCTACAAAAGACAGATTAGCAGATTAGTGACTGCTCTGGAAAATGTGCAGCAGTGCTTGAAAATTAATCCTGCTCTTAATGCAGGGAAAAAACAAGCAGGCCTGTTATTAGTGTTTCCTATTTAAAATAGACTTCAATTTCTGATTTTAAAATTGCAAATGTTGTAAGAATATGGTGAAGTATGTGTTCTGAAGAAACCTCTTGAGGTTTCCTTTAGCTAATTATTTACAGTATGAAGATCTGGCATAACAGGTACAGGCATCCTGGCGATTATGTATGAACATAATCATGGCCTGTCAGATGTTTTTAATTAAGCTTTCCCTAGTCTGAGTGCTCTGAATGGTGATGAGCATTAACATCCTTCAGCAGAGCAGCACAACTTCCTTGCAGACTGTGACCATGTGCTGTGCCCAGTGTTAAGCTTTGAAGTGTGGATTTAGTTTAAAACTGGGTGAAGTGAGGTCCTGTATTTGTGCCTTGGTGATTCCTGCTCCCATCTTAGAGCCTCTCTCTGATTGTGGACTAAACCAGGTATAAGGAGATTTTCTGCAGCCAGCATCTCATGATCTCCTGGAGGGATCTAAAACAGACAGGCTGGATACATTCCCAAGTGTACTCCAACGTCAGGTTCTGCAAGGTGAACTGCAGTGCCAACTCCTATCCCTTCCTCGTTCTCAGGAGTGCTGCACAAGTGACTGACTCGTTACCTGGGGGAGGGGTTACATGGAAGCAGAAATAACATGGAAAACTGGGTGATAGGCTTGATGAGTACACCAGGTACAGGAATGTGATTTTTCCCCTCTTTCCAGCAGTGGTGAGGTCACATCTGGTGAGCTGTGTCAAATCCAGGGATTCCCCGGTGCAAGGAAGGCTTTGGCAAACCAAAGCAAGACAAGCCCTGAGCAGCAAGGCTCAGAGGCTGCTCCTGCTTTGAGCAGGAGGTTGGACCAGATGAAATCCAGAGTTTCCTTCCAGACTCAGTTGTTCTGAGGTCCTGTAAGATCTCATGAGGGGTGAGGGTGTTACTTTTCCCATATAATTCTGTTCCTTAGTGTGCTTAGAGCTGACAGCACTCAAACTCTGTTGGAGTTTTTCCATCTTCTCAAAGCAATTTATTGGGGTCTCATATCAACATATTGTGAGGAACTGTGTTGCTGTTTATATGGTGATTGGGGATGGCATCTATACACCTGCCCATAGGTACAGAGAGGTTCTCTGCATTTCCAGGAAGAAAGATTAAAAGTTTATAACGTTTTTGCTCTTAATATATAATCAATTGGACATCACTTGCTGTATTAGCAAGACTTTTGTCATATAAAAGGTCTGTGGGAAGTGACTCCTTGATCTAACTAAAAATTCTGTGTGTTCAAAACCAAAAGTATGGTTTAATACCTAGGAAAAATGACCTAGGATGTGAAATACATTAGAGTGGACTCTCTTGCTAAAGGATGTTGTGGAGGGCCATTTCTTTTATTGCCCCCCAGAATTCACCTCGACAATAGAACACAGGTAACTGACCACAGCCTTTCCAGCTGGAGGGCAAGCCCTCAGCAGAAGTGCATCACAATAACTAAACCAAGCAGTTTGTTTTCTCCAGTTGACTTTCAAAGACCACTTACTCTGCGACCTGCTTCCCTTGCTCCCTTAGGGGCCACCAATCACAATCACAATGCCCTGTGTGAAGGTATTTATTAAGGAAGCTGTTCTGAGAGGGCTCAGCTGACCTGCAATGTGGAGTTTTTAATTTCTTTCAGTCTTCCATAATCTGGGATCTAAACAGATCCAGATCCACAGAGCTGTACAAATCAACAGAGTGCTGGAGCCCACGGAGCTCTCCTGTGCATCCAATCCAGTTCGTCCTCTTTGTTTTCATTTTTCTTTTTCCTCCCCGCTCCTTTTTTTTTTTCTTTTTTTTGTTCCAGAGGAGTTGGGGAGAGGGGTGTGTGTCCTGCTTTTTAAAGAGGGAAACTTCTGGCCATCTGCATGTAAAACAGGTTGTTGCTTGCATGAATATCTATGTGTGGTCATTTAGGAGTGCTCATGCATTTCCCTGTTTTGTGTGCAAAACTGTGTGCATTGCATGCAATTTAGGGTAGAGAGTGCAATCCTGAAGTATTACTACACAAAGTATAGCAGCTCAGCTTTTGTCAAAAAATGAACTATGTAAATAAAGGTAACACTGGCAGAGATGATGAAATTAAGATTAGCAAATAATGAGTAAAATGATTTACTTGACTACAAAGAGAAACTGGATGAGAATCTTATCTGGGAAACAAATGTAAATCCTCAGATTCCATTAGAGATACATTAGGGATTGACAGGTCCCAATCCAATCCATTAAATATCCATATCAGCCCTGAAAGGGCTGCATTACAAAGATTCTCTGTGTAGGGCTGGTTACACTGAGTGAGTCCTCCAATAAAAAAGTCTTCTATTACTTAACCACTTCCTGCAATCATCATCTGCGACTGTAACAGTTTGAAATTAGCTGAACAGGATCCTCTTTTTTTGTTAATTTGCTTATGATTATAATTGAGGGAAAACCATCCTTTTAAAAAACTAGTTAGTTTTCAACTTCAAGCCAAAACCCTCCCATTATCCAAATGAAAGAGCAGAGATAAAATATTTTCTATTTTATTCAGTATCAGCTTCTTAAGTATTTAAATTTTTTTTAACAAATGCTTAAAAACATGAATCATGCAAACTTGTGATTATGTGCTTGCATAGTGATTTGTAATGTCAAATTTTTGGAAAATTATTATTTGCATTCTTGATAAAATAAATGCTGTCTGTTATTATACCTGTTTCTGCTATATGGAAATCACAGTGCTTAAACAAACTGCATTATGAAAAACATGTGTTTTGAGAACCTGTTCTCTAAAGATATTTAATTTCCATTTAGAACACTAGCTTTAAAATTAATGACTCTGCTTCAAAATGCAAATTCCCCTTCTCTATTTCAAGCAGACAAGCTGAAGTTCACTGACTCCTGAAATATCGCTGCTTTGTCCCAGGAAAGCGCTGTCTTTTTAAATCTCAGCTCTAATTCCTCTTTGATTTTGCATCAACACCTTAATGGGGAAAAAATTCGCCACAAATCAGCATCTGATTAGCCCAAATCATCCCCTCCTAATCCCCCTCTGAAAAAAAAATGCAATTTGCAAAGTACTGTCGTGCGCTGATGTAGCATCTTTGTAAATTTAAAAACCCAGGTGTATTGATGAAAATACATAGAACATTTTAATTAAAACTCATAAAATTGTTGGACATCTGCTCCAAATTGTTCAACATTTTAGTGGTTAACAGATTTCGTGCACCTAGATAATGAATTACTCGTTATTATTGGCATAAATAGTAGCTGTGGGGCTTTTTATAGCAAGATCAGAAGCCTCTTTGTGCGAGCTCTGGCTTACTTTATAGTCTTTTGGCAGATGCCTATTAGAACCAATAAGTTTAGCTAAAAAAAGGGAGGCAGAGTTAAACACAGGAAACAAGAGTTGAATGTCCGCCAATAAAAATGATCACAAATCAGGGCTGCTGATGTCATAACCCTTGAGGTCAGAGGTTGGGCGCGGAATAAATGGCTCTGAAAGGGGCAGCCTGTCTGGAGGGCTGAGCTGTTGTTGGCAGGCAGGCACGGCCATGAGTAAATGGGAGGCACAAAGCCGCCACTGGGCCTCATTAGCAGCCGGGCCCGGTGAAGAGAAGTGTTTGATGAGTCCTTCACGTCCCACTGTGGCACTGTGTGATGTAAATGGAATAATTACTATGATCTAATGGGCGTCTCTTTTGCATGCGGGCCCCCGGTGAATGAAGCCCCTCTTTTATGGCATTCAGCCCGGGTTGTGTAAACTGTGGGGTGCCACTGGGGATGGAGCGGCGGCAGGTCCCGCCGACCCGCTCGCATTCACCCTCCATAGAAAGGGAAGGCCAAGTAATTTACTCCGCTGCCTTTCACCATGAGAGTGGCAGATTGAAGGTCACACTCGATTTGGCAGGACTTGAGTCGCTCTCTGTGCTGAGGCCGAGCGAGACAGATGCAGCATCTCTTCGCGGGACTTTGGGGGACAAGCCGTTTAATTGCGTGCGTGTGCGCCCAGCCGGACAACGCGGCGCGGGATACCCCGCTTTTCAGGGAGCAAACCCCGTGGATCTGAACTCTCTGCTCCGTTTTTCATTCGTTTCACGTGTCTGAGCACACCCCGCTCTGCCCAGGGTGCTGGGGTGGTGGTGGTGGCTCTCGTGGTCTCGCTGGGCTGGGCTGAACCCCGATTCAGCTGGTGACAAACAGCCCATTGTTGTCTTTATATAGATCATTAAAAGTCTGAATTAAAATAATTGCATCTTGTGTAGACATACTGCTTTTTCAGGCTGAAAAGATGCGACATTGTCTCTGCCTAAAATTTGTTAGGAATGTCCTGGTAACGATATTACATCGATTGTGTAATGCTCCGTGCTCCGTCTGAATCCAGGCTGCCGCAATCCTGACATAACGAGATTTCGTTGTGGCTGATTTCAGATGTCTATATTAACAATCAACATCATTTCCTTATTAATTACATGCTTTGTGCATCCATATGGCTTAAATTAATTTCTCAGACTTTTTTTTTTTTAAGCGGGATAATATTCTTCGCAAACTCGCTCGCTCACTCCAAAAATGTTTTGTGCGTTTTTCCCCAGCAATTCCCTGTGGGCATGCTTTTTAGGGAACTTCAGACCAACTTTTATTACTGATGTTTGCTTTTATGATACACTCCATGCATGGCAAATGAAGGCCAAACCATGGACACATAGAAGTCAATGGAAAAACTCTGAATGACTTCAGTAGGACCAGGATTAAAGTGTGTGGTCTACACAAAATTCAGTGGAATCCAGGCTCTTGGAAAATATTTTTCCATGGGATATTTTATAAGGTCATTTTAATTACGACCTGTACAGTATTTCTGTTGTTTGCGGTCACACGGAATCCTCACTCATCATTTGTGAAGACAACACAATCTTTCCTCTAGGCAACATTTCTTATTTTTAAAGAAGGAATAGATTGTGGATACTTGGGAAGGTCAAATCTAGGTCAGCATCAGTGCTCTAAGCAGTACTCTAAACACATGTTTACATCATTTGGAACCCATTATTCATGGTTTTATATTACTTATTGTGAAATAATGCATCAACAGTTTTGCTTTGTTTTGTATTTAACTGGTAATATTTGAGTGTTAAACTTCACATCAGTGGAGTGTGGGAGAAACAAACATGTACAATTACTAGACAAAATAGATTGGAAGTTGATGATCTTCTGTTGCCTGTGGAATATGGAAGCAGTGATGTGGTTTTCTTGGCTACTTCAAAGGAATCCACAAAAAAAGCACCTACTAAAAGCAAAAGCTACTGTCAGGAGCTGTAAATTCTCTGTACCTGCATCTGTGTGCTTAGGTCTTTCCAACAGTTTAGAAAATTGTTTCAGGTCCACAAATTGAAGAAATCTGGAAAGCTGTTGTAGTACCTTTCAGTGTGTTATGGATTATTTGCCATAATTTTATGGTTCCTTTCTTTTGCTTCTTTGGCTAAATCCGAATAAACCTGGCAGCAACCATCCAAACCTGCCCAGGGCTTGGTCAGTGCCCTGAAAGACACTAACTGTGCTTTTCTTAGCAGTGCCAAGTGTCTGACACGGGTTTCGCAAGCTCATTTTCCAGCTGCGAACAGAGCCAGCAGTGCTGAGCTTCCCAGCCAGGGAGGTGGCAGGAGGCTCAGCACTTCACACTCTGCACTTGAGCGTCCTCAGCGCTCAGGAGTCACCGAATCCATGGATTATGCTCTGCTCTTCCTTTTGCCCCACAGAGCCAACGGGGCTTTTGTCCTTGGGACGTGGAGCCCTGAGCAGGTCAAACAGTTTTGAAAACCAAAAGTGCGGAGTACAATTTATTCTCTCCCATCCCTCTGCTGAAACACTCTTAGAGAACGAGTTTTGCCTTGGAGTTACAAAACATGCCAACACGGTTTTTTTGACTCTGTCCCATCAGGGAAAAAATATTCAAACAAAGCGTGATTTTTTTTTCTTTCTTTCTTTGACATATTCAAACACAAGTCACGGTACAATTTATTCTCTCCCATCCCTCTGCTGAAACACTCTTAGAGAACGAGTTTTGCCTTGGAGTTACAAAACATGCCAACACGGTTTTTTTGACTCTGTCCCATCAGGGAAAAAATATTCAAACAAAGCGTGATTTTTTTTTTCTTTCTTTGACATATTCAAACACAAGTCACGGCTGATTTCAAACAGCTCTATGGCAGGCAAATGTAATCTCAGAAATGATCAATGCAAAAAGTGCCCCTCTGTAGCATTTTCTGACACCCAGCAAGTGCAAGGGGAGCGGAGGATGCCCAGTGTAAGGCACTGGTTTACAGGCCCTTCCTTTGCAGGTTCGGGGGTGTGCCTGGCTGCAGCCTCCCACTCATGGTGTCACCCAGGCTGGCTTTGCTTTCTGTGGCTCCGTGCTCCGGTGCATCCATAAAACAGGGGAGCATCACACCGAGCCCATCTAAATCCACCCCCGGCTTCTGGTGCCTCCCATTTCTCGCTGTCCCCCTTCCAGCCAGCAGGACACAGGAATCTCACACCTTCATCTGAGGCACCCTTCGCGTGGCCAGAGCTGGCAGCTCCCGGTTTCCCTGAGTACGGCGAGCAGGACTTGTGCCAGTGAGTTCAAAGAACGCTGGAAATGAAAGACAGTCTCAACCAGATTTCCCAAGTTGCTCAACACTCAGCAGTTCCCTTGCTGACTCTGCACCTGAATAAGTGGCTTGATTTTTCAAAGTTATTTGCCAGGCTGTAACTCTCCCTGCTCCCCATGATAAATAAAGTTTCAGAGGGAGTTGTTGTCTGTTAAGTACCTGGGAAACCTTCCCTGTTATACATACTGTTATTAGAATTATTATTCTTTTATTTGTTAAAGCTGTTATTTGTTCCTATAAATATTCTGTGGTAAATTAACCCCACTTCAGGAGATGAAGCAGGTTTGGCTCTGTCATTTAATATACCTGAAGGTAAACATTGCTGATAGAAATCTGTCAGAGGCAGGAAAACACAAAAGCCAGTTCAGAGTTTCAAGCGTGTTTCAGTCAGTATCGATCCCCGTGAAACCGATTTTTTACTGTTTCTTGCTTTTTGGGAGCACAGCAGCACCAGCAGACAAACAATTACGAATCCCGTCCCCCACCGATCCTCTGGAAAAAAAGGTTAAATTTAAATAATCATTTCGAGAGCTGTTCCTGTTGTAGGTGGGGTTCGGAATGCAGAGTACAACAGACCCTCACATTTTTCACTGATTATCTTTAATTACTTGTGAGGGCTGAGCAGCTCGCATTACCCCCAGGCACCGCAGACTGACAAGGAATCTTCTTTCAAGCCTTTTATAGAGCATCGCATTATCAAGTAACTAACAGAGCAAAACTGACACGAAAAGAAAGTTCATTATTACTTTCATTATTGTCAAAAGACTTTTATTTACTTCTGAAGCCCTACTTTTAAACACACTTTCTACTCGGAAAGTGTTGCCACTGTGGGGCTTCTCCCCTGCCCTGGAGGAGGCTCGGGAGCCGCAGCCGCGGAGCCCAGAACACCTTCAGGAAAAGCTCGTTGAGCTTTTTGAAAGTAACTGCATCTCTAATTTGAAGTATTGAAGGTATTCCTTTTGCCAGACTTTAGGTGGGATAAGGAAAATGGAAAATTGTACTAGGAGGCTTTTTTGCACATTTTTTTCTCATTCCTTCTGTGTTTTCAGATGATGTGGGCTCTGCGCTGGGAGCTAAAGCTCACAGATGAGAGCTCTGCTGCTTCTGTGTCTGTCACAGATACCTTGGAGGAAGGCAGCAGGGCATGGGGTGTCCAGAGCTGACAGATCTATGCCAAAGTGTCGACACTGAACACTTAAAATCCCAGGGTCTCTGATATGAACCTTATTTTCTGGGGTTAACAAAGCGTAGGACAAATGTATCGTGGGTGGTGGGAAGAGATGGAGGTTTCATCTGTACAGAAGCATCCACAGTGCCTGAATTTTAGCACATTTACCTTGATGAATCTCCAGCTGTGATTTAATTGCACAAAATCCCAACATAGCACGTGGGAGGCAGTGAAGAACTGAGAGGACATTCAGAATTATTGAACACTTGGAATCTGAGGAAGATTAGCCATGGGCATGTCTGTCTTTCTCTGAGCCTAAGGCGTCACCTACACCCTGAAATTCAACTGGGGTTGCTAACCAGAGCTCATGATGTGAGAGATGAGTGCTGAGACTGCTGCTTTCTGATAAAATACTTCTCTATTCATCCCCTGGATCAGCTCACCAGGCTGCCTGCATGTGCCACTACACAATAAAATCCAAACTCAGAGTCTTCTCTTGGATGGTGGGAATTTGAATCAATGCTTTCTACTTCATTATTACTGGATAAAAAATGCTCAGCGTTCCCAGAGGGCAGTGGTAGCTGTGTGAAGTCTCAGGTGTAGAGCAGAGGCAGCCGTCGGAACAGTTTTGTTCCTGAGATTAAGTTGCAGAACACATCTGCAGCTCACAGCGTGCGATTCCTGCAATCCCACCTGTCTAGGAAAACCTTGAGACATATCCAATAACTGGCACGGGGATACCAGCACAGACTGTAACTTTAACCCCTCCACATTTTACAGATGTAATTTAAATTGCTAACAAAAATCTAGTGGCCAGAAATGAAGACACTGCTGTTGTACGGGTAATTACTTATTAATCTAAGCGTGCACTTATCCTTCTTTAATGGTGCCAGATTCCATATGTAATTTGTTTGACCTATTTGCTTTTAAAACTGAACTAATTTAATTTTTTGTTTTTTACTGTATCTGTGGGAATGCTAATCAAGCCTTAATAGGCAGATGGAAGTATTTGCAAACCATCTTACTCGTTTTATTTTCAGTACTGTGGTTTATCAAGCAGCTGATGAGTAAATTGAAAAGCCAGTCTGTGTATGCAGATAATTTTAGTCACAGTATGTACTGAACACATTGGGTAGTGATGTTTTAAAATAATTTGTTGTCTGATGACGGGGTTTGCAGGTAAGAAAGATGTAAATACACCCAGGCATAGGTAAAATGTCACCAAGCCACGTGAATACGTTGCACTGTCAGCAGCAGTTTCAACCTCAGCACTCTTTCTAATGACTCATTCCTCCTCTATATCTCATAATTTCACGATTATTGGGGTTTTTTTCCTTTCTGCAAAGACAACTCAGGTAACAAGCAATCAGGTGGAGTCACGGACTTTATAGATCATTTTCTGGAAACATTATTTAGAAATAGAGCTTTGAAAAAGCTGATTAAAACTCCCTCTCTCACAATATTTCTGCCTATTTCTTACCTGAAGGATTGTTTTATTTATGTATTTTCTAATCACGGGAAAGACCAATTTAAGAATAAGACTGGGGAAATCCTGTGAAATTGCCAGAAAAGTGGGATTCCTCTCCGTAGTTAGCAGTAAATGCTTTGGAAAAAGCATCTTCTTTCCCAAGAGAAAACTGGGCAGTGGCAGCAATTCCTTCACAAACTCTATGCTCCTCTTGGAGCTGCCCAGAATTTCTATCAGTCCAAAATTCACAGACACCTTTCCTACAGCTGTTGTATTTGAGAGCAGTTTGGTCCACAAAGCTGTTCTTGTGTTCTGCTGAATTGTTATAGGGGTTACGTTTGGGTTTTGTTTTGGGGGGTTATTTTGTGATCACAGAAAGCCAGAACGGTGCTTCTGACCCAGAGGAGGTTGAAGAAGGATTAGAGGTCACAATAGACAAGCTGTGCCACAGAGCTACGGCTGGGGGAAGGCAGGATGTATTATGCAAGTTGAGGTGCGTCTTATATTAGGATGGAGTCTTGAAATGCCAATATAAATAAGGTAAGCAGGGCTGCCAAAGAAAACAGTTTTCTCCTTTATTATTCTACCTTTTCAATTCTAATTAATTTTTTTTTTTAAACAAGCCTAATGACCCGTGGCTATGGGGTGGGAAGATAGGGCTTAGATAACGGGAACATCATTATAAAAAGTAAAATGCTGTGTAAAAAGGGAAGATAGTAAAGGTGAAGCATGTTTGGCACAGGTACTTTACAGCATCCATTAGCTGCGAGCTACTGAGATGGGTCTTGACTGGTTCTCCCAGAAACCTTGGCAACTTTCTTCCTCTCTGTTTTGAGAAAAACAAGTGCCTGTGCTGGGAGAGCTGGGCTGGGCTGGGCTGTGAACACGAGGCTGTCACAGCCACGCTCCAGGAGGGCTTGAAAATCAGGACTCAGTGGCCTCAGTGTCACCTCAGGCTTTGAAACACTTGCACGGGGACTTCACTACAGGTCAGGAAAAATTGTGTCTGCCTTGGAACCCACAAAGCTCCGGGCTCTGCTGCTGACCTCCAGCAATCCCTGAGTGCCAGGAGTCGCTCCGCAGGGAGCGGGTTTGCAGCTGGGCAGCTTGGGAATATCCACACCAGCCATAAACAAGTTAAACTGGATGTGTGAAGCCTTCCTCAGATGGCATCAGGGCGCTCCTAGTGGGTTGATTTGCCTTTTGGGAAAACAGAGAATTTGGCCACATGCAGCTCTAAGCCACAAGACTGCGTTGCTTCCACTTATTCTGGCCTGTCCCCGGCACACTTAAAAGCTGCCCAGCTTAATAACTGTTAATTACCACTGGGCACCAAAGGAAGCTTGGACTGCTCTTTTGTGATGATATTACTTCTCCATCTCTTGCCAGTACAGCATCTTCTGAGCACTAAAAAAGAGAACACACATATTTTAAGCCCCTTTGCTTTCTGAGCAGCAAAAAACAAATGTCTTAATCCTTGCTGGACACACAGAACAAATCTGGAGGTGTTTATGTCCTCACTGCTACAAGATGGTTTTTCCTTCACAAGTACAGTCTCCCCATGGCCCTTCTGGCTGACCTGTTGTATATTTCCAAAGCATTTTTGTCTCCAGCTCTCCCTTCCCTGCTCTGCCCCTGCGTGTCCCCAGCAGCCAGGTAGCTGCTGCCAGCAGTGACAGCAACACTCTCCAAAGTTCTTGCTCAACTTTGTAAGTAGCTTTGGATTGTTTTCTGTCTCAGGGCTGCAGATATGCTAGTGGCTCTGTGTACCTAAAGAAATTCCCCCTCCAGGAAGGCTACTTCCAGATGAGGTGAGGAACAGACCCAGTTGAATAATCAGGTTTGTTGATGGTTCTACAGCATAAAATTTCTTTATTTTACCAGAGATCCTGCTCATACTGGAGACACCTAGACATCTTTCTAATGATTTGGCACATTCAACAAATGGAAAAAAAAAAAGGCTTTTTACGATGCAGTTTATTTTTTGAAAGAACACAGCTAATTACATGTGAGACCACTCCAGAGTTGCGATTGAAAAAAAAGGAACCTAAATAACTGTTACATTCTCAACAGTATAGTCTTGTGAATAACTAGAAGGACCTATTCATTATTTGCTTCCAAATATATCTCCACTCAAATGATTCTTCTGTTTGGGGGAATCCCTATTAATAGAGACCAAGGAAAATAATGTCGTCTTTGTCTCTTTCTAAGACATGTCCTTATTGTGTTTTGGACAATTGAGTCATTTATGATGATGAGGTAACTTGTTCTGAATCCTGAAAATGTAATTTCAGATGAACTATGAGTAGTTTTACCAGCTGTTGAAATGTCTTTGCAACCTAATTTACAATTTACAATAGGCAGCATTCTAACATTGGTGCAAACAGCAGCTTGAGCATCTATCCTCTTCCTTGAATGAAAAGGGAGGGAAAAGGTTTAAAATAACGTGTCATGGTTGTGAATTCTGCTCTTTTCCATACATTAAGTCCGTATATTCATCTTGGGAGAGCAGGGCCAGGCGATAGAGGGTGAGACCCCTCAGCTGAGTGAGGTGCCAAGCGCGTGCATGAGGTTGCTGAGCCGTGCAGTGCAGCAGGTGACAGACAAGCTTCACCTCAGCCAAAAACTGCTCCAAGTATGACAAACAACAGCCCAAAATTGATCTTTCCAAACCTCACAGCAGCAGCTCCCCATCCATGACAAGCTGCTGATTCCTATCTGATGGCAAAGCTTGGCTCTGTCCTTCCAGTTTCTCTTATTTTGAAGCAGTCCAAGATCGGTATTTGCAACAGAAGCCATTACAGAGGGCTCATAAACCTCTCAGGTCTGCAGATTGTAAGCAGGTAATTAAAGTTAAGCACCTGCTTAAGTGTTGTGCTGATATGCAGCTTGCTCTGCCCCCGGAGTCTGTGGGACGATGGTCCAGCGGTCCTGTCCTCACCACAAGCAGCTCCTGTGAGAGGACTCTTGGCAGAGGAGATAACTGGCACTGGAATGAGGCACTTCTGTACCTCTCTATACACAGGTACCACGTTTGTGTTACGTGGCATCAAAATAAACCCGTGCCCCAGACTGACCCTTGCTCAGACCCCTTTAATTCACTGTTATCTGAAAGAAGCAGAGCAAAGTGGAGCTGTAGCTTCTCATCCAGTACACACAGGCAGCCAAAGATTTGTATTTGAATGCCAGAGCAGACTTTGTTAATTTATTAATTTCAGCCAGTGTCCAGGTGTCCTAGCTTTGCCTCGTTATGATATACCTTTATTTATTGAATCACACTTGATGTTTTTACAACTCGGCTAGAGAAACTAACAAAACAAGACGAGGAGGATGCAAGAGCTTGACTCAGCATGGATATTGATGTGGTTTAAGACTCTCTTTAAACTCAGCTCATGTAAACCATTGTGCTGATATAAGTAAGTGTGTTGTAGGCTGCTGCTGCCAACCATTTTCGCTGCAATTTACAGCTGTGCTGTAAATTAACCAGTGCAGCTAAACTCCTATAAACTAGGTTAAGTTTATTTCAAGGGTATTTTCACATAAAGCTGTATTGCTTTAATTATCTATTTTAAAACCACATAATTTTGTTAATCCAGTGTAACTTTTTTATATGTAAAGTAGCCTTCAGAAAATTGACGGGGTGCCAAAATCTGCTCTTTCAGGGATTTTGCTTCGCTGGAAGTTTGGCAAAACTTTCTTTACAGTTACATGTAAGAGCAGAATTTTGCCTCTTTCTTCTTCTCTTCTCTTCTCTTCGAACCTGGAGTTAATAACTCCTTAGCTCATCAATTCAGTAGGACTGCAGTGTCGTGTGAAGAATAAGAACTAGGTTATTATCTAGTCAATAAAATCAGATCTCAACCTCCAAAGAAAAATGCTTTTCCTTATCAGTCTGTTTTAAAAAAACCCCAACCAAACAACCAAATGAACAATTTTAAGATTAAAAGCTTTGGCCAGGGAGGGTTTCACCCAAGCATGACAAAAGTTTTAGTTTACAAAGCTTTCTTTTTACACATGATCTCTGTGAATGAAGTTCTGTCCCTGGTGCTTTATTTACCCTGTAATTTATTTCCCTTTCTCTACCCAAACAACCATGGACAGGAAAACACCCCCAAGAGCAGCTCCTTTAAGTGAAAACACCCGTTTGGAAGATGGAGCTTTGCTGAGACAGTGCTGGCTGGAGAAAACACGCCTGATATTTATACCAGGGGAAATGTAGGTGGGCTGTTTCTTTAGCTGATGTAAATTTGGGTATTTCCAGTGATACCATTGGAGTGACAGTGACTCTGCTCTGCTTTGAGGCCTGGCCCATTTGTGTCTCTTATCAGTTTTAGCTTAACAGTGCTGGATGGCTGTCTTCATTCTGCTCCACTATTTACAAAATGATCGTAATTAACTAGATGATGACTTAATAAATGTGTAAGATAAATTCCTCTTGGCTGGGAAGCAAAGATGGTTGGCAGCTTCTGCTTGCTTAAATTAAAACAAGTTGCTTCGACATTACATTTCCAAACAGGCAAAAACTTGCACTGCCATTCGGAGTGGTAAAATGAAACCATGACAATATTGCTGCTCGAGTGGGTGGTGCTGGAAATTGTTTTACTTAAAACCTCTCATTTATTTGGGCACAAAAAGCAGCAGCCTGTTGCTTTCTGTTCAACATGTGTGAAGGGCTAACATGGCTACCCAGACAGGAGTATTTCCTGAACCTCAGAGTATTCGCTGTCTCCATGTGCATACAGATACGGATTTGGATTGATTGAGCAAATGTTTCCTCTCTAATTCTCCCTTTCTGCTCTCTCTGCAGCCTTTGCACACATGCCGAGTGCTCGGCTTGGAGAGGAGCGATACTGTGGTTAAAAAAAGCAAGGCAATTATTTTAAGCATTTTCTTGCTAAAGTTTTTTTTCCAGCTGCAGTTAATTTCTGTCTGATTAGTCTGACCTTTCACCCTGCAAGGAAGTAGTTTAGCAAAAGGGATAAATGTGGTCACAGTATATATGTGTGTGCAAGCGTGTGCTGATGTATGTAATCATTGGCTTTGTTGGGTTATGTTCAGCATGGACGAGTTCTGGCTACAAATATTTCTACGTGCCTTTAGCTGTGCTCAAATTTATCATTGGTGTTTGAAACCATTTGATGAATGTGAAATCACAAGAAAAGTTCTAGTTCAGTTTTTTTGTTCCTAAGTCTTACTAGAGCAAATTCAAACACAGAAAAACAGTCTTTTCCTTCAGTTCTTAATTCATTCTTTTGTTTTAAATACATCTATTTACTGGTCAGCCATTACAGAAATCCAAATCTTTGCTCGTGGTTCTCAAATAAATATAAGTTTTCACAGAGTGGTGCTGGAATGAAATACAGATCTGCAGTGCTAACACCACGGGAGAATGGCAGCTGAGAAGGAAGAGAACTTTTAGATCTCTCTAACCTGAGATTTCATTTTCTGTCCCAAGCATGTGCCCATTGTTTTTCCTGTCTTAGATCTGGTTGAGAGCAAGTGCTCATTGATTTGTGTGTTATATAAAAAGATTCATTAACTGTGTTGTTTTGTTGTGGTGCTGATTGAGCTTAAGGTGACTTGAAAGCAGCTTCAAGCGTTTGTACAAAAGGTTTGATGCACCTACATTTGAGAACTGGGGGCACTTGTCGAGCTCCAGAGAGGCTGCCCAGCTCAGTTGTTCAAATCTAAATCCAGGGCTGGATTTCTGTAGTTCATCAATCATAAGAATATCTCAGATTCAATTTGGAGCTGCTTTTCAAATGACACAAGTCACAGGAAATTGTCGGCAGAAAGACAACTCCGTTGGTGTATTTGTTCCCTCCCAGTTTGACTTGCAGCTGTGGTGTTACAGACCCAGTGAGGACAATGGTTGAGGGATTTGTAACTGTGGATTTCATCTGGGACCTGATCAGCTGTGCTGTGATGCCTTTATGGCACTCCCAGCTGTAATTGGTACAGTCCTTAAATGACAGCTTTTATGGGGTGTCTCTTTTGGCACTGAGTCAGGTATTTGAAAAATAAATCCAGTTTGTGAGTGCATGGAACCAAAGAGGTGTATTCCAAGCCAAGAGCAGTTTGTGGAGCTGAATCAATACAGATTATTCCTGCATTCATGGCCTGGCAATCTTTTGATGAGTTTTGGAAGCACTCGAGAGGTGGGAGCAGGAGCAGGTGACCCAGCAGGATTATAAAGGCACTGACACAACACGCAGTGATGGAGTTGGGGAAACCAAAGCTCTTCTGGGGTTAAATCTGGAGAAGGGTGGGAAGGGGGCCTGGTGACAAAGAGCAGGAGGAGGCCAAGGAAGTCAATGAATTCTTTGGCTCAGTATTAAAATCAGAGGTCCTGAGGCCAGAGGGAAAATCCTGAGCAAGGAAGGATTTTCCTTGATGGAGGTGGATCAATTTAGGGAATATTTAAACAAACTGTGCATGCACAAGTCCACAGGACCTGATGGAATGGGCCAATGAGAGCTGAGGAAACTAGCTGATGTCCTAGTGATGTCAGTGTCAAAGACCTCAGAATCACAAACCATATGAAGCTGGGAGAAACATCTGGAGGTCATGTGGCTCCTCCTGGAAAGCTCATGGCAATTCAGGGATAATCTTGCCTGGAAAGTGCTGCTGATTTTCTCTGTGAAAATGGGCAGCTCAGGTGGCTTTTTACAGTCTCTGCTTTTGCTCTGTTTTCTTTAAAATGCGTGTTTTCCTCACTCTTGTTTCATTGATTGGGGGTTTTCTCTGCTTGGAAACTTTGGACAGTGTGTTTTGCTGCTCGGTTAGAAGCTCTTGATTGTGCTGTATGAAGTGGAAGAATATTATTAAGATGTGGCTCTTGTTGTGATTAGTTTCTACAGCAAGGAAAACTAAGTTATGTGAGTGTCCTTTGCATCCTTTTCAGTCAGGTGTTTAAAATTTGGAATTTTCTAGGTCTTGAGATACGTCCTTGTCGGTGCTGCCTTGTAGACAAAAGAGCAGTCAATACTAATTTCCAACAAAATGACTTTTTTTTTTTTATCACACCATCCCAGCTTTTAATTTTACAATGACCTTTCCATTTGGGAAGCAAATCATGCTTCCCTTGTCGTGATGCTGACAAGGAGGAGATGATGTCCGTACCTGTGTTCTGGGGCACACGTTGGTCTGTGTTGGTGACTGTCACCGCAGGAAGACAACGTGTGGTGACAATCTTGCCCAAAGCACACGAGCAAAGTTCACATTAGGAACCCGCTTAAATTAAAGCAAAGCTTGGCACATGCAGCAACCAGTCTTGTGTTGTCACAAATTCTCTGTCATTAGCTTAATGTTAGTGTGAATTGTGTGTGCTGCCAGGCTTCCTTTCCTTCCTGTAGGGAATTCTGTATCACTGCTCCCATTACACTGAGAGTCCCCAGCACTGGGAGCTGGTAACGCTGGTGCACTGCTTGTTTGCCAGAATGATATGAGCTGCTCACAAAAAAAAAAGTCTAATTTCAGCATCTGTCAAAGAAATGAAGCTGCTCAACAAAAGAGTTCACTAGATTGCTTTGAAAAAAAATTAAGTGCTGGCTTATGACACACAAGGCATAAATTAAATCATAACTAGATCAAGATTACTGACAAGAAGTGATGACAGGTGTTGTGAATATGTTGACACGGGGATGCTGCCCTGTGTAACAATTGTCAGTCATCGGCCAGTCCTGAGGTTTGGCTGTGGCTAATGGGGAACGGTTACTGGGAATGAGTAGCAACTGTTAACAGTCACATGGTCAAAAATCGTAATTTATGGCACAAACATTTGCTTCTTAAACAGCTGGAGACAGCTGTGATACAGCAGTATTAGGCTAAGCCATGTGTAAAAGACTACAAGTGTATTCAGTACAGTGGTTAAGGAGCAATTTCTAACAGAGACACTGGGCTGGGATTAGGGAGATGGGGCTTTGCATTCTGACACAGCCCTCTCTGTGACCCTGGGCAAGATGTGTCACCTCTGAGCACATCAGCTCTGAGTACAGGATGATATTTCTGTTGTCTGTCTTGGCTGTTTAGGCTGTTAGCTCACTGGTGCATGGCCTGACCCGTCTGGGGAGCTGCACACCTGGCACACCTGATTTGCTCTGCTGTAATCTGCAGCGTCACAGAAACACAGCTAATTACTAATCCTGGTGGGGAGGAAGGCACATTCCTCGTCCCAGAGAACTCACAGACTTAAAATAACAAGAATTGTTGCTGCTGAGGTTAAAGTGGTGCTGCATATGCAACCAGATGATTCCCATGTGCCGTTATTTAATAGATACAGACTGATGCCAGAAATACAGGGATGAAATTATATCGTCTCTATTGACATGTTTGACACATGTATTCCCTCTGCTAGATGCTGTGCTCTCTGCTGCAGTCTGGGATGCATAAAATGAGAGCTCCCTGCCTGCAGCACTTCACAAGGATGTTTATGGACAGAAAAATGGATGGGGGGTAAATATCTGCCAGTCAGACCCCTCTCAGCTCTCAGCATCTTTCTTCAGAGAAATGCATCATTATATCTGAACTGTGATGTTTATGAAGAATCATTAGCATTACTCAGTTACTGATTTCAGATGTCTTCTTCTCTGGCCAGAGCAATCATTATAGGTCTATCCAAGAGGAGCTGTGACAGATGTCATAGTTTGTTACAGTCACTGTATGCCAGATTTAGCCTCCGGCCATGCACTGCTTGAGTACTTCCTCTAAAAGCATCTTGTGAGTACCCTGCAGTAGGAACAAGTGACAAGGACTTCAGATATATTTGTGACATTGAATGGACGCATTTTTAGGATGAGATTATGATGTGGTAAGCAGGCAAACAAAGAGCAGAAGATACTTGCACAAAACCAGTTTCCTGCCGATTCTTAACTACACCCTTACATTCAGGTGATGCACTAATAGCAGTCCAGTCCTGCAAATCTGGGTTTAAAGGGGTTTTTGTGTCATGTTGCAAAATTATTACAGTTGTTTAATATTATCCATATTTTTCTCCCAGCTCAAACTGCTGTATTAACTGTTGGGGTAAATTGTGAGGATGAAAGGAAGAAAGGCACAAATAAGCATGGCTGTTGTCAGACAGAGACCCAGGGTCCAACTCGGTCATGACTTGTATTGGTTCATTAGCTACAAAGACTCAAACCACCCTCTTGGTCTGGCCAGTGCATAAATACTGACAAGAAACTGAGAAATCTGTGTTTGCTTTGCTATAGGCACAGGGTCTGGTGTACTTGAACTCAGACAGGCTCTGTGTGTCGCCACATGTGCCTTATTTTGGGGGCCACTGGCAGCCTACACACACCAGAAACCTCTTTCTTCCCTTCCCTGGCCATGTTGAGGGGCTCCCACATCAAATTGCAGCTGATTGGGTGGAGAACCATATTTTAGAGTGACATAATTCTGCTTGTTCTGTATGTAAGTCAGGAGTTCCAAGCTGGCAGCAGTCACTCGAGTGCTGCTCCAGGTCACCTCTCAAGTGTTCGTGAAGAGGACACGTAAATACCATATGTTAGGTAAGACTGATAAAAACAAATACACAAAACCCTGGAGAACTCCCTGGTGTCATCATAACCTCAGAAATTCTGTCCCGCCCTCTCGAGAGGGAAGTGAGAAAATGAGTGACAGAGCCTGGGTTACCAATTACTGCTGAGGCTTCAGGATTCAATTAAGGCTTCTAAAATTGGGAGAAAGGATGCAACAACGTCTCCTCTCCAATGCTAATGACCTGTATAAAAAGGAAATAATTGTGAAGAAACTCTCTTGTCAAAAATAGTCCTTCTTTGCATGTACCTCTGAGAAGGAATCGGGCACAGGATATTATCCATGTGACCAAATGATCCATAAGGATACTTCTCTCTTCCAGAACAACTGCATTCTTCTGCAGGGGCTGCTTGTCCCATTGATGCTTTCTAAGGGACACTGCTGCCATGCGCTCCCTAATTAGGAGATTAGGAGAATTCTTTGACTGAAAATTAAGAATCACTATGGCTTATTTTTATCACTAAAAGATCGCTCCAGCAACTTCCTCCAGGAAATTGCAAAGGGAAGTCATTATGTGAGGGGGGCTGGGGAGGCAAAAGCCAGCTAGATTGTGCATATGAACCCCAGATGAAATGTGTCCTAGCTCTGTGAGGGGGGCAAAAGGGGTGTTTACTAGGTCATTTACCATGTCCTTGTTTTTAAAGTTTCCTTTTCCACGATTACTTGTTGACCTTAATTGTTTCCATGCCCACGAGATGAGTCTTTGTACTTCCTACGGAGGCTTAGTGGAGAGGTCTGGGGATTGCTCTTGCTAATTGCCCTGTATTCCTTCATTTCCCTTGAGTGTCTGTGGCGAGCCCATTCCCACATATGTTCCCAAAATCCATTTTAATCGGAGGGGCAGCACTGCACAGCTGACGACATATGTTAGCTGCATTCAGGGCTCGCTGAAGCATGCCTCTCATGTTACATAAAAGGGGAAGGTCAGTACAAAACAAACAGCTTTTTACAAGCTACGGCTTAAGAATCCTGTCCTAAAGAACTCTTGCATTTCAGGGAGTGACAAATCAGCTTGTCGCTGAGCTCTGTTCTCTCTCGAGGCTTTTTTTCCTTTTTTTTTCCTTTTTTTTTTTTTTTTTTTTTTCTTTTGGAATAGTTCTTAAAANAGGAATGCTGTTAGTCTCCCAGGACAACCTGTGTTAAACCCTTCTCTTCTGGCAGCAGTAAAGCTGTCCAGGGCCCGATCCTCAGTTTCCCTGGATCGCCAGAGCAGGCTGGAGCACAGCAGCGCTTCTCCAACCCTGTGTGCACCTGCTGCAGGAGGGCAGCCCCCAGATTCCTGCAGAGTCAACTTTCATGGCACTGTCTGATGGGCTTTGGGAAGAGGTTTGTCTGTGTTCAGGGCAAAATAAGGAACAGCGAGAAAAGGAAATACTTAAGGAAAGCTTGAGCCAATTTCAGTGGAATTGCTTGTTTTCTTTTATTTCCTTTTAAATGGTTATTTTTTTTCTTCATTTGACCTGGAACCAAGGTAGGAGACAACCCAGAGAAGATTTCCCAAGGAGAGTTTGGCTCTCAATTCGCATTCCCTTTAATGGGATCAGTGCACACCAATCCTGTCTGTGGGTTTGCCCACCTCTGGCAGGAGCCCTGGCAGAGGGGCCGGGCAGAGCTCTCTGCTGGGGGGCAGAGGAGTAAATTCAAACCTTTCTCCCCATCTCAGCTAAGGCCTCTTCCAGCTGGGTACAGCCTCAGGCTGGCAGAGCAAAACCAGCTGGGCTGGTGCCAGCCACATCTCTGCTGGGTGGGTCCCAGGGCGGTTTTGAGGGTCTGCACGGCCCCTGCTCTGAGGGTGTGGGCAGAGTGCCCATTTTCCTGACAACCCACGAGGGCAGGAGGATATTTCTTCCCAAGATCTGTCCTTGTGTAACACAGCTCCGAACATCTCTGTGGCAGTATCTGCGAGGGCATCCTCGCGTTCAGCCTTTCCACATTTTTTGGAGCCTTTACAAAACGCACCTCCCCTGGGAAGGCTCGCTGATTCAGCAGATTCCTGGAGACAAGGGCTGTTTGTGGCACTGATTCATTCACTTTGGTTATTTATACCGCGGTGCTGGGTGCTGTGTGAAGCAAGAGCAAAGCACTGTTCATGCCCCAGAGGCATCAGAAGTCAGGAAAGCAGCAGGATCCAGGGAGAGCACATAATCCATGAGAGGGCAGAGGAGGAGCAGGCAGCCCTGGGAGTCAGATGGGCTGAGACAAAGCCGTGCTTCCAACTTCATCCCTGAACAAAACCCCGGCATCTCCACTTGATTTCTGCGTGCAAGCCTAGTTTATGTGAGGATGTGTTGCAATATTAATTCCAGGTGCCTAAGCTGTATTTGGGATGGTTTCCAGCCTGCTGGGGCCGGGGGCAGCTGTGGCTGCAGCGGGAGGGCTGTGGGGTGGCACAGCGGTTCCCCCACCACGACACGGACCACGTGTTAGGCAGGGATTTGTGCCAATTAGCATTGCTCAGAAGCACGTTTGGTGCAGATATTTCATGCACCTGGAAGCTCCTATCAAGAACAAAAATATCGTAAAATCTGTGAAAAAAATATTATACAAATATTACTCTTACTGTGCTTTTCAGATGATGTTTGGCTCAGTCATGGGATGGATTCCAGCAGGCCCTGAAGACCACTTGCAACAGGGACCTGCTGAGTCTTGGACACTTTCAGAAATGTGTTTTTTCTGTTGTTAAATAATGGCTGATAAAAATAGTGTTGATTTTTTGCAGGGCATGATTCCTTCCAGATTTCCATGTGAGTACTTAACTGTGTGGTCCTGCCAGCTGTGGGCTTTGTGCTGCCGTGCCAGGGTGTGTTAGTGACCTTGGAAACTGAAATCCCGGGATATGGCAGAAGCAAATGATGCCACCAAAATGCGTGCAAGTGCTCGTTTCCCTGGGGGAAAGCAATCCTATTTTAGTGAGTCGATTCCATAGTGGGTTTTCTTCTTTTTTTTCTTTTTTCATTTTCAATTTAGTATAGATTTGTAAAAGCTCTTCTACAGCTTGCTAATTAAACTGATGCAAATGGTTTCAATGTTCTTTTGGGGAAAAGTTTACAGAAACAGTTCTTGGTGTAGGCTAATAAAATTCCAGTGTTTGGCCTTGAAATAAGCACGGAGGGAACTTCAGATGCAGGGAGTCCTGCTGCTTTTAAGGTTAAGGAATGTTTTGGGGGGTGGGACAGGAACCCTGATTGACAGCTCCATTGAGATTGATTGCTTCCCTTGTTCTCCCAGTGTTAATGCATTTCCCCAATACTAAACTGACATTAGCCTGCATGATAAGGAGAGGCAAAAAAATCGTTTTTAGGGGATGCCGGTGCTGCCTGGTCATACCTGGGGACAGAAGTTCTGCATTTGAACAATTATTTCAGGCTGTGCAAAGAGGTGTGACCGTTGTGACAGCAAATCCACCTGTTCCGTAAAGCATTCACTGCCCAAACTGCAGCCTTTAATTGCTCTGAAGTGAAACCCCAGCTCAGAGGGGGAATTTCCACTGTCTCCAGCCAAGCCCAGGACTTGTACCACAAAGTTTTCCCCAGCCCAAGGATGCAATGAGTCCGTGTGTGTGATGTGATTTGAGCCCTTGTGTGCTGCCCCGCCGTGAGTTTCGGTTTGCTGCTCTGATGGTTTAGATGAAGATCTTTGCAGCTGGAGCTCAGTTTGGAGCTTGGCTTGTTCCTGCAGCCAACCTGCACCCCTGGAGCTGGCCGGGGAACACGCCTGCTCCGACTTGATCAAAGGCTGTGGGGTTCCCTGCTGGTGCCGTGGCGATTGGGAAGCAGCATTCCTCAGCAGGTGCAAGAGTCCCTCAAGAGAAGGGCATGGAGCCTTACAGCAAAATAGACATCAGCTAATCTCTCATGCCTAGATGATTTTACTGTGACGTTCTGCCAAGCAGCCCGAGGCAGTGAAAAATAAACTGCTAGCATTATAGTATCATTACGTTTCTGATTCTCCAGAGAAGCCAATATTTGTTTGCTTTTCTCTGAAGTGTTTCATGTCACCACGTATGTTCTCTCCCCTTCTTTGCAGAGTAGGCAGAGGGGGAGGAGGAAAGTTTCACAGCAGCTGCACAGCCCAGATTTTGTGCTGCGTTGGGGCCGGAGGGTTGGGGGCTTTGTTGCTGCTCTTTTTTTATACCTACAAAATTTGTAAGGATTATTTGGCAACCTGTGAGTGTGGTGTCGAAGCGAGCATTGCTTCGGGAAGAGACCAATCTCTGCAAACAAATTTTGCAGCCAAAAGTGCTGTAAATTTGATAGGTGCAAAAACAATGTGAAAAGGGCTCGCGGGCTGAGCCCCAGGCACTTCCTCTGAGGCCAAGGTCCTTCCTCTTCTCACCCAGACTGTGCTGCAGCCGAACCTTTTCTGCATCCCCGGAGCCTCCCAGCCCCGGAGCGGCCCCAGGGCTGATTCCTCCTCCCCGGTCCGGACCCGGTTCAGCGACCCCGAGGGCAGCGGGGCTTTCACGAGGTGAAAAACCTGGTGGCCCGAGCGGCGGCGGGGTCAGGCAGCGCCCCGAGGGGACAGGTCCCGCTGCCGCCTGCCCGGGGATGCGCAGCCCGGGGTGGCGGCTCAGCCCCGCGGGCAGCCGGCCATCCCTCCCCGCTACCTGGCAGGCTCCTCGCCCCTTCCCGCAGGGCGAACAGCCCCGCAGCGTCCCTGCTGCCCTGCCCCGTGTGTCTCAGCCAACAAGAAGCGCCTGCCGCGGTTAATGAGAAGGGAGCGCTGCGCTGCCGCGGGCAGCGACGGGCGGCACCCGGACCCCCGGCACAGGGGACACCGAGCCCAGCACCGCCCGGAAAACCTCACCTCACCGAGCTGCCTACCAACCTGCCGCCTGGCTTCCAGTCCAGCAGAAAATGGGACAGGATTTTCTTTTTTTTTTTTTTCTGCGTAACCACTAATTTGCCCGCCTGTAGTAACAGCTAAAACATCTGAAATGATTCCCGATCCGTGATGCCGCTATGCGAGCTCCTGGCAAAAAGATTTTATGGGGTTTTTGTTCTGTTCTGGCTTTAGCTTTTCAACCGCGGTGATTTTGGCAGAGGCTGCGGGTGGCTCTAAGCACAGAGCTGACTTTAGGAGCGGTTCTAGAAACCCCCTCCCCGTCCTGGGGAAGCCCCTCGGGGCGCACATCAGAGCAGAGCGAGCAGGTCGCGTTTCCTCTCTCTCCTGCTACCTTTGCAGCTGATTTCAGCTGATAAACATCATCCTCGTGCTGCTCGCGTTGCTGTTACAGACATCGTAAAAGCTCCAAATAATCAAACTTTGGGAAGGAGTCTCTGGCCGGCTGATCTCACCTCGAGCTGGCTCTGTCCCTATTGTTCCCCGGGTGAAATGTTAACTTACTTCCCTTTGAAGGCTCCCACAGAGGGGCTTGTTCCCAGAATTACCGAATTACAGTATTCCAGCATCCAGCATTCTCCTCAGGCATCTGTCCGAAAGTTACTTTTTACTCTCCCAAATGATAAAAAATATGAATGAAGTAATTATGGGGTTTTTTCCCCAGTCTAATATCAAATGCTGAATCTTAATGTGAGGTTAAAATGTGCAACATTTCAGCTGTTCTCATGACTGAAATGTACGAAAAAATAATGGAAATTCAGTCACCTAATTAACTTAGAAATTTGTAAGGAAAGAACCTCAGTTGTATTCATAACTCATGAGAACCCTTAAGATTTTTTTTTTCTTTTAACTTCAATTTTATAAATACTCACCTGAAGTAAAATTATAGGAAAGGATATCACAAAGGTCAAAAGTAGAACAAATGAGTAGGAGATATAAGATGCTGTTAAAAAAAAAACACCTTGAAAACCGCCCAGCTGTTTTTCAGCACAAATCTTTCCCTGTGTTTCCTACATCAACATTTGCCTGGAGGAAGGGAAAGAAAGTGATGACAGGGCAATGTTATGATGGGAGAAAGATGATTAGAGGTGGCATTTAAAAAATAAAAATAATGGTGAACAGTATTGTGAATAGCAATGCCAGTTTGTCTGGGTTGTGATTCCACAATTTCCAGGTAACAAGGCTTTCCAATTATTTAGAGGGTTGTTTATAAACATGAGAAAAACATACACTGCAGATTCCAGACTCAATATTTTTCTTCCATATTTTAATTTTTCAGGATTCTTATTTAAAAATCCAGTTTCTCATGAGCGATTAGCTTGCCTAGACTATGTTGTAAATGACTAATACTAAATAGTAGAGACGCAAGATATACCAAGACAGTTTCTCAAACTATTTGCTAAATCCCATGAAAGAAGATAAACCATTAAAAATGGTTGGATGGGTCATTTTCTGAAAGGGGTAGTGGATTCCTAATTATGGTGTATTAATCTCTTTCCATAATACCTAGAAATTTTTATTTTTTTCCTGAAGCTATTTGGATTTATCACCCCCTTTTTGGTTTCTGTGTTTGCACAAGGAAAATCAGTGTCCAAATCTTTAGAGTATTTTTAAAAAAATGCCTTAAAAATTGTCACTGGCATCAGGGCATGGATTTTATCAGCAGTTTACACCAGAGAAGGATCTGCTTCCCCACCTGCGTGCTGAGCTGTGGCTGCCTCACATTTCAGTAACAAACCCTGGAGACTTCTTGGCCTCTCTGGAAATGTAGGATTAGCAGCACTCAGCCTGTTCAGCTCTGGCAGTTGCCTTTCATTTGCTTTTTGGAAGGGAAAATGGTGAGAAACAGTTGCCAGGATTCCCCAAATCCCTCTTGTCTCCAAAGACAACTCCAGCATGTTTCTGCATTAGTCCAAGTAACCCCGGGCTTGGTTTCGTTTTTTCTTGGATAAAGGAGGACTTGCTGTCTGCTCTTTGCAGAAAATGGAATCCTTGAACAGCTCCTTGGAGGGGAAAATTGAGCACAATGAAGCAAACCAAAAGAAAAACAGGAACACCACTTTTTTAGGAGAAAACCCCAAACATTTTCCCCCACCTCGCAGCTGTTCCAGTATTACAGTGTGCTGTGGCCATCACACACCTGATTCTCTTCTTTTCAGACCTCTCACAGAAATGAATCCTTGGAAGGAGCTGAGGGATCTCCCTCTATCCTGCAGTGCCTTTGGGAAGGGATCTGGGGCTGGAGAAGCCTGGATGGGATCCAGAGGCTCCCAGGCCTGGCTGTGCACAGCCAAAGACAATGTCAGGTGTGTGCCCTGGTCTGCTGTCACCAGCTGTGCCTTACGTGTCCCTCAGAGCGGGCTCACTTGGGTTTCTTTTCACTGAGCAGTGACAAATCAATATGGTTACAAGGAAATTTTGGAAATAATCCGCTTTTCTGTATCAAACAATCTGCTCAGAGTAGAGATGGTTAATGGCTTGTGTCCATGAAGGGAGAGGAGGGTGAACGTTACTGAGAGAGAGATTAGGAGCAAGGGCAGAATCTTTTGTTGTCACCAAGCCTTTCTGCAAGTGTTTCACAGTAGGCAAAAATGCAATAAAGTTGCATCAGGAATGAGTCTGGGTTGTAGGCTGGCTCCTGACTGAAGGCTAGCTTTTGGTCCACTTTGATGTGTTGAAGAACAAGAACTTCCAGTACGAATTCTGCTTATGCACATAAGTCACAGGGATTGGAGAGGAGGAGAAGTGACACACTGGTTCTGTTCCTCCACAGACGAGGGCTGCAGTTCATCACAGTGGCTATAACGTGTTTAAGGCTGATAACAAATGCTCAGCACTATCTAAGTCAAGAGGCCAATAAAACCTGAAGTATTTATACACCTGTGGCTTGAACAGCTGGGTAATGAATGACAAACCTTTTTCTTGCATGTGTGGTTTGGGTTTTTTGTGGGGTTTTTTTTGTTTTTTTTTTTTTCCATTTCTAGCTCTCACTGCAGCGAGTCTTGTGCCCTTTGGATTGTTTATACCTTGTCAAACCTGTTTTAAATAAACCACTGTGCTGCACTTTCAGTTTGTCAGGGAAATTGCTGCCCTCTCCTGGTTTGAAGCAATTCTCGACCAGCTGAAGGCATCTCCAAGCAAATGCCAGTTGCAGTGTGATAATATGATCCAATATGAAATTAATTAAGGCTACACAATAGTTTCTTTAAGACTAAATCAGAAAAGAGGGCAGGCAGCCCTATCTGGGACAATAGGATTGGATCCAAATTCAGTTTTAAAGACGCATCCCGCCTCCCCTGATCAGAGTGCATTTAATGAGATTCATGCAATTTCTTTCTGAAAACAATAGCTTTAACCATTGGTTGCATAACCCAGGATATCCAGCTGAGGCCCCCCAAGTACAGAGTGTTCCACAAAAAGGAATGACAAAAAGTCCTCTAGTTCAACTTAAATAATTAAAACAAGATCTGGAGAAATGGCCAGCCCGGTGAGATGCCTTTCAGGGGGTCAGGGAGCGGAGGAGGCGAGATAAAACTCCTAAGGGCAAAGTTAAATTTGTCCATTCCCATTCTCTTTCTGGAACAGAGCAGCACGAAGGGCCAAGACCCCTGAGAGTGCTCAGCCCCCTCGACCTCTGGTGGCTTTCAGCACCTTGCAGGATCGGGCCCCGTGGCCGTAACTCAGAAAAGGGTATCTATTGTCTGCACAGAAACAGAGGAGCTCGGCAGCATATACTCCCTGAGACGTGTTGGAGTTTGGGCTGTGATTTGTAGCTCTCATTTTACACGAAGTTTAAAGTTTCTTGGCTGCTGGAGATCCTACTCGGAGCCCAAGGACCTTCTGCCATGGAAGTGGGTGGGAACAAGACGTGGCAATACAGGCAGTGCTATAGACAATGCTTATTTGGGATTGTGGAATCATTGCAAACAAAGGGAAAAATTCCTCTTGCCCAGCCAGCTACAATAGCTTCACAAAGCGTTCAGAGCAACAAATGCCATTTTCCAAAAAGTCCCCACCACCAATCTGAGGAGAGTGTGCCCTTCCTGGAAGTGTGGAAAGCCAAGAGCTGTGGCCTCTCTCACAGGCCATACTAACAGTGAGCACTGTCTTTTAGAAACACTTCATGCATAGCAAAATTCTTACAGCAGCCTCTCCACTCCTCTTTTGAGACTAAAGTTATTTAAGCTGTGCTTTGAAGATCTTGCTTTTGCATCCCACTGTGATATCATACAGCATAAATCCTGTTCATCAGGTGATTTTGAAACAAAATGCAGCCTTGTGGCAAACCAAATCTCCTGTTCCCAAGGCAGAAGTGAAGACAAATGCTGGGTGCTTGCCTTGCTGTCTGCTTAGAGCTGCAGAGATAGACTTCAAGTATTTCCAGGGCTCAGAACTTGCAGATGTGGTGCCTGAGTAAAGCTGAGGCTTGACTTCTATCTGGTTATTTTACAGGTTGCATTTCCTCTGCTGCCGAGGCAGCACATAATTAAAGCTGCATTACTGGTGTCTTTCACAGATTTACTCATGACAAGGTCGGGTCTGATTCTTCTTCTTCACAGAAGAGCATTTCACTCTTCAACAGACATGATTTGGTCCAGCAGGGTGTTTTTGCATCCAAACTTTTATAGGCATCTGCAGCAGTATTTATTCCTAAATAATTTGATAAATAAGTAACTACAGAAGAATCACCATGGGAGGTAGCACAGGAGTTTCTTTATTTTGGCCAGTCTTATCCTGCACCCAAATCTGTTACTGATCTGTGTGCTGTGTGTGGACATGTGCAAAATGAACAAGCTCCCAACCCCCCATCCTATTCTTGTTACAAAAGAGCAAAAGAAAGGAAAACCAGGCAGGAGTGGCCAGAATAGGATGTCCAGACTGCTTCTTCCCTAAACGCCCCCTGAGGCTGGAACACAGGGATTTGACACCTTTTTGAGGTGTTCCTAATCAGATGCTGCCTGACAGGAATGCCAGGATAAATACAGTTGAGTGTGTTTCTCACGAACTTGTTCCAAGCCTAATTCCAGCTTTGTGGTCACGTGGATGAACAAATCCACTTGCTGCCCACACAGGCTTCTGTGGAGATTCTTTATCCATGATAGAGCCAACATTTTTCATGAAACAGAGGAGAATCACTGAGCACTCCCTGTAAATTTTTCTCTCAAGGTGTCCAAGCACAGCCCAAGGCTACTTCAAGGGGTGGGAGAAAAGCCATGGCCTGAGTGCTTAGAGGTCCTTGGAGGTGTCCAGCTCCTTACTGGGACTGGAGAATGGAGCTGGGGGTGGTTGGGGCTGTGCTGTGGGACATTTCCCCTCTCTGACTGTGGTCAGCCCTGGCCTGCCCTGGGATAGCTTTCACTGCCACACTGTCACTCCTGCTTCCAAGCTCACAATCAATTTTCCTTTTAAACTGATGAGTGGGGACAAGAATTCCAACAGCTTTATATGTTGTCAGAGGTATTTCAATCTGGGCTGAAAGAGAATTGTAAAATGCTTTTCTTTTCTTAAAAATAATCTGAACTTTGGCAGAAGCTCCAGTCCAGCTGGTTTTTGTGAACCGACCCGTGCTGCCATCCTCACCTGGACACATTTGTGCCCAGCCCACATTTGTTAATCACCAAAACAAGGGATAAGGACTATAAATAAAACAACCCCAAACCTACAAACAGCAAGACGGCTCTGCCTGTTACCAGATGCCACTGTGGTGATCTCAAGCATAAGCTGTACATTTTTATCTTTTAAATGGAGACGTCCCTTGGGCACAGCCACTGCCCCTGTCCACAGCTATCCTTGTCACCCGGCTGTCCTCCGCGCTCGGCGCTGCGAGGCTCACACCATACGGCCGCGTTTCCTGCGTGAGGAGTATAGCAGTGGACAAGGGCAGAGATCGAGGTCTGGGGTCCTGGGGACATTGTGGTTTTAAGGGACTGGCATCTCGGCATGTGGAGTCATCCTTCGGAAGGGCGAGACCGCAGCCAGGAGCAGCCGGGGCTCAGGGCCGCTGTGTCTGTGTGCTTTTATTTGCATTTATTGCTTGCGATGGCAGACGTTCATCTTTCGGTATTTCCAGAATTAAGGGGTAATAAGACAAGACAACAAAGGAGGCTCAAGCTAACAGAGGGAGGCTGGGGTACTGTGTGGCACTGCAAGACCATGACTGAAGAATTTCCAGGGCTCTGTTCCTGACCACATCAGCTTCCCACTCTGGAGCCCCCAAATGCCACTGCTCCAGACTTGGGCATTCACCCCTTGTCCCTACCAAGGGTTTGATCTAAGCTTACCTAAGCAGGTTCTTCACCCCTCACTCTTAATTTCGAGTGTGGCCTTATCCATTTTCATGAACTCCCCAGTTATTCCAGGATCCTGCTGAGAATGGTTCCCAGCTGGATTGGCCATGAATCCCCACATCAGATGTGCATAATTCCATTAGTGCAGTGGATGTAAAGAGGGGTAAGCCCCTTTTCTGGGGTCTGCTGTCTTGCATTGACTTTGCAGCATGGTCTCCAACCCTCTTCCCAATTTCTCTTTATTTTGTGCAAGAAATTCCTCTCTGTCCACGTTTTCCTAGAGGAGCTCATTTCTATTCTGTCCCCTCTCCATCTGATTAGGACAGAAAAAATGTGTTCTTGTTTGCCCCTGTTTGTACTTCAATAAAGACTTGTTTGGTAGAAAGTGAACGGTGTCAACTACATGAGTAATCTGCAGCATTTAAATCTGCAACTTTAAATCTGTCTTTAAAACTTTATGCGATGTTGCCTGCAAGAAAAATTGTCATATTTCTGTTTTGTACTTCAGTCACAAGTGGTTTGACTGTGGGGGGGAAAAAAAGAGAGAAAAACATAGATTTATACAAGAGCAGATAATGTAAACGCAAAGTAATTAAAGTGGTCATAAAAGACTCCTCAAAATATGTATTTCCAATGATTGCTATCATGGTTTTAGGGCAGTTTAAGTGGCTGCTGCCAGCTCAGACCAGAGTGCATTCACAAGGCAGAACAATCCCAGCTGTAACAAGCTACAACCCCACATGATTCAAATGCAAAACGTTTATCCAGCGACATTCCTAAGGATTTACAAAATAGGGGGTGCTTGTGGAAGGTGACAAAGCTCCAAGCAGGCATGTGCTCGGTACAGCTGGGATATGCACAGGGGTGGCAAACTCAGCGATGTTGCAACCGCGCAGCGAGACCTGCCTGGTGTGAGGGGAGCCGTGAACCTCCTGCCTGGGACATGCTTTCACCTATTGCCTCATTTTACAAATGAATATGCAGCTATAAAAGTTAACACTGCAAATACTTGAGCAAAACTTTCAAATATTTCGCCGTTTTATTTTTGTTTTGTTTTTAGCTCTCGGTGTGCATGCACAGGGTGAGGGTGTGCAGCTGTGCGTCTTCCCCGTATGCATTCGCATTTCCATTTCAAAGATTTATTTGGGGAAGATCCCTCTTTAAGCTGTTGGAGGGAATGAGGAGGTGTCAGAGAGTTTCCCCTACTAGGCAGTCGGTGCTCTCCAGCCGCTGTGCAGAAAAAGCCTCTTTGTATCCACGGAGCATCTCCCCTTCTCCGGGGGAGTGGCGAGTGCAAGCACGGGGCAGCTCCCTGCCCGTCAGCCAGCACCTGAGAGGCACAGGGAGAGCAGCAGCTCAATAAATCATACAGCAATAAATCAAACGTAGCTGGAAATCAATTTGAACAATTACCAATGATTCCTTTGAAGCTGACAGTAGAGGCCCCAAAATACAGGAACACAAGAGCGAACTACTGCTCTCAAGGCTTTGGCTCTTGGGAAACACATTTTGTGACCAAAGTGTGCATGGCTTTGGGATGTGAGTTTCATGTAACACGGGAAGAATTTAATATTTTTGTAATTTAAGTTCTTGGCTTTACAGTAGTACTCAGTGTAATAAACAGCATGGTTTAAGTCTCCAGTGACCTACAAACCCTCAAGTGCTGGTTCCTCCCCATGCAGGTCTCCAGGCAGGGGATGTACATAGGAAGGTCAGGGCTGAGCCATTTGCCAGCTCTGAGGAGTGTGAACTGGATGTTTTTGAGAAATTTGAAAACATTAGAGAAGTAAATGAAGTGAAAATGCAACAAGACTGATCTACACTCAAACATTTCAGAGTTCAGACGGTTCCAGAAGGCTGTGCTGTACACGAGGATCCTCAGGGCATGGGCACGGATTAGGTGACCTCTGGAGACTCATTCCAGCCCAGTGATTCTTTGAGAAGACAAATACACTGGAAGATGCAAATCTTACATGAAAAGTGTAACATGAGGCCCACTTGTGGGATCCCATATACCATTTAGGTTCTGCACAGTTGCGGAAGAGGGTTCAATGGATAACTTCCAGTCGTTCTGGTATTTGGAAGATGAGATGGAAAAACAAAGGAATGAACACTAAATGAGATGATTACATTTCAATATTTCCTATCTGAGCTGCAAGGAGCTCCAAAAGATGGGTATTTTTAAAACTGTTGCCATCTCAGAGAGAATAAGACAATGCTGGACGTCTCTCACAGAGAAATCCTCCTGGACATGGCTGTGCAAAATGTTGTAGGAGATTAAAGCAGAGCATTCCAGTGACTTGTTTAAACATATCTTCTTATATCTCTTTGCAGCAATCCTTAAGCCCCAACCACCAAAGACTATCTCCTCACAGCAGTGACAAATTCCGATCCCAAACAAACCACCTGGGGCGAGCTGAATCGCTAAACACAAATGTCAGAGGTCTAGATCATTTCCAATATTCTTTGACATTGCTTATGATGTGGCCTCTGGCACATTCCCAACAGAAGAAAGTTCAGTTATATTTCTTTCAATTAAAGAATCTGATTTAGCCACTAATCATGTCAAAGAATGTCTGGGGGAGGGAGAGGAAGAGAACCTGAGCGAGCGGTGGTGTGTTCAGACGGGATGGCTCATGGGATGGCTCGTGCTGTCTGCAGGGAGGCATGGGCACTGTGGGATGGAGCTGGGACAAAGGCTGGCACAAATAGAAAATCAGTGTACATGTGTCAAAAATATCACTGGTTTGATAAAATCACTCAAATCCTGTTAATGCACAACCTCAAGCATGCTGCCGCAGTGAAAATCCTGCTCTCAGGACTCAGTTTTCAGGAAGAAGGAAAGGAAAGGCTTTGGGATGGCAATAATCAGGATATCAGTGAATGGGAGAGGCTCAGCAAGGTTTATCCAGCATCTCCTGCATTCTCACCCAATCCCAAATGTGTTCCTCTGTCAGCCCCAGAAGACCCCGGTGCTGGACATGAGGGTAGGACTCAGTGGGGATGAGTCTGACTCTGCTGCACCTCTGTACAAACCCACTTGAGGGAAAGCCACAGTCCAAAAAACAACAAGCTGAGCCCTGTATTTTGGTGGATCAGGACATCTAGGATTGCTTCACCCATGTGAATATGTTCCTGATCTTTAGGGAACAGTGGAAAAAACAGACAGTTCCCAAACCTCAAAAAAGGTTTGAGATCCTTGTTAAGAGGATTTGCGTTTGGAAAATTTTGCCAGGTTACACAAGCAGATGCAATACTTGGAATATTTCTGCTTAGGTTTTCCAAACCTTTCTTTTCCAACATCCCCGAGGTAACATTGCTTAAGATGGGAACAGATGGACCTTTGTACATAATCCTGGGTGAGTCTCAGGGATTTCTGAGGCTGGGGTCTTGTTGGGCATTGTGGCATCCAGTGAGACACCAGTCAGACCTCCACGTGCAGGAGAGATGCTGTAAGGCACCGAGCAGCCTGGGCATTTCTTATTCCTTCTCTATAGCTGTAATACAGAGAATAAATAAATAAATAGTGGTAATATATCTGAAAACCCACCACAAACACCTGTACAGCCATGAGAGTGACTATGCAATATTTTCATGTTGCTCACATATTTTTAATTGTTATAAAATCACAGCAATTACTTTTTTTGTGGTTTGTTTTGTGGTCTTTTTAATAGTAAGAGTTTTACACACAGTGATTTTGCACATTAATTTTGGCATTTTCACAGACGCTCAGCCCTGGACTAGCAGTGTCCCTATGGGAAATTTTACCACTGAGTAACATAAGGAGAGAAGTTTGAGCTGGAAATATGGATTCACCAAAATCTCAACCTCTGGTGCTCCCAGCTGGGTGCACACCCCCAAATGCGGACCTGTGCAGCCTCATTCCTCTCACACACAGCTCCATGGCCTCACCCCTAGAAATATTTTCTTCACAAAAGTGCTCTGGCCCATGTTACTCAAGAAATCCAGCAGAACTGTTATGAGGGTTCTGCATGACCATACAGATGTGTGAGACACCAAGATTTTACAATATTCAATGGGTTTGGGACATCTCCTTTCAAAGCAAGAGCACCGATTGCATTTTTCTCAGTGTCAGACGTGGTCTGTGCTGGAGAGAAACCCGTGGTGTAAGTGCTAAGGTTTCTTTAGTGCCTGGACCTTAAGGTAACACCTTGGTCAGGGATCAGTCCCGTTGGTAACCTTGCACTTGGAGAGCTGACATCTCCAAGGAAGGAAATATTAAGGACAGATGTAGAAGCTCTCAGACCGTGGCTGTGTGTTGCCAATTCAGCATCATGCTGCACATCTTACATACATTAAGGAGCAAATGGGCTCATTCCCGTGGCAGCAAACTTCACAAATCAGAACAAAAATTATTTATCATGACAGGCAGGTGGTACTGCAGACAGAAATGTCTCCTGACCTTGTGGAAATGTGGCTGTGATGGTCTCACAGAGGCTGATTTTTTTCTTCCTGCTGCTTTAAGAGAAATCTTCTGGTTTCAGGCATGGAAAAACATATCTTAGATGGTGATGTGTGTCAGGCATGTGGATTTTATAACATGCTTGCTTTTTTGCAACCAGTCGAGGTGTTATACATGCTGTTTAAAAGTTTTTATCACAAAAGCAGCATCTGCCCGTGTTTGCACTAAATCTACGCCACCAGCCCTTACAGCGGCCAGCACACGCCAGCTTGACTGGAACAAGGTGCAACAATACTGCTCCCCAAATCTCTGTGAAATTGGAGATAATTCCATGCAGGGCAGATTTTCAAAGGCCTTGTTTAACATCTCTAAAGGCTCAGCTGAGGGGCTGGGGAATTTTTCGGCAGTGCCCTGCTGCCTGGCGCCTGTCTGCATTCTTCCCGGGGAAATCCTGGAGCCGGGGCCGGGAGCGGAGCAGCAGAGGCTGAGCCCTGGCTCCTGGGGTATTCATGATGGAGAGGTGGAGGCTGTCACCTCTTGGTGTCAGCTGTGAATGCTGTGCACCCTTCTGATGGCCCGGATTTAGGGAAGATGGATTCAAGCCGGATCAGAGCTATTCACAGGATGCAAAAACCTTTATTTGCAGGAGTGAGCCTGGTGTGTTTGTCTTGGCAATATGAATGTGAAAGGGAGCTGGGTTTGTTATCCCTGGGTTTGACTGAGGAAGATAAAAGGGGAGGGAGTATTTTTAAGCTAAATGACAAATGTTAGTGCAAGAGCTGCTGAGCAGGGACTAGCCAGGACACTTCGGGGCTGGAAGTGAAAAGAAGATTTATAGCCACGAAGGCAGGGAGGTTTTCTTCCAAGAAAAGGGATGGGAACAGGAGCAACACCTTCCCCAGGGCACTGTAAGGATGTGCTGGATGAGTCTGTGAGATGTGTCAGGAGATGGAGACAGGAAGGGCAGAGCAGTGGTCAGGATGGGTTTTGTGCCACGGGACAGTGTGGGCAGGGATGTGTGTCACACATTCACTGCTCTGCGCTTGTATCGGCCCTAACAGACACAGAACGCACCACTCAGAGCTGCAGAGCCTCTCAGCCCCCTGAGAGCACCTTCTGACCCTACAGCAGCCTGGGGCAGCTTTGTCCTCTCTGGTGCTTGGTGTCCAGGCCCTGAGCAGAGTTACAGCAGGGCCAAGAAGCAGCAGAGTGCCTCCACTCCTCCCTCACATCCTGCCCCTCTCCTGCGGCTGGGGGCTGACACCTCTTCCAGCATCACCTCACTCCTCTCAGACACAGAGGCTTCACTGCAATTTTTGAAGTGTGGAAGAAGTGGAGGGGAAAAAAGCCCAAAAATGAAGATTTAGGTGTGCTGAAGTACAATTCTGGGTTGGGTTTTTTTGCTTGTGGACGACATATTTGCAAACCAGGGGTGCTGCAGGGGAGGAGGGAGGGATTCCTAAACTCTGTTGTGGAATGAATACACTGCTGAACTAATGAATAGAAACAAGATGTTTTAACCACCACCTAGAGAGGTTGCTGAGTGGCCATAATCAGTGCTCCCTAGGAGGTGGCCAAAATGTCTCCTTGCCATTCATTAGATCAGAATAGCTTTCGGTTTATAATGTGATCCTTCTTCCTGACCTTCTTTCTGTTCTTAAGTGACTTCAGGACTATAAATTCCTTCCTAGAAATAGCATTATTTATTTTACTGTCTTGTGTTTATTATGGTCAGTTGTGATCTTTCTTTAGGGGATGTCATTTTGAATCAAAATGGAATTTAGTGGTGACAGGGTTTGGTGCCCCCCAGTTTTTATACTGAAATTAGCCTTGCATGAGCTAAGATTAGTCTGTTTGCAAAATGTTCCTACTCTTTATAACCTGTGAGAAACATTCTGCTGTATTAGAGCTCGTTGTACCAACATTTCTGGGTTAATTTGCTGCTGCTTTAAATTTCAAGGAAGATTTTGAGATAGATCCTTAAGGCCTTGGCCACAAAACTGAGCAATCCCCAGCTCCCCGGGCACAGGCGTGCTGTGACACCCTTGGGACTGCCTTCTCCTTTTGGGCACACCAAGTCTCTGTTCCCAGCAGCAGAGCAGGTGATTTCCAGTGCAATCCTGTCCTTGCTGAAATCCCTGGCACTGTGAGGAGCTCAGGCAAGCACTGGGGAGCAAGGAAAAATCTTCATGGTTATTACACCTCATCAGCTTCTCTAACTACTTCAGGCAATTCCTTTCGGGACTTTTTAAAATTTGCATGATAGGTATCTTTACATCCCTGTGAAAAGCACTAGATATTTTAAATTGCATTTCATCCTTAGAAAGTGCTGGGGCTTCCAGCTGAACTCCAAGAGGCAGCTGGGGATGTTCACCAGGGCATGGAACTCCCAGGTTCCTGCAAATCCCTTGTGAAGGTGCGTGTCCTTGTGCTGAGAGGAGACAAACTGCTGCTGGTTGAGATCCTTTCTGGGCCTGTCAGTGGGAAGAAACTTTGGGAAGTGCAGAGCTGTTGCCTTGCAGGTTTATGCTCTCCTTTGTGTGACAGAGAAGGAAAAATAATTATTTGTAGAGAGGTAGAGTGGATTTCTGTGCAGAAACAAACGTGACTGAATGAAAACTCTGTGCCAGGAGTTGCCTGTGTAAGGGTCAGACTTTGAAAGGTGAATCATAAGAGGACAGAGAGTGCAGGCAAAAATGACAAAACTTTTTGGGCTCCAAAACCCATTGAGTGGTCAATAGCAAAACCGTATATTTAAAAATTCAGGAGTTGTAGCTCCATGTGCTGACTCTTAGCAGCTGGAAATGCTGGGACATTCAGGGCTTCCAGAAGTAATGTATATTGACAGAGTTGTAGGAAACCTCAGCACCTGGAAAAAGCAGCTGTGCTGGCAGAGAGATTTTAGGAGGGAAAAGTACAGGATTTGCTGAATTGCAGAGACTTTGTTGTAGAAAGGCTTAAAATATTTGCCAATGGACAGTTGTTCACATGTCCTTCCTGATGGGTGAGGGAAGTGTCATGGTATGTGTGTATCTGATGGATGCTCCCAGGGGTCTAGAGACCACTGTGAGGACCTAAAGATCCATCTCCAACAGAGAGTTGGCCTGAACTATAATTCTAATCATTTACAAGAACCCTGCCAAAGGCAGAATAAAACTGTTTTTTGAAAAATACAGGAATATAGTTTAATTAAGCAATGTGGAAAACGTCTGCAATGGCGTGTGCTGGATTTTAAGAAATAAGTGGCTGCTCCGAAACCAAACCAGTGATTTGATTTTCCACGTTTCTCAGGAAGTTACTGAACTTAAAATAATTTTTGTTGTTTTAATGCAAGGGTAATGAATAAATAAATAAAAGCACCAGGCCAATCTGCAAACCAACAGAGACTTAATGTTTTATTTTATTCTTTGTTTATGAGGTTCATAAAAGTTCAGTTTATGTTTTACTGGAGCTGAGCCTCACACACTTCCAGCTTCAGGGCCAGATGTGGAAAGTACCTAAATGCTGTAAAAAGCAGTTTGAAAGATTATCTGGGTCTGTTGGCTCTGAAAACCACAGAGATCTCACAGAGACTCTTGGGAAACCTCCAGCTGAGATTCCCAGATAAACTGAGATTAATTTGGAGATGATGTGACCCAGGAGCCGGACACTTGGATTAGTAACTTCTTCAACAAAATGTCCAAAGCTCTCAGAAGTTCTCCCAAGGTTAAGAGTGGTAGGAGAGGAATTGTGATTGTCAAATAAACTGTATCATGCAGTGCTCTGTATCTTTTGAGTTCAACAGAGCATGTTCATTTTGGAGATGAGTGGTGTTCTGTCTGATCACTCCAGGCTTGGTTCAGAGCTCTCTTGTACTCAGGAGTGACTCCCTTGACTGAGTAAATTTAGACACTTCCTACCAGTTTTGAGAGCCTTGCCAGCCTTTTCCTGCTGATGTAAGGACTGGGAACCAAATCTAGAAAATGCATTTGGTGCTGGTACCTGCAGATGGGCTTTCAGCCCTGCTACGTTGGCCAGAGATGCTCTCAGTGCAGTGTTGGGGACTATTCAGCTTGTCCAAGACAAACATGAGCAATGGACCAAAGCTACATTTCAATCTCAGCTGCTGCTTAGCCCTGAAAGCTCCTGGAGCCCCCAGGGGTTTTGCTGTCCTCTGGGTTGTCCAGGTATCTTGAGTGTCCTGCCAGGGTGGGTGCAGAATGTCTCTTGCAGGGTTCAGCATCTTTTTTGCACCACGAGTGTGAGACACACATCGAGGGGTCAGAAATTCAGTTTTCTTCCCTCTGTTCCCAGAGAGGCATTCAGGAGCATTCTCAGAGCACGACACACTCTGGCTACAAAATGCAGCCATCCTTTTCCATCCCAGCACCAACGGAGGAGTCAGGGGTGATGCAATGGCAGGGTGAGGCCAGGCACACGGGTTAAGGACAGGTTTTGAAAGCTAAATAGAGTTAGACAGCAGATTTTGCAGTAGTGTGTAAGTTCTGTGCATGCCAGATTCTGGCTAATACAACAAACCAGGTGAAACTGTCCTTTAATTCCTCTGAACTCAAATCCAGGACAGACTCACCCTCCCCATTCTCACTGCGTTGGATTTACACGGGCAAATGACTTTTCAAACCCAGCCTTGCATCTTCTGCCATCCAAATTAGCGCACTTCTTCTATCTTTATTCTACCTTAATTTTGTGGGTTTTTTAAAGCTGAAAATGCCACAGTCAAGATTCCTTGGTAGAGCACAATGTTGATAACCACTTAACAAAAAATGTCCCTGGCAGATATATTTAGTTTACCCAAGAGTTAATGGAAAGCAGTGTCCAATTCCAAGTGTTGACATGATTTGTCAAGTTTGCCATTCTATATGCTTGAAGTTTCCTTTGAGGGGAACTGACCCAAAACTGTAACACTAAATAAACACCCTCTTCAAATAACCAATGGTGGTTTCCTAAATTGCCAATCAAATCCATAAATAAAGACACAAACTCTGAGTGTATTTAAGTCATGTTTAGCAGAACAGAACTAAACAATAACATTCTTGTTAAAATGTATTTTCATTTCAAAGCCGTTTTCCCATGAACATTCCAAATGTAAACAGCCCTAAAGATTTCTAAATTATCTCTGCCTTTGCTTCTTGGGTGGATGGGAGAAAGAATGAATCTGAAGCTACATTAGAAACACTGCAGTTGGATATGAAAGTCACAGAGACACAATGCTGCATATTGTCATAATTATCACTTCGTAAAGAAAAGAAAGAAAAGACCAGTTGACTTGGGTTATGAGGACTGGGATCTAAGCAACATTTGAAGCCGTCTTATGTTGCAAAAGAAAAGGAAATATGTCTTAGTTTTGTTCGCAGAAAACACAGCACCCCCAGTTTTAGCTCAGACATCCAGGACTGGCATCTACCTCTGAGTCCTCCGGGTGAAATCAAGGCAAAGAGAAATTCTGCTCGAAGTTGTTCTCTGCAGTGCAGGTTAAGCAGGGGGAAAAGGGTGTGAAAGCAAGGCAGGAGAGGGAACAGTTTAAAGTTTAATTTGGCTTCAAGGTCTGCTTTTCTGCCAGGTCAGCCCGGTTGGGCTTTGCACTCCGGCCAACTTTTCTCTCCTGTCGGTCTCTCAATGCCTTCACTGTGTGAGATTAATCCTGTCTTCCACTTGCCACGATATTGCACTGTTCTTAATGTCTCTGTGAATTAAGCCACTGGGGAAAATTAAGAAATGTATCAAGGAAGCCAACTGCTCTGAAATCCTGCTTCTCCTCCCGCTGGATTTGGTATTTTCATGGGACCCCTGGCTTCGGAGCTCTTTTCACAAGGCGGTGATTCAAGGCCCGTTGGAGTTAACAGACCTTAACTACCTTCACTGAGCCTCGGATTGAGATCTTATCATTCACAGACATTGAATTCTTACTTCAAATAGCCTTTCTCATTCAGATCGCGTTCAGATGGTTGCGGGAAGATCTCAGAAAACCAAACACATCAGTGGCCCTAAAAAAAGGGAGAGATTTCTGTGCAACAGGATGCCCTGGAACACACGCAGCCCCGTGTCTGAATTCACGGGCCACATCCTGGCAGAGGAAATAAAATCGTAGAATCATAGAATGGTTTGGATTGGAAAGGACCTTAAAGATCACCTGGTTTCAATGCCCTGCCGTGGGCAGGGACGCGTGAAGAAGGCTAAAAGCCGGCAGAAAATCTGTCTTGCCTTGCAGGAGTCTTACACAGCTCCCGAAAATTATCTCCATCAGGTGCTTCCAGAGTTGCACTGAGGGACCTGGAGCAGAAACACTGCTTTAGAGTGTAGCTTTTACTCACAGCTCTGGTTATTTCTCAATTTTCAATCCATGCAGTTGTTTCGTCGGGTTTTTTCCCTGAGCTGAACCAAACCCGTATCGGGAGCCTCTGCAGCCGTGGGGAGGAGGGCTGGCAGCAGTGGAAGAGGGCATGGGCCTGGGAATGACCTGTCCAAGGCTTCTTTCCTCTAAAGAGCCAGTTCAGTTGTGCCGCCAGCTCCCAAAGGCCGTGCGTGCGTTCCCCTGTCCCTAACCCCCGCACCCTGCTCACAGCACCGCAATGCAGGACAAGGTCTGGGTGTAAATTCAAATTAAACGGTGTTTCACGCTCTCTCCCACATGAGAGTTGAGCACAGTCCCCGAGGATGTGCAGAAGAGCCCCTTTCCTGGACCCTGCGGGCAAGCTCAGGAGCTTCCCCGTCCATCCCTCCACCCACCCCTGGTCCTAAACCCACGATTAGGGTCCCGCTGCTCGGGAGATGTCATTCTGGAGCGGAGAGAGTTAATTTGCCCTCATGAATCAATAGCTCTCATCACATGATGAGGCTGAAACCTCAAATCCGTGCCAAAGTGCTCCGCATTGCGAACACACCTCTGTTTTGCCCTCAGGTGCAACACGCAGTTTGGCGAGAGCAAAGATGCCAGTTTCTGTGCAGGTATTTCACATTATCGCTTAGATTTGCCCCAGGCTAAAAAGGAGGAGGGAATCCTCAGTTTCAAAAGGATATTTAAGTCTGTGAAGCCACTGGGAATGTGTTTTCCTAAGTGCTATCTGCAAGCAACAAGAAACAAAAGAGCCGAGAAAGACTCAAACCAGTCTTTTGTCACACACGAGGAACACCACAAAGAGCACATTTATTTTTAATCTGGTATTAAGCCACAAGAATTAATCCGCAATATTTAAACACTTAAGCACTTAAGTCACATTAAAGCTCGCTGTTTTTCCGGAGTGCTTCGCACAGATAATTGTGGGTGCTGGTGGAAACAGTAGCTGGGAAAAAGTTGCCTTTTGGTATTCCTTCAGAAGAAATCAGGGGCTGAAAACGTCTGCTGCACTCTGGTTCAGTTATTAGGAATTCACCAAATTTTAAGTTTCCTGGAAAGTGTGTTTCTCACCCTCCGCACAACCACTGAAAACTCTGAAGTTAGGATGACAAGGAATCAGTGGTTGTAAAAAAAGTAGGAAAAATATAGATTTACTTTTTAATTTGCTCTCTCCTTACTTTACATAATGAATCTTCATCTGAGCTTGTAAAGCATTTAAAAACTTTGTGTCTGGGCGCATAAGACGTTAAAAAGCCCCAAACTAAGTTATGATCCTCCTGTGTGAAATGTGGCCAGCAGTAGGGGTGGGAGAAAAAACCACCCCAAATTGCTCAGCTGCTGCCATGGGGCAGGAGCAGGCACTGAGACACCACTGCAGGGCAGCCTTAAAGTGCTTAAAGAGCCCCTTGTGCTCCAGCCAGAAAATCCCAGTGACCAATAAAATGGCTTCAAGGTTGGGATAAAACTGTCAGTGCACTCATATCTTCAGGTTTTAGCTAAAATAGTGAACATTTTCTACTTAAGAGACTTCTCTCTGGGTGATTTTATGCTTAGACTGAAAGGAAAGTTCTGTCAGCTGAGAAGAAAGAGTTGGCAGAAAATCGTGTATCACAGCAGTAAATCTTCTGAAATGTATTTTTATAGCACTTTTTATCTGATCCGTAAACTCCATGAGGCAGAAGAACGACATCGTTCCACAAAAGCACTCAGAGCTGAAATGATTAACCACAAATCATGCTGATTCTAATTTTATATTCAGGATTGTAACCTGGAGTAAGGTCTTTGAAGTGAAGACATCCTGAATTTACACCTGGTTAGCATGTGGCCACTAGCCTAAAATGAAATTTGGGCCCTCCTTTCCTATAAGGATAAATATTCTCCATTCAAAAAAAATATAATATCCTCATGGTGGTGTTTCTAAAAGCAGAATACGGGGGTTGTTGCATGGTGCCACTTGGTTTTGTGGTACCTATGAGGAGTTTCGTTCTGGTTGAACGCTGATGTGGTGCAAACCAAGATGAGAAGTCTGGAGGTGAGGCTGGGGAACTGTGTCATGCAGATTTCCTTTCCAATGTATGGGTAAGTTTGACTCCATGTTTCGGTCTGAGATCCCCTCTAATGTCTCACCCCTATGCCGAGTTATTCAGCTGTTGTTGAAATGTAGTTTAGCTGGTAGAAGTCTGGGCTCTGACTCAGGCATTCCTTTCAGCAAAATATCTGGATTTCTATTTAAAAAAAAGCATTTTCAGTGGTTTGTTTCCTTCCTCGGAACATCCCTTTGTCCTAAAATCCCTGTATCTTTTCCTTCAGTCCCTATAAACCCCGTGCTTGTGCTCCTGCGCTTGGAAAGTGGCACCAAAAGCATTGATGTAACTTCGTGGGAAGCTGGGAATTACTTCATTTGTGTTTCGGTTTGAAAGAGGCTGCGGGCAGGGTGTGAGTTCCAGACGGGACCGGGGCACCAGTTGTCAGTTCTATCCTTTTCTAGACAGTCTCACAAAGTGTGTAGTGAATGCTAAAGAGCCAGCGAGAGGCTTGGAGAGGCGAGATGATAAATCATCCTGTGAAACTCAATAGGAATTGTTTCCTTTGCTGTGTGATATGTGAAAACTCTGCTAGAGGGGATGTCTCTCAGAGCTGCCCATTACCTGAATTCCCTTCAGCTCAAATGTAAATCCTTTTAAGAGACTAAAGACGCTTTGAAGTTGAAGAGTAGCTCCCAATGACAAATATATATTTTTTCTCTAAATGTTGTTAGTCCTTTACTTCTCCCAACAAATCCCCTCTCCCACATTCTGTAAGATTAGGCTAAACTGTAACAAAACAAGCCTGCAGTTATTAATAATTTTTCACAAGTTTGATTGCTATTGTTTTTCTTACTCTGTTTTTCTTGTGTTTTGTCATCTTTAATGCTGTTGGAGGGTGTGAAAAATGAAATTTGGGGAGAGCCCATGGAGGCTGCTGAGCAGCAGTGGGTGCCAGCAACCAGGGGCAGATGAGGGCTCAGCTCCTTCCTGTGCCTCTGTCCCCAGACAGTCACAGCAGCACAGGCTGAGGTGGAAACCTTTCATACATCAAGGCTTGAGAAGGACCAAAAATTAAGTGTGTGGAAGGCTGGGGCTTGCACATGCAGGTCATCACAGATATTTCTTGTTGGCTGAAATCTGTTCTTTCAGATTACAATGAATTCTGCTAAGAATTTTCTTTCACAATTTTTTTTTTTCAGGAAATACAGGGGGTTTTTGTTCCATGGAGAAATTTAAAATTTGTTTAGAGCTTTAGCTGCCTGCTTGGGTGTAAAAAAAAAAAAAAAAAAAAAAAAAAAAAAAAAANTGACTTTGTTACAAAGCGATTTTATGAAAACGATGGAGTTTTTTTAAAAATCCAAAGGAGAAGTTTTGAAACTGCCACTGTGTTCCATGGGATTCCTCAAAACACGCAAATACATCCTTGTGTTCCCTCTGGGACCAACGTGGACAAACAGTTCCCACTTGGATTAATAGGAGCTGTATGTCTAAAGCGTCTGCACGGCTGGGCCTTTCTTTTGCTCTGTAGGGACAAATTTCCTAGAAGGAAAATCACTCTCAGACTGTTCAGAAACCCGCAGGAGCCTCCTCTGAATGTGAAGGAAAAATCCCACACGTGGTAGAAAGCAGCATAAATGTTGTGGGATCAATCTTTGTGAGTGGAGAACCTTCCCAGGAGGAGTCTTTGACCAGAGAGCAGCAGCGCTGTTTTCCCACACCTTTTCCTTACGTTCAATTTGCTTTCTTTCCACGCAATTTCCATTAGGATTTCTGTATTTGGGAATTGAGGGTGAAGCTCTCCAGGAGGGGTGAAAATGAGCTTGGAGAGAGCCCTGATCTCCATAGCTGGAGTTTGGGTGACACCACTTGTGCTCTGCGCTCTTTTGCTGTGTAGGGCTCAGAATGAGACTTCAGGCTTGAGCCTTCCCAAATTTCGGAGATTTTTCCATTTTGCTAATTATTCTCCTCTGAAAAGCCAACCTGCTCAGATTCCGTTCTGGGCTTTCTCGTTTTCAAGACCTCAGTGCATGTAAGCCATGAAAATTCGTGTTTGGACACACCATTTTGCCTTAAAGAGGTATTTAAAAATCTCAGGTTATTTTTCCTTTGTGAGATGAGCTGCTAAAACCAGAGATTACAGAATTTAGGATTTTTTTTTCCTTCACAGGGCTGGAGGTCACCATGACTAACCAAAAAGGTATTCCCAGGTCCTGATACTGTTTTGCAAACTGTTCTATATTAAATATCATCCCTCTAGTGAGAGCTGTCAAAACACTTTCATCTAACTTTCACCAGTAGAAAAATCTTAGTGATGCCTCATAACAAACATTATACAAATAACTGTCAGAGTTCATTAAATCTCCTTTGAAAAAACTATTTTCTCATGTGCTTTGAGTATTTTAATTTTTAAGGTGTCATTTCTAAGCAGTCTAGTGCTGATTTGCTCCTGGAACTCTTAGATCTCATTTTCATGAATTTTAATGGAAGCTGTAAAATGCAGAATACTCAAAAGTATTTTCCTATTCCTGTTTATATTGGGTTTATGCCATTTCAGTGACACAAAAAGCACTGGCTGTTGCTTCAGATGAAGCAGCTGCAAATGTTTTTGTGTCCATTTTAAAAAGCTGCGTCCATGCTCAGGGCAGAAGTAGATGGAAACTGAAATTTAGAGGCTTTAGATAACCCTACATTATATATGATTTCAGTGCCAGCAGAGTGTAACAGCTTCTGAAGCAACTTGCCCGCCTCTGTCACTCATCAGCAACAAAAAAAATCAGCCCATCTCAGGGATGCTCTGGCTCATGAAGAGGTCTAGATTCCAAATTAATTAATCTGGATCATTTATTCATTATAACATTTGGAAACTCTACTTTGAGAGAGTTGGACAACACATAGAACAAAAAGATTCCCACCCCAGAGGCAAGTCCCAGACAGCAGGTGAATAAAAGAAAATGACAGGAAAAGTTGAGACCACATTGGTCTGCAGCATCAACAGGCAGCAGTATCCTCCTGCGTCACAGTTTTTGTAAGGGTAGAACCAAATAAATTTTTATTTTACACAAAGACACACATCTGAGCATTGAAACTATGCAGGAGAAAACCTTCTGCTCTCATCTGGTGTGGATGCTGAGTGTGCTGGTGAGGTGGATGAGGTGTGAGGAGCAGGGAACTGCCTGCGGTGAAGGCTGGGCAGGAGATTTCCCTGCTGCTTTGCTGGCACATCCCAAGGCTGCAGGTCACCCCTTGGGGTCTCCACAGAGGAAACTGCCTGGCACAATCCTCCTGTCCCTGTCTGGGTAGTTATTACCTGTGTCCAACATTTGGACTGTGTCAGTAGAGCTGGGAGCTAAGCCAGCAGCATCAGCTGGAATTAGCCCTGGCCCTGCAGGAGTGGGAGCCGGAGTGGTGGCTCTGGGGCAGCCCTGCACAGCCCCAGCTCCCTGCACTGTCCCCTCACATGCAGGTCTGGGGTTTCTTTGTGGCCACAAGGACCTCGCTGGACTTTGAATGCACTGACATTTGCTCTGAGAACAGATGAAAAAAAAAAATACACATAAAGTTCCCAGAGATCCAAAAGCAGAAACATGTGTTGGAATATGAGCACAGGCTTTTTCTTCTTAACTAAATTGAGCAGTAGGAGATAGGAGTTTGGGTGACCCCTTCCTCACAGTGGGTGTTACACAGACTCAGGCTTTAAGCACTTCCTTAAGGACTGTCAGGAGACCGGGATATAATTCAGTCAAAGAGGGCAGCACAAGCAACAATGTCAAGGGAAGGATTTTATATTTCAATTTAAGTGAATCCATTTGTTTTCATTTTAATGGGAGCAGCACTGTGACTCTGCAAGAGTTAGAAATGAGCTCAGCAACTGGAAACTGAAAAGCAGAAATCCTATTGCTCCTCGAGCTGAGGTTTGTGCCTCGCTGTTGTAATGGTGAATTCAGTGATCTGAGGCATGGCTGATGAGCCCTGCCTTGGTGTCACTGTACCTGTGCCATCACTTTAAATCCATCATCCCTAAAGAAGGGTGTGATGCTGCTTTTGTTCATGTTTGAGGGGTTTTAGGGCATATAAAGATCTACAGATATTGTTAGTCAGAATTCAGTGTAGAGGTGCTTCCATTCTCTGTGCTTTGTAAACTTTCTAAAAGTGCCAACAGAGCTGGAAGGAGTCACATTTTTGCTTTCTGGTCCTGGCATTGCCTCTGTAGCCAACAATGTTGTGCTGGTTCACAGCTCACTCACTTCTCCTGGCTGAGTACAGGCTTGGTACCAACCAGAGCTCCAGTAGCTGCTCATTTCCACCTAGAAACTTTACAAACCTCATGCACAAAGAGGTCTCCACTGACAAAGAGGCCTCCAGTACTCCAGATTTAATCAAGGAGCCCTGGTTTCATGTAATAGCTAATATTCTATTTGATTTTTCTGCTTTCCTCTCTATGATTTCTGAAGTTCTGCATTTTAGAAAGAGTGATGCTCCTTTTTTTCTAGGACATGCACAGTTCCATTGTTCAGTCTCTGTATCCTCTGGTGGCAAGACTTGGAGAGCCAGCAAACCAAGCTGGGAGTGTTTTCCAGGGTACTGTCGAGTGGATTATTTATGTCCATTACTAAAATAACCGGGTTTCTAAGTATCCATCTTGTGGGGCACTCTTAGCTCACTGTAACATTTTCATCATGAATAACCAATTAAAAATCTTATTTTCCAAAGCTGCGTTAAAGTGCCCATTTGGGGAAACTGCAGGCACTGGCACTGCTGGCCAAATACACCCAAAAAATGAACTTTACAACACACTTCAGAAAGTCGTGTGTTTTTACGCTTTCTAAGAGTTCTATCATTTATTAGCTGGACCTGTTCCCGTGTTTGGTTTGACTGGGTTCCTGGCAGAGGTGCCAGGCAAATGCTCTGCCACGTTTGTCCTGGCTGTCTCAAAATGAAGCTGTCTGGACTCGGGGCCCAGATGTGTCCGTGCTGCTGCAGCCTCTGACCACAGGAGGATGGAGCAAATGTGACCTTTCTCAAGTGCCTGGATGTGAATCTGCAGGACAGGAAGGTCCCTCCCTGTCCGAGTGAAGGGATTGCATTCGACACCTGCCCGCTGAAGCCCAGGCTGTTGAGAGCAGGCAGAGAGCACAGCCAGGGTGCTTTGAAGGGGATAATGTGCTTCAGCTGTTCAGTGCCTGTAGAAGTCAGGCCACTCTTTTGGTGCTGGAATAGATGTAGGGTTTTGAGGTCAAAAACCAGCATGGATTTCAGTAAGGAAGGTTTTCCTTAAAAACTGCATGGCTGTGAACATATGAGTTAATTCAAGACTGCAAGCGCAAGGCATTGGACCAGTTTCTCTTTTGACAGATATTTGCCCTTTGCTGATCCTTCTGCCCTCCTCACCTGTGATATGAAGGCAAGAGGGAATTTTGGAAGCATAGCAACGATCCCCCTCCATGGCAGCACAGGGGTTGGGGATGTGGGCCAGGTCAGCCCTTTCCCTTGCACCTCACTGGGATTTGCTCATGTGCTTTTCCACAGAGACTCTGCTGGGCAAAGCCTTGCTTCCAAAAAAACCCTGCAGAGCCTGAGTAAATCTGCAATTCCTGTTACTGGGAGACTCGGGAGTTTAAATGAAGCCCAGAATTGCGCGGAGTGTTCCAGTCAACACATTTTTGGTTTTCCTTCTTGAAACACTCATAAAAGCATTCTGTAGTCAGCTGTGTGGCAGCCAACAGCCGTTGCTTCCTTCCACATCAGAACAAGTAGGAGCATCTATTTTAGTTGGGAGAAAACAAAAAAAATCACACTAGCTTGATTTTCACTTTGATCCCTCATATTCCCTACATGCTTTCCTCTCTGTTTATAGCATCTGACATAATTCCTTTGGTCAGATTTTATGCCTGAAGTCATTTAGGCCAATTTTAGCTTCTTTTTTTTTTTTTTTCAGGGCTTTGACATCTCAAGCAACTTAATCTAGGTCAGTAAAGTACCTGCTGTTGAAAGGAATTTTCTTGAGTAATGTTTTGATGTCAGAAGGGCCTTCCCTGGCATGTGCAGATCGGAGGTCACCAAGCCCATACAGTATGGAAAGGGCAAGCCACTAGGTGTTAAATACTCCTCAAAAAGCAGTCTGCAGTGATATGTAGATTTAGATTTTAAATGAAGGATTTTGTGGTTTTGAAACAGCTGAAGTGATGCAGTGTAAAAATCCCAGCAATGCTTCCTTTGGGGGAGAATGTGTGAAACGTTTGGGTTCCCATCGCAGGAGTAGCAATTACACCAATTTCAAATAATTCCCAGACGAAATTTAAGTGCTGAGTTTACCACTGGGAGAGCCCAGGGAGCTCATTCTGGGAGCAGCCATGGGATGTGGCAGCTCACGGCAGAAGCAGAGCTGGTGGAGTTTGTACGGCAGTGTTAAAGTTCCTGCGTTTTTGCTACTTTAAGGCACAGTTTTGAGGACTCTTATCACAACCCCTTTTATCACAGCCAGGGCTGAAGGGCAGGTCTCCCTTCTGGCTTCCCACGTCTCCTGCAGACACCCAACGGAGGCACTGGGGACAGGGAATTATCACTTTAGCCAAGGCAGAAAATTGGGAGAAAATGGAAGAAAAATACAAGCTATTGCATGAGCACCAGGACTAACAAAGATTTTCTTTTTTTTCATTATTGATTTAATTTTGTGTCCGTAAAAGGGAAGCTCCAAATGAAGCTTTTCCTGTTGTTGGGCTCGGGTTTTTGCAGGGGCCTCTCTCCTGTACTTACACAACTGTTTTCACAAAAACTGGAGGAATTTAAATTACTATTTATCTGACCTTCTGTCAGCTTTGATTAAGAAGGGTTCAAACATAACCGAGGTGGGTCACAGGTAAAACAGCAAAAACTCAGCAAAATGTGTAATTGCTCTTCATTTCCAAATGACCAAAAAAAAAAAAAAAGGGGTAGCCCAGTCTTTTCCCTAAATCTTTAGAAAAAATATTGTGAACTACGTTCATCTGTATCTCCAGTCATTTCAAAAGCAGCAGCACAAGCCAATACTTCAGCCCTGGTTTAGAGCATCCCCTGAACAATCTAATTTGAATGACATTACTGGAAACTAAAGTGATTGTGTGTGTGCTTATTTAGCTCATCGCTGAGTGGTCTATCAGTGCTACACTAACAAGGAGTGATATTTTTGCCCTTCTAAATTGACTCGCCTTAATTTGTTACATTTGGTTAGCTGGTTTCTAGTGGATTCCAGTATGATACAATGGTTCTCAAATTATGCTCTGCAGAGCATTTTTTGGTGGGCTTGATCAAACCCATGGTCATGAGATGCTTTTTTTTCCCTCATTTCCAGTTGAGAAGTCGTATTATGAGGCTCTAAAAATACATTCACATGCTTTCATTAAATTGCTTCTCCATGGCAGCAATTGTTAGAGCTGCTGCGTTCATGCCTTTGATCGCTATTGGGAGGAGTGGTGGCTTTTGAGATTGGAAATGGATGAAGCCACTCCAAATATGTGTTTGCATGAGGGATGTGTTTCTGTGGGGGAGAGAGAAATCTATTTACATGTGCACTAAGGAGAACAGGCCTCACAGATTGGTTTTTTGCCTTTTCATCCTTCTATGAACTTTTAAAGCAGAAAGATTTACTTAAGTAATTTAATTTTTTAAACTTATGAAAATGAAAGGTGTGGGATTTATCTCTGGGAAGGTCTTACATGTCTGCATAAAATGTTTTGGTAGGCAAAGAACAACTTAAATGTAACTGGTGCATCTCAGCAAAGGTCTCTCTTATTCAAACATTTCTTCAGGCATCTGAGTTTTACAGGAGGTTGCCAAACCAAAGCTTTGGAAACACAGAGTGAAACACCTTTTCTTCTGCTTGTTCAGCTTTCCTCTTTTAAAAAGCGAGATTATGAAAAGGTTAGGATCTAAGGAAACAAAAAGAAACTAAGGAAACCAAGAAGTCAAGGAAAATGTACATTCAATACATATCTACACATATAAATACAGAAAGGTTTTATATCACAATTTTAATAAATGAAAGAATAAACGGTGATTTTTTCCTTTCCACTGCCCCCTTCAGAGTTGAATTTTAAGGTATAAATTCAGTCCTGAAGGTTTCTCAAAAGGTCTTTTTTAACTAGGACTGGTCAAAAACTGATTTCCCTACCCTGAAATCTTTCTGAGATACGTTAAGTAAAATCCCACTCCAAAGAGCCTGAAAAGTTCAAACGCTATCCCCCAAAATTTTGCATCTTAGAACAGAACATAAACCTATAAATAGAAGTAAATTAAAATATAAAAACGTGAGTATTTTAAATGGAGTAATTTTAATAGTATAGTTCAATTAAATACCTAAATTAGAAGAATTTAATTTTAAAACAGATCTTTTCATTTTATTCTAAGTGCAAGAACACCCCACTTGGGTTTCACAGGGAATTTTTGATGTTGTTTGGTGTTCCCTGGAGAAGGTCACCTGAGCTGAAATCTTTGCTAATGGAGCAAGAAGCAGAATTCTGCAGGATTTGTTTCTTAGCCTTGTTCTTTTGCAGGGGTTAAAAGTGAGCCTTCTTCCTCTTTGCAGCTATAAACACTGCAGTCCACATGAAGAGAAATCTATTTGAAAGTGCCTGAATAAAGTCAAGAAGGTAAATTAGAATCATCTGCTTCCCAAAGCCTTTCTTGTCTCCGTAAAACAATGCCCTCTCCTGCCTCCCAGGCTGTGACTAATTCTCTAACAGTCCTTTTGTTCCAAATAAAACTCTCATGTAGGCTGACCATATTTTAATGAACAAATGCAGGGAAGATTGACTTTACAGGATTTTTTTTCCTCCTCTTTACTTCAGCGGCAGTGAGTGGAGGAGACTGAAGTCCAGGACACGAGTCTCAGTGGAGATGATGATGGATGGTCAGACGTTTGGTGTTTTTGGCTGCTATGTGTTTATGGCACAGCTGGGGTCATGGTATGGATACAGTTAATTGGGTTTATAATTAGGAGTGTTTAGTACCAGCTTATCTGTCAGAGACCTCTGTGAGGAAGCAGATGCTGGAATTCCCTGGAAAACCATCATGTCCCTACTTTGGGGAGGAGCAGGATGGTGGGACTAGCTCCAGAAGGCTGTAAATGGGGGGTTTGTCACATCCCTCCCTTTGGAGGCCACGGGACACCAGGAGTGTCCCCGGAGGGCTGCAGGTCTGCCCTGGGAAAGACACAGGAAAGCAACTGGGGTTTTGAGCTTCCTGCAGCTCCAAATTAGGTGGATTTCTCCTTGGTTGGAACAGCCTGCTCAGAGAAAAGGGTTAAAAGGAGGACACTGTGGTCAAACCTGCAAAGAACCGGTGTCATTTAAATCCTCGTCATGAAAAGTCTGCTATCCTCACATAGTTTAACAGCGAGCTCTACTTTGATGTTTGAAAGCGTTAATCTCCCTTTGGAAGCGCTCATCAGGCTCTGTCAGACCTTCTCCCAGACACTTTTTAGCGGGAAACCAGCTCTTGTGACACTCGAACCAGCTGGTGAAAGGCAAGTCGCACTCATTTGAAAGAACTGAGGCACTTTGGCAGCCCCAAATTCACACAGATTTGACACTCTTTTACACTGATTTAGCCCGAAGTAACTGAACCTGTTTTTCTAGTGACTCCGCTTGCAGCTCCAAGACCTCTGCTTCCAATTTGCCTTTGTGAAAATTAGGGAATCCCTTGAATTGTTGCTGGTCATGAAGAACTATGTCTTCTGTATGACTTCCTTTATTGTTAAAAATCAGAAAACCAACTGCAAACTGAGCTCCAGAAATAAATCTAGAATAACTCTTTTAATGTCAGAAGTTACCTGAAATAGCGTCAGATGAGAAAGACCAGAAAATAGTAACTCCATTTATTTATTTTATTTAAACATTTGTTGTTGTTGATGTTGTTGTTCATAGGAGATCTTGTTAATTTGCAATCCTCTGAAACATATCTGTAATTTCAAGAAAATAGATCCTGTTTATGACAGCAAAAACCATTATTTTTCTACCTGAAAAACTTAGGTAACTGAAGCCGCAACCTGAATTCAAGTGATTTTAAAGGACTACATAAATTTAAGAGGGATTTCAATCAGCTCAGGCTAATTCCTCTGATCTTCAATTGAAAATGCCTGACTTAATTCCAGTGAACAGGATCCAAGATTTCTTGGATGAGGAAAGAGTTTTGGAGATGAAGAAAGGGAACCTTTCTTCAAAACCTGAATTTTTCATATGATCTTACATCATTAGAAATCCCCACGAAGAAAATTATTCCAGTGGCAATTACATTTGTGTGTGAGCAATGATCCTACAGAACTTTTTTCTCTAAGTCACTTCTGGATTCAGCTTGGTCTGATTGTTATTTGTTAGCTCAGGAATGTCAAAGATGAGAGAAGAACCTGCACACATCTTCCACTCCCCCATACACTTTGTTTTCATGTTCCCCAGCAAACTCCTCAAGCTTTGTGTTCGTTTGTTTATTTTTGTTAACTATTTGCACTTGTATCTCTTACTGCCTTTAAACTATGCAGGCTAAAGGTCTGAATAGTCAGATTGGTTTAAGCATCCTTGATTTGCTGGTTGGTTTATTGCAGTTGTGAGAGCATTACAGCAGTAAATGTGCTGGCAGCCCATCAAACTCGGGTTGCAGAACCTTGTAATGCCAGCACTGCCATTGGCTCTGCAAACCCAGACAGCTTCATCAAGAAAATTCTGTCAAAAAAAATCACTGGCACAGACCTGGCTGATACACTTAGAATTCAACATCTTGTCCCTTGGACATAGCGCCCGAGGCTCCAAACACAAACAAATCAGCCCTTCATGAGGAGATGCTTATGTGCTAAATCCTTCTTTTCCTTGGCCTTGGCAAGCATCAATAAACATCTTGGCAATAAAGAGCAAGAGATTACATGTTATAGATGGGCGGCAGGCATCTAATGCAGCGGAGGGAGGGACTGTGTCTGCTCCTGATGAAAGCAGCACGCTGTTATGCAATTAGTCATGTGAAATGCACCCAGCAGCAGCCCGGTGGTCAAAACCCATGCTGGTGCTCAGGGGTGTCTTGTCAGGGCTTGGTGGACAGATGTTAAACCTTGACTGGCTCGTTTTCTGAGAGATAGTTTCCTCATTTCAGTATTCCTTTGCTTCCCCTTCCCTTCTTCTCAGCCGCACATGACTCAGGCAGACAAAATATTGCTTGAAAGTGGCAAATGTTCATTTGAGAAAAAAATACTGAATTGAAAATAATGTCTTGTTTTCACATTCTGTAATTGTCTCTGTGGGGACAGTAATTGCTGTTTATTTTAGTGGCTAATGTATATGCTTAGAGAGATTGTTTTCTTTTTTTCACATTACAAGTAGGACATCACTTACACTTAAGTTGCTTGTCATACCTTTCAGACCAATAAAACTCTCACAGATGAAAGCTTGCTTCACGTAAAAGAACTGTTGAAAAAGTGTTTCTATGGACATAAAATCTGACACGATGATAATCTGAAACTGCTCACACCCCAAGAATGACAAAACTCTAACAACTTCAAAGCGAAGAAAGACTTGCCAGAGGGGAAATTGTAATTAAAATTAGATAACCTGTATGAAAAGCATCCAATTTGTAGTCTATAAAAGCATTTTAGAAGCACAGTTCTTCAGCCCCAGGACCATAGCTGTAACAATTATCTCAAGACTTTCACAGTGGAATCAAAATATGTTAATTTGTTAATGAGTCAGTACGTAGCAGTAAGGAAAAACTCTAACGAGGGGATACCAATTTTATAAAGACCGCATTTCTGGTTTTGAGTGAATGCACTGTTTAAGTTCATGCTTTGGTTTCCGTAAGTTTCCCATCTCTTCCTGAAAAAATGGTTTTGGACTGAGTGAATGCATCTCTTCCCCCCTTGGTCTTAGGCAAAAGTCCGAGTGGGTCACTGAGCCTTTCACGTGGAGTGGTTTCACCTCAAGCCTTTTCTGCAGGAATATTGGGATTCTGCAGTGCCTGTGCCTGGCTGGGAGCAGTGGTCACCCCACACACCCCCTCCCCTCTCCCAGCTGAGACTCCTTGAGCCACCTCTGAGCCCCACCACTCCACTTCCAAGTGCCAAAGGATGTAAAATAAGCACAACAACCTCTTTTGGCTGTGCTCTGGGTAACGGCCTTGCTCATCTTTATCTACCTGGGGTGGGGAGGCAGCACCTGGACCAAGGATTAGACTGAGCCCTTCTGGCCTGACAGTGCGGCAGATCTCAGAAAGCAAAGAGGAACCTTGAACCCAGCTGAGAAGGCAGACTGCCTCTTGTTTCCCCACTTCCCATCAGAGCTTTTCATCCACCCTGCGTTTTGCAGCAGCCGCTAATCCATAAATCTGGCACTTCCCCAAAGCGGCTGCACTGTGGTGGCTGCTCCCCCAGCAGGGCAGAGAAGGAGGTTTCCCTGTTACTGTGCCAGCACAGAGCAGCAAAAATATTAATTTTCAGCTAATTGTTGTATGCCTCAGATTAGGAGAGGATTAGGGACTTCTTTGAGAGTTTGGGTTGTTTGAGGTTGCAGGGCAGAAGTGCAGTGGGGTGAAACAGGCAATGGAAAGAAAAGCCTGAAGAGAAATATGAAAAGGAAGAAGAAAGGAGTCAAGAGGGATGGGAAGGGAAGGAGGAAAGAAAAAACTGCATGTGAGGAGGAAAGGTAAAGTAGTGGAGAAATCAGAAAACCCATGGTATTTTACATTGATTGGGGCTTGCTAAAAGAAAAGAGCTTGAGCTTCAGGTCAAATAAATCTTATTTGTTTCTTCCTCCACTGCACTAGAGCAGTCACTCTTAAAGGAAGAAGAGTTGAAGGCCTGGTGATATCAATACTGTCAATGAGTGCAGAACTAAGTTTTAAGGCCAAAATAGTCCTTTCCATTACCTGGCTGCCAAGTGCACTATCACTACATCTGGGAAAACCCAGATAGAATTTCCATAAGGAGAAAGTCTCCTCAGCTGGCTCGTTGGTAGGCACAAGGAAACCCTGTGGTGTAATGGCAGGATGGCTTACCTGGGAATTAGAGACTCTGAGAGAACAAACTGGTCTGTCAATACCCAACAGGATTTGAGTGCCTTTCAATCTATTTGTTCAATCTCTTTGTTCTCTTTTCCATGGTCAGTAAAATTTAGGATGCAAAGGTGATCCAAACCCACCTGCACCTCACTCATCTTCTCTCTTTCCAGGTCCATCCTTTAGATGGAATCTAAAAATCCTGTTTGCTGTTCCATCCTCATCCAGCAGCTTGTAATTTTGGTTCCTGAATGAGCCACAGAGCACAATAAATACAGTGTTCCCACACTAAATTGTGTGCCACATCATTGCAAGTGGCAGCAGTAAATGTGTCCAGCACCATCACCTCCCTTCAGTAAGGAGCTCACAGACCCGAAAAGTTGGGAGAAGGAAAAGGGCTTGGAGGGGAAAGTGAGAATAACCTGGGTGTAATAGTGATCTTCTGGGACTGAATCTCGTAATTAGCCAGGGCAGGCTTCTCATTGATGTAGGATTAATATAGAAAAAAAAGATTAATGTACGATGGTACTTCCTGAGTAAGCTGTTTCATTATCTTTGGTAGCTTCACAATGTGATAATAATCATAGGACTGGATCTGATCTTTTCCAGTTGAGACAATAGGGAGGAGGTGAGTGTTATCTCTGCCTTCCTCCACATGACACAGTAATCCACTGTGCTATTCCTGACAGCTGGAAAAGCTGCACATCTTCCTAAACGCCTTACACATGGCCTATGCTTGCAAGCATTGATAATGATAATATATGCATTATATCATTTTTGCTCAAGGCAAATATACATTCTGGTGATCTGATGTAAATGCATGGAGTTATCTCCTGCTGGTCTCTATTTATGGGAGCAGTGACTCCAGGTACTGCTATTATTAGCACTCTTATGAACACAGTTTTGTTTGTTGCAACAGTTCTCATTCAATCCAACATCCCAAGGCACTTGGAGAAGAAGTTGTCCTGTAACAGTAGTGCCAGTTTTAAGTAAATATTCTCCCGGCCAAACATTTACCTTCACCTGGGAACTGCAGGCTGCTGGCTACTGCACGGGCCTAAAATTCAGCAGGCCCGGATCCCGTTTTCAGATGTTGCAAAGGCTTTCTATGTTGGAAGAAATGCTGGATTAAAACTTTTGGGAGAACAGAGAGATGGTGAAGCAAAGCAGCAAACTGCCAGGTTCTTTGCCTCTCTGGATCTTTTCATATAAGGAAGAGGCTTTGTGCCTTCCATGAGGTCCCTCCCCAGTGTCAGGCTGTGAGTGATTCGGAATCTGTGTGCGCCAGAAACTTAAATACCCTGGTGAAGATTTTCATTCAGGAAACAGGGACAGCAAAGTGTACGTGCCTCAAATAGGGTGGTTTTAAATCTGCCTAACCATGGAAAAAGATGTTTTCTCTGTTTATTTTTTGTGATTCTGCTCTGGCCTGGGAAGAGGTATTCCACTGCACCTTTATCACCAACCTTCCCACTGCCCCACACAAAATGTGGAGGGTCGTACCAATGCCCTGAATCATTCACTCAGCAGCATTGTTTGGGTTTGGTTTGGGATGTTTCTCAGAATCAAGTTGAGGCTGGTTTGATGTTGTGCTCTTCAAAGTTATTCAGCACCCAGCCCTTTTGTGGCTCCATTGAGTTCAGAAGTTGGCTGGAGCCTTGTGCTGTATCAGAGCTTTCACAACAGCAGCCAAACCAATTAATCTTTTCCAAAGATGAGACATGGAAGACTATTGAACCTTCTATTTTTATGGCAGTGTTTTTGCTTTATTTCTCACTTGGCTTCTAGGCTTCATTCTGTGCCATTTCCTCGCCCTAGATTCTGAATAACTCCTTACATGCTGAAGCTGTAATGTTTCCTAACTGCACATCCTATAAACCAGGGAAATATGCCAGTCTAGGATTGTCTGTGAGCAAATCTAAACTGACCCGCAGCCTTAGCAGCATTCTCCTTCATGGCACCTTTCGTTTGATGGGCAGACTATAGATTCCTGGACTTGAAATTAAAAGATCAGGAATAGAACCAGGGATCTGTCTCTTGTCTCAGACTGTTCATGTCAGCTGCTCCACTGGACCATTGGGATTAGAGAGATCCAATAAATAGCACTGAGCTCTTGAGGGCTGCAGGTCAGACATGGGGAGGAATTTCTTCACTGGAAGGGTGGTCAGGCATTGCAAGGGGCTGTCCAGGGAGGTGTGGAGTCCCCATTCCTGGAGGTGTCCGAGGAACAACTGGACATGGCACTCAGTGCTCTGGGCTGGGGACAAGGTGGGGACCAGGCACAGGTTGGACTTGATGGTCTGGGAGGTCTTTTCCAACCTCAGTGACCCCATGAGTCTGTGCTTCTATGATTCTTGTATGGTGGTGTCCATTTGCCAACACTCATTAACCACCACACTCACTGCACAAGTATTGACACCACTGCTTCCATTCGTATTTGCAGTGAGTACAGGAAAATAAAAATGTTGCGTGAATCTTTCTCATTCCACTGAGTGAGAACAAAATAACTTTCCCCTTTTCTTTGCCATGGCAGGGCTCCTAATTTAAAATGAGATACTAATCATATTTTGTAACTAACACACGGTGCAGCTCAAGTCCACTGTCAGCCGCTGCATTGTCTGTGGACCACAACCTCAGGAGAAGCTAAAATAAGAAAGTTGGTTTAATAGTGAGTTTGCTCATGGCCTGGACAATCTGGAGCACCACTGGTGGGAAGTTTGGCTCCCTGCTCCTCAGCAGGTCATCCCTGCAACAGGGATGTGCAAAAGGAGGAGGCAGTGTAATGCCACGAGAGGTCTAGCAGGGCCCAGGGCTGCCCAGTCAGAGAGCTGTCAGCAATCCTTGCTCCTCTCCAGGTGGGCATCCCCCCAAAACAGCACCAGAGGTCACCTGAATCCTTCCACTCTTGACCCACCACCTCCCCATGGCCTCCAGGGGCAGCTGGAATTGCTCTTCCTGATGATTCGTGCAGTACAAACAGTGAGGGAATCTCTCCCCTTGTGAATCACCAAAAATGGAAAATAATCGTCTTAAATTAAAGATATAATCAGTCTGCAAGCAGCAAAACTTTGTCAGCACAAGAATAAGACATTCTCCCTAATCCTGTCCGTGCTGAAAGAAGTTTATTCAAGTATTTATCTAACCTTGTATTTAACCAGGAAATCCAGCTGAGCTAATCACTTTCTGCCAAGGAAGTATTTGGGATCTCGTCTGCCATGACATTTCTGAGTGATTCTGTACACTGTGGCCGTTCTTTTAATGGCTTCATCACACGCAGGGGGAACCACACATTTTTCGATGATGTTTCCTTCAGAAAATCAAAGAGCCCTGTCATCAGGGAAGGCATAAGAAAATGTTGTGCATTATTTGTAGAAGTGAAGCCTTGAGATGAGAGGCCAGGGAGTTCTGCCTCATGTGCTCTATATGGGCCTGTCCAAGTTCACTCCACTTCAGTCTGCACTTTACATCTTTAACCTGCACTAAAGCTTTTTTCTTCTGAGATTTCAAACAAGAGGCTCCTTTTTTTATGCCATAACACCCAAGAGTTTGATGGTTTTGTTATCTCTACCTCGTAAATTATACAACAAGGTACTTTGTTTCTCATAAATAACAAGATATTCTCTGTTCACAGACACGTCTCTGCTTCCATACTCAGTTTGTGATGATTTTATAGGCAGAAAGACACGAGAGAGAATGAAAATGTTATATTTTTTGAGACATGAAATTATCTGGCTGACAGCAACACCAGATTTGTAGTTATTCTGGGCAGAGACTTGCACACTGAAAGTCCAAGGACAGTTTCTTAGGGAAGTTCCACCTCCAGGTCTGTAACACCAAAGAAGGCATCACGTGCCTCAGTTTCCCTGCAGGAAGGATTGGTCATTGCACCGACCCCGTCCAAGGCCTCTAGGTGAACAGTGCCACGGACATCTGCTCCAAATGTTCATCTGCTCTCCTACCATGGCAGTGCCAACGGGAGAAAAGCAACCCCACTTGGCCCTTGGATTTCACCACAGCATCCCAGCTCTGTCCGTGCGAGACTCACATGTTAAGATCATGAGAAGAGAATAAAAAAGAAAGGGAAAAAAAAAAAGGCAGGCACTTGAGACTCATCCCCCTCCTTGCCCCTCGGAAGATTTATTCAACAGAAATAATTGTCAAATAATTAGCTGCCACCACCCCCTCCATTGTCCCCTTCAAATCACTGCCTTGCTGAGTCACGCTGTCCCCGAGCATCCTGCGAGGTCTGCACGGACCTCCCTGACCCAGCCGGGAGCCGCCCATCCCGAGGGGCACAGAACTGTCTTAGTGTCCCCTTGGACATCTGCAGGAGCCCTCTGTGCCCTCAGCACCTTCCAGGATCAGGCCTTGCATTAGAAAGTCGTGCAGGCACAGCCACAGCCAAATGTGAACCAGCTGAAAATCCTGCACATTGTCTTCAGATCGGGCTGCGGAAGAATTAAAACCAAGTGTGTGATCTGAGCTTGCTGAAACGAGCTCCAAATGGAGCTGGAGTTAGGTCTCCTTAGCAGGGAGCACGGGATCGGGTTGTTAGGTTTTAATAAGGTGTGGTCAGTGCTTTAATAAAGTGTGGCCAGTACATTATCCAACATGCTGCCACAATTACTGAGAAACAAGGACAGGAACTTCATTAACACTTTACAGGGGAAAGAAAGCTGTGCTACAGGCAAGTGATATATTGCTATTGTGACTGTAGGTGTCCTGCATTTAAGAAAACAAGGAAAAAATCTGGGGAAGGGAGTAATTACACTGTCAGCAAATGTGTTTGTGTTCGCAGTGTTCCCTTCCAAGTCCCACAGCTGCCGGGAGCCTGCGTCGCAACATGGCAAATTTCTAGGACAGAAGGTGACTCCATAAACACAGCAAGAGCTGTAATGTGAGAGACAAAACTCCTGGAGGAAAAAAAAAAATTAAAAAGCACATGCAGAATCATTTACAAAATGTGTTTTCCAGTGCTGCAACAACCCTGGGCAGGGTTACACTCACGACTCCTGAAGCAGAGGGGAGCTGCTTTGATAAAGCACAGGCGAGGTGTATCTTGTGAGCTGCATGTCAGGCAGGATTAACTCCCTGGCAAATTATCAAAGGCAACTGATAGCAAAACAAGTTGGGACTCTCCTACAGTGGCAGTTTAAAACTAGGTGTAACTTCACCTAAAACAAATGAATACAGCGGGGGTGTAAGGGGACTACCTAACTAATTAACCCCTTGATTAACTCCCAGGCAGATTACAGCATTTTGTGGAAATCAAGAAGGTCTCCAGAAACTTAAGACAGTGTTGGGTAAGTTTAGAGTAAAATCCAGTTACTGGGAGAATTCTTTCTGCGTCGTTTGGGAATTCAGAGAGGATGGGAGGAGACCATGAGGTGAAATGCTTTACTGGGTCTCCTCCTGCCCGTTGCTGCTCAGCTCTGCACAGATTCCCACATTGCAGGAGCAAGCTCACAGTACAACACACAGAGCGTTCCTCAGAGTAGGGAAAACTGCTCAGCAGCTTGGAAAGAGGAGTTCTAAGTAACCCCTGAGAGTGTAAAACCATCCCTTGAATTGCCATATGGAGCTTTGAGACAGTTTTTATACTGTTTTGTATTAGAACAGCTGAAGCACGCACACACACACACATGAGGAATTATTAATTCCTCCCATTAGGATACAGGAGGGGTCTATAATCCCTGTGATAGCACAAACCCTCACACACAGGCTCAGAAATGCTGCCCTTCGTGTATTCTAACAATTTCCTACTTTTGCATTTCTGTGCCCTTGCAGCAAGAAATACAAACCCTTGTTGCACGTTCCCAGGAGCACAGGGCTCCAGCTGCCATCCCTGCTACCCCAATGAGATCCTACAGCTTGGGGAAACTCGGGGAGTAACCAGTTCTGTAGCATATGGGAAAACCAGGCATGCAAAGTGGGATGTTGGGCTGAAAATGTGGCTTGTCAGGGATAATGAAGGAGACGGGAGGCAATTAAAAAGGAGAAAAGTGACAATCTGACAACACGCTCAATTAATGTAATCAGATTTTACATTCACTTCATCAGTAGTAAATCAAAGCGTAGTAGGAATGATATGAGCTTTTTAATATTAAAAACTACTCCCATAATATGCAAAGTCAGGGAATACCAGTAAATTTCTGTCTGTTGCCGATCATTAACTGATTTAGGATAGACCTTGTTGACTAATTATGTTTAATAAGAGCTTGTCCATACAAGCTGCTGTCAGATGTCATTTTATACAGTTTCAAGCCAGATATAATGGGCGAGATGCACATATTAACTTTCTGTAATACTGCACTGGCTTTTTATGGGAGAAGGGTGGGAAAATTCAAAACTGATTATTGTGTGGCTTCCTTTCAGACAGTTGTATTTGATCTAATTTGATTTATCGCTGCACATTTTGGATGAGCAGAAATGTCTGGAGGGGAAAAAAAGAGACTTGTTACAGTAAATGCTCATGTTAATGTATTTTCACCTGCTTGCTTGGTGGGCTCCAGAGCTGGCTGTATTTATTACTGTTTGGAGTCTTGTGGATTAAAAAACCTCCTCTCTATCTTTTTGCTCTCTGTTGTAGGGATGTAATGAGCTTCCCACACCCTCCACAAGTGGTGATTGTGTAACTAATCCGTGCTGGCATAACAATGTCTTCACCTAGATTACTAATATTGCTAAAGAGAAATGCAGGACAAAGGCTGGTGTCTATTTTCCTGAGGAAAGTACAGCTGTAACTTGTAGGCAGTTTTTTCCAGGTGGTCCTGGAGCATAAATGTCTTGAACCTCGTAGAGAAGTGAGCCCAGGGGTTTGGAGTTCCACTTCTTTTTAGAGAAGAGCATAAAAGTTTTGCTGCTAGTATTACTTGAAGGCACAAAACCACAAACAGCTTTCCTGATTGCTTAAGGATTTCTGGGTCCCCAGTGCAACTCAGCTTAGTCTCTAATGTACTGCCACAGTTTTTCTTCAGCAGTGAGGCATGGGGAGATGAACCGGTGTCTTTTCCATCATGCTCTTTCTAAGAAAGGCACACACACTTAAAAAGGCGTAAGGAAGTGCATAAATATCTGTGGGTCTGAGCCACCCACCCTGCAGCATGAGGACTCAAGGTTCTCCTGCAGTTTAAGCACAGAACTAGAAAATGAGACTTCTTTGGGCTGACTTTGTGTGTGATGGTTGGAAAGGGCTGTATCTTTGCAGTGACCTGTTACATAAACCCTTGCTCAAGAAGCAGTTTGGGTTTAGGAATTTATTAGCATCTACACTTGACAGACTGCTGGGCTCTGTGATTCAGACCACACCTCAGATGAGTTGTGCCTGCATCTGCACCCGTGTGTTGTGTGTCTGTGGGGCCACGGGCTGTTTCTGGTGCCAGTGGGACAGCAGGATGTGTGTCCCACTCTGGAGTGATTCCCACCATTTCCCATTGGTTGGCTCCTGCTCAATCTCCCCTTCAAACAGCATCACTGATGGGCACCGAGGAGTCTCTGTGCTGCTGGGAAGCTCAGTCACCCGAGTTCTCCTGAAAGCAGGGAGAGGGGCAGGACATACATCTCTGCACCTGGAGACAGCAATCAAAACACTCACTACGAACCTGTCCCTTCCTTAGGTGGGTTTTGAGTTCAAGTTAGGCTTTCCTGCCTTATCTAACTCAGCTAAATCTTAGTCACTGGCATTGCAAAAACTTGTTATGGTTTTATTTGGCACCGTCTCTTCACGTGTTCCTGTGTGTGGATTGCAGGGACACGTGTTTGCCTGGCTGAGGGAGATCTCACACATGAGCACGGATTGCACTGTGAATTTATGATTGTCTACAAATGTTTTCTGGGTTTGTTTTGGTGCTGATGTTCTTGGGTCAGCCCTGACTTTGCTCTGTAGGTTACACAGACAGGGCTCCTTCTCTCAACACACAAAATAGTCCTCTGTGGTTGTTGCTGGTGGTCTGAAGAAATCCTCCTGAAATAGGTGTTGACCTGTCAGGCGTTGGTCAGGGAGGCAATTTGTACTGCTGACACTGATTTGGGTATTTTAGTTGTGTTTGTTATTTGCTATGAACTCGTTATGAAGGGGGAAAAAAAGAGCATAATTTACATAAACCTAGAGGAATAGGCATTTATTTCAACATAAAAGGTGGGGGAGGACTAAGAAAAGAAGGCACTGTAGCCTCATGTTCTCTTGTGTTTGGTAAGGTTTGTGTTCACATTTCGCCTCTTACAGCATAAGTCTACGGGGTATTTCAATATATCTCTAGAACGGCCTGAATGAGAACACCTCTAAATCTGTGGGAACTTCAGATTTCAATCTCCATCTAGATGCAAAGTGTAATTTTCTCAACCGTATTTGCATTCCGAGATATTCAAAATAAGGAAAACACAAACGTTTGGCGCTCAGGGAAGTCTCTGCCATTTGCATTCTCATCTCCAGCCCTGCACGTGCCACCGTGGGCTGGGCTGCCCCTGCATGGGGTGACAGCACTCCCAAATCCAACATCCTGCGCACAGACGCTGCTTTTTCTCACATGCATACTCCTTAGAGAATTTCTCTGATTACCTGGGCTATAATCCCTCCCTGGGGGGGAGGCCTTGTGCACAAAATTAATTTCATTTGGCCACAGAAGCTCCCTGTGCCTTTGGCATCTCAGTCTTTATTCGCAGAGGAAAAGCCGTCTGAGGCAAAGCTGCTGCGTTTACAGGACCCTGTAGGAAATGTCTCACACCAAGCTGGACTGGAGGTCATTGCTGAGCTAAACTCTGCCAATTCTCGTTTCAAAAGAGAGCAGCTTGGGGTTTTTCCCCTCCTTTCAGAAGCCTGTTTGGGGCTTGATCTGCCTTTATTGACTGAGCTGAGTAATGTACAGGAGGGACGAGCTGAGTGTGCTCAGCTTTGGAGAGGGACTAAAGGCAAGTCTACACCTGGCATCTCCTCTGCATCATTCTTTACAGCTCAAACGGGGTGAAAATTTTCCACATTTCCTTTTTTATTTTACCCTTTCTTTCCTTTCTTTCCTTTCTTCTGTCTCTTCCTCTCCTTTCTTTCAATTGTATCTGGCATTTTAAGAGGTAAATGTTTTTGGGGTTTTTTTCAGCAACAAAAGTAATTCTGCAAAAAGTACCTGCCTTTTTTTTTTTTTTTTGAGAAAGCATTTTTTTTCATGGAAAATGTGAAAATTCAACAGTTCAGTTGAAAATAAAAACATCATTCAGTCCAAAAGCCTCTGAGTTTTGAGTGTAACTGAAATGTATGTTGGGATGGTTGAAATTCCTACAGAGAATGGAGGAAAACAAAAGCCTTTTCACTATCTTTAGTAATTACGGTATTTCACTGGAAATATTTGGAGGGAGAAGTTGGTTTTACCACAGCAGTTGCTACTTGAGTCCTCTAATTCCCTCTTTTTATTGCTTTTCCCACATTTTACAACAAATTCTAATACTTCTTATCTTCCTCTCGTCTTTCTGGCTGGGAAACACCCAAATCTTGCTGTCATTTTGTTATTCATGAAGGGGGTGGAGGAAAGAAACACAGTTGAAAAGTATAATTTCTAGCAATGATAAAAATAATTACAGCCACGGCATAGATTTTATTTTTGGGGGGAAAAATTCTGAAAAAAAAATTGTCTCCCCTCTCTGCCAAAACTTGATAGGCTCTACTTGAGCGTTTCTCAGATGGCTTGTGGATTCAAGGGCTTCACATTTCATCAGCATCCTTAATGAGCTTGAGGAGCCTGTAATAAATCTCAGCCCTTTTAATGAATTCTTTACAGCTCTTAACTGCTCCAGATAGAGATTGACGAGTGTAACCGGTAGCACAAAATCTTGGCAGGCAATAAGACGAGCGGCCCCATCCTTTCCCTCTGGCATCCCATCTGAATTTCTGCAGCAGAGATAACCGAGAGTCTGTCACTGCTATGAAGTTTGTGTAATTTAATTAGGAAACTAATAAAACAGCTCTCATCCAGTGCTGCAGTTACCTAGGAGATCTGGTGTGTTGTTTAAGAGCTTCTCCCAAGGGAGCGTGCGGTGGAGACCTGTTATCTGAGCAGAGGGTTTGATTGACCACTTCTCTGTTGTAAACCCCTTTCTAGTAGGGTTAATACTTTACTAAAATATGTATTTGCACTACTCGAGGGAGCCATTTACACATCATTGATGAGCAGAGGCTGGTGGTTTATATTTAAACACCGCTCACTTTGGAGAGACACGTGGGGGTTTCTTTTTCTTTCTCCTAATTTCTGTTCTTTGCCACATTCTCAATCAAAAAGGGCCCATTTTCCAGTTCTAACTCCAGTGCTTTGGAAATCATCCTAGCACAACTGAAGATTTTCTCTTTGGGCTTTTTAGAGACAAAGTTGTCTCAGCTGGAGTGGAGGAACCATAAATGATGGTAAGAATAGGATCAGATCAGATTCATCCCAGTGACTCTTTCTGCAAGATCTGTTCCTGAGCAAACGCTGGGTGTGATATGTCCAGACTGATCTTTTCAGCTCAGTGGATGTTTTGGCGCTGATTTCAATCAAGGAAATTTTGCTTTAATCCTGTTATTGTCAATATGTCTCATAGTTAGTAGATTCGATTTTTTTTGGTGGTGTATTCTAGAAAACATAGTTTTGCCAGTTAATCCACAGGTATATAGACTATAGAGACTAGCTCTATAGTATAGAGCTAGTCTTAGAATTCAGCAAAAAATGGGTTCATTGTACCTTGAGACCTTTTAAGATTTCCAATATTTTTCCCATACCACAGCAGAAAACCACTCATCTGCATCTTTAGATTTTTTTTGGTGATATGTCAACTTATATTTGAAAATCAAAAGCTGCTTCAAATAAAGAAGATTTTGTTCAGTTCTGAAAATGTCAAACAAAGCTTCTTTGACCATTTCAAAGCCATTGTTTTTAGAAGAATAATTGAAATGAAAAAAATCTACTGAAGCCATCCCACCCCTCCCAACTATATCTGTTTGGGCAAAGCAGCATATTCCAGCAATAAAAAGAAACCACATTAAAAAATATTGACCAATTCTACTTAATATTTATTGCTCTTAGATAACTGAAGAGAATAGAAAAGTCTTCTCAGCTAGGCACCATGAGAAGGATTTCTTGGAGAGCAGTTTTAGTGAGAAGACCATCGCTCCGTTATGAATTTCTCAGATGCAGACCTGGCCATTTGGCCCCTCAGGAAATGAGTATTGAGGAGGTTTTTGAACTTCTTGGAAGCTCCTGGTCAGGAGATTCTGTTGTCAAAGGCTGTAGATAGCACAGTGAGCTGAAATTGGGGCAGCAGTGTCCCTAAAACGCTTGGATTGAGAGGGTGGAACATGTGCTTGTGCAATAGCGGGTTTGTCGGAGCCTTCCAGTGACAAAGCTGTTAAAGTGATTTATTATCAACTTAAAGGGTGTTCAATAATAATAAAACAATGACCAATCCTCACTTTCTGCTAAAAGGCAGCAACTCATGGCCTGTGGCAGGCAGATGGCTGAACTTGTAAGATGGATTCTACGGAGCTCAGAACAGCAAAGTTAAATTGTTTGTCCTTTAAAAATGAGAAATCTTTAATATTCCAGTGCCCCAGAATACAATACCCCAGAAAGAACTGTATTTTCATAGCAACTCGCAGCCTTGTCCTAATGACTGGTAAGAGGTTTCTCAGCTGTGGTGTGTTTGTGGTGCAGAAAGTGCCTTTATCTGGTTGCATCAAGGGAGTCGGGGCTGGGCTCTGTTGTTCCATCTCCTGCTGCCTTGCAGAGGTGTCCAGTGACTCATTTTACCTTGATGAACAATATTGAGGAATGAACGTGGCACTGAGCTCACTGAGCCCTGAGCCAGGTTTATGAAATTATGCCTGTGTTTGACCTATCAAACCTTGTGCTGAACTGGTGACAGCGTTTGACCAACACATCATTAAGACTTTCTCATGGTTAGGGAGGAATTGAGTGAAATTAAATGATTTTCCTGCAGGCCCTTGAGAATGTTACTTGATTATGGAGCTTCTCGGCTCTCAGGTATGGGTTCAAATCCAGCTTTATTAACTCTTCCTGAAAAATTACTTTTCCGAGTCCTTGTTGCTCCTGAAGGGGCTCTGCTCCATGAGAATGTCCATAACATGACAAAGTCATCCTTGTCCTAAGGAATATTGGGTGGAATACATGGATGAACATATGCCTGTGCCACAGGCATCACCTAGAAGTGGAACATCTCAGAGTAAGGATGGAGTTAAACTTCCATCTCCACAGTGTAATTACTGGGAGTAATGGGCTGTTTGTAATTATGACGATATTAAACCTGATAAAATTTTTGGGCCAGATTCTTTCCTCGTTTATAGTGGTATGAACCAGGAGACTGTGAAAGGAGATCTTGGCCCAAGACAGTTCTTCAGATAAACCTCAGGCTAAACAAGATTGAAATCTCCCACACCCATGATACCCCTCCAAACATCTTTTATTCTTGGGTTAAAGGCCAGGTATATTTATGGTGCAAACTATATTATCACCATTAATTATGTTCTGAAGTTTTTTATCTCAACCTCTTCGGGAGCACTGAAATAATTTACATACCAAAACAGTAGTGTTGAAAGTTTCCATCTGTTTTCCATCTTTTTCCAAGGAATTCTTAAACGTTGGCCATTTTCCCGAGAGGCCATGTCCCCGAGGAAGCGTATCCTGACCAACACTCCTTTCCAACTTCACTAATTAAGGTGTTTCTATGAGTCATGGGGACTTTCCTCTTCTTTCATAAGAGATGAGTGATGCTCTTTGGGGAGAATAAATAAATAAATGAATCCAAAGAGTCTTACTAATGGGCTGGAAGAATGATAGCCTGTAAATTCACCTGATTTTAGCTGATACAGGCAGAACCCTGTAAGGGTTAGACTTTTGGATGATCTCAATAGATTAATTCCCCTGACTTTCTGATGAGCTGTCCTTTTATACATTCAATGTATAAAGCAAATAAACGACATCAGTAAATCTGGTATAGCAATGTGGCTTAGGATGTAAACCATTTTAAACACTGAACAGATTTAAAAGCAAAATGAAAAGGTATTTATGAAAAAAAATTATCAGAAGAAAAATCTAAATAAGCAAAACCTTATTTATTTGCAATGCATAATTTCAGCAGTTTTATTTATAACAAAACCTTAGTTCTCTTAGAGATAAAAGCTGTTATACAGTATGTTTTCTCAGCGACTATCTAGTAATCAGTCTTAATTTTATTTACTTAAATACTTGCAACTTTTCTTAGCACATACAAAGTGAGGAGAAAATCTTGATTGCCAAGTGCAATTTCTCTAAGTGTCTGCTCTCATAGCACAAGTTCAAAAGAAGAAATGAAAATAGGAAGCTCTCCTACAGCAGGCCTCTCCACTCCTAAGCCTTCCTTTCAACTAAAAAAATATGATAAATTCCCACTTTTGTACATTCTGTACACTATGTACATGACCAGAGGTGTCAAAAAAATTTGCAATGTAATTAGTGGTGCTGAATTTGTGATAGAAACACGGCAAAAAATTCGTCTCTGCCAAGTAGAATGAAGTTTCTAAAAGTTGTGTGTTACAAAGAAAAGGGGAAGAAGCTGTGTAGAGAAGAGGGTAAATTCTTTTGTTTTGTGGGGAAGGCAATGGAAGACAGCATCATAGCAAGAAGTACCAAAACTGTTTTAGTGACCCCAAGTTCCTGTGGTTTTCCCAAGTTCAGAACTGTCCATACACCTGTGGTCCAGTTCAGGTCAAAACTGGAAGGTCTCCAAAGCCAGACTTAATGCCCAAGGGCACGGGAATATCACAAGAGGAGCTGATATTGCAGAATTTTTGTTATTTGTGATAGGTTCTGTATGCACTTCACTCTTCAGTCAAAAGACAATTGGGCACAACAAGGAGGGAATTGGTTCTGCCAGGCATAAGAATGGTTTGGTTTCGTTTATTCTGGTGCCACTCAGGTTTATTTCCAGACCGTGCTGGACTGGGCCATGATCTGAACTGGCCCCTGTGTTAAAGAGGAGCAAAGCAGCAGCCAAAGCTGCAGCTAAACCCCGTGTGCTCCTTGTGCCTGGAGCTGAGCAGGGCGGGTCAGAAAGCAGCACCTGCCTCCTGCCCGAGGCAGCCCTGGGCCAGCAGTGGGAACTGCCCCGGGAAATGGGCATTTCTCCTTCCCCCACCTGAGGAGTTCCATGACCCAGACGTGGACCAGGGCAGCAGCAAGAGGGAAAGGACTTTGTTCCTTGCCTCCCTTTGAACTGGCAACTCACATGGTCCTTCTGTTTTCACACAAAAGGGTATTTGGTAATTTTGTATTCTATAACAATGAGTCTGGTATTTCCGTAGTGATGCATATTGTTATAAGCTCTCTGCTTTGTTTCCTCGACATATTTTTTTATTAAAAAGTCTTCCCAGCCTTAAATAAGTACAGAATAAGTGTGGTCATTCTGGGAACATGAGAGGCCTGATTATCTGACCATCAAAGACTGCGCTGTAAACAGGATACTAGTAAACAGGAACTGAACCCCATATGGAGAGTTTGTGGTTTTCTTCAGCCTCTGTTTGTTATGTCTTACATCCTGTTAATTATAGAAAAAGAGCTGGAAAGTTGGAAATAATCTTTTCTCCAGATTATTTCCAGCTTCCCTCCGACAGAACACAACGCAGTGCAGTGCTGCCTTACCTTGCTGCCTTCAGATGTAAAGCATTAAGACAATTCATTCCAAGGGGATCAATTTTCAAGAGGATTGCAAGCAGATTTTTTTTCCTTCTAATTACAAAATGAAAATTTAGATCTTAGCATCTTATGCAGGGAATCCTCTCAATCGTTAGCACAGCATTTCAGTGTATTCTTTGGAGTTTGAGAGCATCTGATACCTTTTAAATACCATTTATTTGGTATATTTATTTGACTGGTATAAATCATGTCTGAGTAGGTGGGTTCTTCGAATGAAGATTTTGTTACACAGAACAAATGGCAGAATTTAAAGTCAAAGTTTCTGAGTTATCTGTGTTGTTAGGTGTCTTTCCAGGTTGTCCATGCATGCAGAGAGGTTTCTCCAGCGCTGGCCAAAGCAGTGGCAGAGCAGAGAATCACTCCTGCATTCCCACTGCTTGTCCTTGACCTTTGATTCACACAAATAATTGCCGATCTTTCCAACATGGTTCAGTCCACGCTTCCAGTGTCATCCATGAGCAAAATACCAGGAATTGTTCAAATCTGGAGTTTTGTGTTTTGAGGTACATTCCCACTCTTCCTTAGGGACCTGCTTTGGAGTTTTGGTGCTCGAAGGAGACACATCAGAGGAACAGTGAGGAAGTCGTGCTTTGTTTAGACCTATTCTTACCAGATCAGACTTTGGTTTTGCGGAACAGAAAGCCAAAATCTGTTTGGTTCAAGGTCCCACGTTAGCTGTGACGAGCGGAAAGTACCAACCACCGCTTGCATTTCTTAGACAGCCCTGGACCAGAGACCACAAATAAATCTCCTGTTATGTTATTTTTCAGCTCTCCACTCTCAGCGCTGTCTCTTTAAGCTGCTCTCTGACGCCAGCCATCTGCTCCCAATTGCTGTGTTACTCTTGAGATCTGCAAGGCCAAGTCTGTGCACTCTGCCCCCAGCAGCAAACTTGGGCCAAATCCCCCCATCTGCAAAGCTCCTACCGGTTCTCATCCTTGTGGAGAGGAATGGGAGGAGAGCTTCTGCCCCATATTCCCCCAGGCTCAAGGTATTGCAGCACTCCCATTCCTGGGGCTGCCATTGGGACAGGAAAATAATGCCAGGATTATGGGATCACCAGAAAGAATTAAAGAAATGCTGAGAGAATTGGCTGCTTGTGAGCAATAAGGTTTGGATGCTATAAAAATGCCTTGTTCTGGCGTAATTCTGTTCCCATTAAACTCAAGGAATAAAATTCCTACCAACTTTACTAGGAGCAGAGTGCGGCTAGTGCTGAGAGCTTTTGAAAGTCCCACTGTATAGCTACACCCACTTCATGTATCCATTTTAATGACATGATTAATAAAATACCAATGGAGCTCCAAACAGTTCTGTGTTCGTTTTCCAAAGCACTTTGACTCACCCGTAATCATAACCAGACTTCCAATTACACTGGATTTTAATTGTTCTCCTTTAAGGATGATTACTAATACTCTGAAAAAAATTACTATGAGTAGCTGGTGATGAGTAGGAATCGGCATCCTCGCTTCTCTCAGTCTGTTCTGTCATTTGAGTTACGAGGAATGTAATTGGGTATGTGACACCCAGACAGAGAGTGGTTTCCAGGATCTGAGAGGGCTCTGTTTCAGTTAATGTGTTAATTTGGGTTCCATCTTCTCATTTGTTCTGCTTTGATCTGTCATTTCATAAAGCCAAAGCACCAGTTTATTAAGTGTGTGTGCTTGATTTATGTGCAAGACTCCATTTGCATGCACATTAATATTTTTAAAGTTTTGCTCCAAATTTCTGCAAGCCATGGTGTGGAGTAATACGAGCTGTAATTTCACACTGCGTGGCAACAACTGGTGGGAATAAAATTATCCTGTGATTTGGCCGTATTCACATACCAGGAGCTATTTTCCATTTGGAAATTTCGAATATTGCCAACTGAAATATATCTGTAAGCAAGCTGTAAAGAGAGGCGTTGCATGAGCTGAAGGGCATGGGCAGGAGGCTGAATCTCATGCTCAATGTGTCGAGATTATCAAGAGTATGGCATTAAAACCTCAGCGAGTGGGAGTTACATTTCTATTTGCCTGACAATGGACAACCAGGGACTCTCTCCCCGACTTGGAGCAGAATTAGGGTGAATTTGCTGAAGTGCTGCCCAAGAGGTTGGATTTGTGACTGTTCCCAGCACAGGGCTGGCTTTTGGCATCGTTGTATTTATGCTCACCCGGTTAAAGTGCCTGTAGCAGGATTCTGCTGCCATTTACCCACAAACCCAGATTATACAAATGCAAGGAGGGTGTCATTGTGAAAAACTCTGGATCTTTACACTTTCAGGCTTCTGGGAGGTTAAAGATTTATTTTTAATCTGACACTTAGCCCAAAGAGGTTAACAGAGCTGCTAAGATCCAGAAGTTACTGTACTTCTCTAGTACTTTCTTTTTCAAAATTGTGTAGGATACCTTCAGACACAAAGTATAGAATAATGTAAATATAATAATCTATTCTCTGAAGTTTTATTATAGTAATTATTTGCATTAGATGAGCATTGTTTTAATAAAGTTCTTTTTATTCAAAGTATTCCACAAAATCCATATTATAATTAATTTTATTATAAAAAAGATCTCCACTGGGAAATACCAACCCTTAGAAATGCGTAATTTTCCTTGTAAAATATTTGCTCCACTGACACTTCTCTCCATCATGGTGAAATTTTGGAAAATTTCAGGAAAAAAAAACGAGATACAGATCCCAGCCAGTACAGCTGAGGGGTGAGTGAAGGTCTCTGGTTCAACCTCTGCCCACAGCCTTCAGCTGAGGCTCTGGGACTCGGCACTCTGTAAAATAAGATGTTTCTTGAGCTATCAGATGAGCTGGATCTGCCCTGCTCTGCTTGGGAATGCTTGACCTTGTTCTCTGCTAGAAGTCAAAGCTCTGCCTCAGTTACTTTGATTTCTGGTTGACTGGTTGGTGTCAGAGACGCTGGTTTGTGTTTTCTCTGAGGTAAATCTGTCCCATCACTGCCGTGGCTTTGCAGTTACGGTGGAGACATCTGTGGAATTTGAAGATCTTTGCATTTCCTAGGGGTGGTCGAGGGCTGCGTTTGCCTCCCAATGTCCAAGACATTATTCAGTGGAAAGATCATCTTAAATATGATCTGCTGGATAATGGTTGGGGTCTCCCACAGAGGGATATGGTTGTCCTGCTGGCTCATGGCCTGGCCCATCACTGACTCTGAATTCTGAAGGTCCACGGCTTGCTTGGAGCTGCCAAACATTATCAGATCCGGGTTAAAATCCAGAATTAGATGGTTTTGTGAATTACCCTCTCATTTTGAAGCCATTGCTGCCCCTCCATTTCATTTCTGCTTCATAAATGCATAGCAAAATTTTGCCTCCTTTTAGCTTGTCAGGATAATTTAATCCAGACCCTTCTGGTTTAAATTATAGCCTTTTCCAACTCACAGACTTTCAGGACTGGCTTTCCTTTTAATCCCTTTTTATTTATTTATTTGTATGTATCTTGTCTCAGCAAATTATGTTGCTTCATGTCATCTTAAACGATGTGGTGTAAAATTAAAAGAAAAGCCACTTTGTAATGTATCAAAATGTTATTTAAAAAACCCCCCAAAATGTTTGTCATTTGTTTTGCTCACAAGTAATCCCAAGCGGCAGCGCACTGTGAGGTTTTCTGTGAATGCATTTACAATAGGAGCCAACCACACATTTCACTGAATCAACAGGCTTGTCTCGAGATATTTACGACATGAATGTTCAGACTTCTGTTTAGTCAGCCGTCCCCAGGGGAGGCAGCATTTTTGATAGCGCCTAAAGGAATTAGGCACATGTTGTCAAAAGGGTCTTTGAAACTCCTGAAAAATCACTGAAAGCACGGCTCTGATGGCTGAGTCATTTGGGGTCTTGCAAATGCTGTGCTGAGTACCTAATTCCCAGCGCAGAGAGCGGGAATGCAGCACTCCCAGCAGCTGGAGGCAGCGGCAGCGCAGCTCTCCTCGCCATCCCAGCGGAGACAGAGCGGTGACGAGCCCATTTTGTCGCAGGAACTCAGAAAGTACCATTAGCTCTGGACGTGTCACCTATAAAAACATCATTGTCTGTCTGCCCAGCTCGCAGGCTGACTTTGTGGCAGTCCCAGGGAGGATGCTGCCCTTCCCGGGCGCCCCGGGCTGGCGCTGCTGCTGCAGCTCCGTGCTCCTTACCCAGCTCCTCCTTGCTCCCGGAGATGTCTGCACTCCCAGTTAACTCCAGAGCAAACAGGAGCTTTTCCCACGTTTGGGGCTTCATCCACAGGATCCCTGCGCAGCATTAGCACCAGGCGCTGGGGCTGGAAAGCAGAGGCACGCTCTGCATGGGTGTGAGGGCAGAGGAGGCTGATGCCAACCTCGGTCCCGGCTCTCCGGCCGCCTCCTCTCACCACAGCCCCTTGAGTGCCATCCCAACTATTTTTCCAGCTAGAGCCAGACTACTTCATCATGTCCTCGGTATGAAAAAACTTGCGAAGGGGGCAACCTTTGATCCCTAAAAGCTTTCAGAAGTGCTAATTCCATGTCTGGAATATTGTCACGGAGCGGCTGAATTCCAGCGCGTCCAAGAGCACAGGCAGCACCCGGGGGGTGAGCGCAGCCTGCTCGGAGCTGGGCCATGTGGAGAAGGGCAGTTCTTGCTGGGCTTTGTGCTCAGGCTTTTATGATGCTTTTAATACGAGAGACTCTTATCATGGTTCATTTACTTCCATGCTTGTGGTTTTGCCACTTGGGAGCAATTATAGGGTTCTCTGATTTGTGCTAAGGGAAGAGCTGGTGTTTAGATGGTGAATTATGTGGCTATTTTTTGGTGGACTTTTGCTGGTTTTGAGCTAGAAGACATTAAAGCATTTTGGTCCAGTTAAGGTAGCATTTATCTTGTGTATGGCCCCACTTTATTTTGTTACCTACACTCCCGGGCTGTTTGAAAAGGAAATATTGATAGAAGTTTGAAGACAAGCTGTTGATGGTTTGCCTTTGCCATAATAAAGGCAGGCTCTTAATTAAGATCCACTATGGGTTTTTTTCCAGTGCATTTTTTAATTTATTATTTGCTTTGATTTTCCAGAACATCCACGCTCTAACCAGTTCGTTTTGTTTCTGTTTTTGTCCCACCAGTATCGATGTCACTTGAAGATCTGATTGTCAACATCATAAAAACAGTGCTAGGAAAAGCCACAAAATATTGCACAAGACCCAGAAGGACTGAAAGCTGAAGGATTTCTTTCACAGGATATATTGTTTTCACTGGTGAGTAGGTGGAGCCATTCCATTTTTCCTGATTACAGTCTAGAACAGCTCAAGTTGCTGTGACTGGAATTTTGGTTCTATGGATCCTCTTGCTGAAAGAATTTGACAGCAGCAGAGCTTTTCTCCAGTGCCCTTGTCGTAAATTATATGTGTTTCATCGTCCATTATTAATTAAAACCAGGGGTTTTTCCATTTAAACAATGTAATTTCTTGAGGTGGGAAGAGGGTTTCTTCGGCTGATGGTTGTTCATTAAATTAGGAGTAGAGATGGTTTGCACCTTCTGAAGTTGAATGCAAATCTGGGAAAACTTTTATTGTAAGGTCTGAAATTGGGCAAAACCGTGGAGCCCTGAGATTCAGATGAAGTCCAGAGTGGTGGTCAGAAGAATCCTAAAAGGAGCCAAAGGCAGGAATTCTGAGGAGAAAAAAAAAAAAGTTGAATATTTGTTCTCCTCTCAACCATTCAAGGGGATTAAAAATTGCACCCAAACTGGAATGTTAATTTCAGGCTCAAATGTGAAGACCTGCTGGACACATGGTTGCAAACCATTACACAGGCAGCAAAATGATGGGGTTTGAGCAGGAGAGATTATCCCCAAAAAAATCATCCATTCTGAACATGTGTGCATTCACTATTTTCCTCACTGTGTCTCACACCAACAATATTCTTCCCCCAAATTTACGTGATCTGGGGAGAAAGGAGAAATAGAGGTGTGTGCTTCTTTTTTTGATTTTGTAGTCTCCAGAGCTGAAAAGAGTTTATTTATTCTGCAAGAAATTCAACCTCACCCTTGCTCCAACTGCATGGCACACCATCATTGAAGTCCTGTTCCTTGAAACAGCCCTGAAATCTTAAAAATCACAGGAAGCCTCTCTCTCATTTGATTTTTTGACTACTTCAGAGGAAGACTGTTCCAAAGCTCCACCAGGATCCATGTGGGCTGGGTCACTGTGGGTTTCCTGCCTGACCTGGGAAGCTGCAGCCCACAGGGTGTGATGGGCACTCCTGTCTCCTCCAGGTGCTGGATCCCAGGAGAAGCTCTGGGAACGTGCACCAGGTACAGCACAGGATGCTCTCAGACCTGTTCTGTCAGGCTGCCTTTGCTCCGTGGGCTGTGTGAACAAACAAGAGCTCAGAGGGCACAAGAGGCTGGTCTGGCTCTGGCTTCTGATTCGAGTAAACAGATAAATCAAAGGAGAAAGTGACCACAGCAAAACATGTTACAAAAACCCAGACTTACTTAAGTAATGAAAAGTCATGGATAGTTAGTTTAAGATTGAGAACAGGAGAGGAGCAGGAGGCAGTGGAGTGATGTCCCTTGGATGATAAAAGCCATCTTAATGCTTTCTAATTACACTTATTAATGCACTTTCTAAATGACAAGGTGGAATCAGTCTTTGCTGCCTGACATCCTGCTAACAAAGCAGGGGCGTTTGATTTCCACCAAAGGAACTCAGAAGTAGTAAGAGAATTTCCTACAGCAGGATTTTAAAGAGGATTTCTTCAAAACAGATCACTGTTTAAAAGTGAGAAGCTGGACTCATGCCCTGGCGTTTTGTGGGGCACCAGCAGGGACACAGGGCTCTTGGAGGGGGAAAAATGAGAGGTGGACCTTCAGCTCATCCAGGATCTCCTACTTTTCACCAGCCTTGGCTCAGTCTTTCCCTGCCTTAGCTTCATCCAGATATTTGTGCCAGACGAGCTTTAAAAGAGCAAAGCAGAAAGTCTGTCATTTGTGTTTAATCCAGAGCAGTTTCACCAGGTATCCTCCTTGTGCTTACCCTAAAATTCTATAAAACATCCTGTCAGTTGCAGAATATATACAAATAACATACACTCATGGGGCTTAGGAGGATGAAATCCAGATGGAAGGGTTTTTTCTACACAGAAAACACGGGCCAAACCTTAATGTGCTGCAGACTGGCACGGCCACCCGAGGACAGTGCCAGTTTGCTGTGGGAGAGCCCAGACACATCTTCCTGCACATTTTCCTGCTCAGGCTTCCCTCCTGCTGCCTGAGCTGCATCCCGAGCACACAACATCTCTCTTACAGTTACCTGCCAGGGCTGCAGAGAGCTCCCAGGGACGATGCTCTTCATTCAGCCGAGCGTGATCCTGGGGCTGTGAGCTGGGGCAGCAGCATGAACAGAACTTGTGTTTATCCCCTGGGCTGTGCAGCCAGCAGCTGCTCCTATTAGCACAATTTGCATATGGCCTTGGCAGGGCTTGGAGTGAATCAACTGTTCTTCATGGGTGGGGACAGAAAATCTGTCTCCTTTGGACTTGCAGCCGTTGCTGTAATGTTAAACCTGCGTTTGGGGATGCATGAAAAAGATTGGTTTAAAAAATGATCTTTAAAATCTTTTAAACTTTAATTTTAAAGTAATTAAAGCCAGAAAATAAGTGATGAAAGAAGGTGGGCAAGGAGTACCTGTGTATATTCATGGTCAACTAAATACAAACCTCTTCTATTTCTGGATGCTGATCTCTGCCTCTCCCCATCCTTCCATGTCCCCTGGCAACAGGGCAGTGTAGGCCTGGAGAAGCAACAAATCTAACAATTAGTGTCAGCCTTATTAACTCACGTCACACAACATGAATAGATTATTGTTTTGCCATAGAAGAACTGACTTCTGTGCAGGTGTGTGTTGGTCAAAGCAGGAAGGCAGAGCTGGGATAAATGAATGGTGAATGTTTGGTGTGAGAACCTTTTGAGTCAGTTCTGCAAAGATTTTTAGATCCTTATCTTTGGATTCAGTGGCAGTTTGGCATCTACAAGGCAACCAGGTATTTAAGCACCTCCAAGTGCTTTCTGTATTGAGAAAAAAGGATGGGAAAACAACAGATGTCTCCAAAGCCTGAGTGGCATAGAGGGGTGAGCAGGGAATGTCTCTTCCAAGAAAGCAACAAGAGGGTACCAAAATGAAATGAGCAGGTGGCGGATTCAAAGTAAGGAAAAAGAGATTCTTCTTAACATATTGTGTATTTAATCTATAAAACTCCTGCTAGGGGACACTCTGAACACTGAAACTTGAGGAAGGTTCAAAATTCAGCAAATTAAAACCACACAACAGCATTCCCATGCTCCCCACCAGGCAGGACAGCCATCACTGCCCACTGCCAGGGACCGCTCCACAGACCTTCAGCTGGGATCCCTACACCCATTCCTGATGCTCTTAGGGAGCCTAAACAGGTATTTCACAGGGCAGTTGAGACTTGATTAGCATGGACAAATCACCTTGAAATTTTTGGATGAAAGGGGCTGCTGAGTCCAGCCCAAAAGTCGCTTTGCACGATGTGCAAACAATAACCGAGCTGACAAAACTCATTAATTGCAGCGCCTTTATCGTAGGGGATAATCTGTAAAAATGTTGCAACACCAACTGTTGGCAAGTTAGCAGCGCATCATCCTCCCGCTGCAGCTACAGAGCAGTGACCTGGTGATAAGCTCCTACTTGTTCAGCATCAGGCTCTCCTGGGATGATGTGTTAGGAAATCCCCCACTGGCTACCTGAGGTTTTATCCCGAGGACTTTGTGCCGGACGGGAGGGATGGGGCACTGCCCCCACAGTGGCTCTGCTGCTGTCGGGGCAAAGGCTCCAGCAGAGCTCCAACAAACACCAACAGATGTGGGCAGCACGCTCAAAAAGCTGCTTTAAAAACGCTGTTCAGATTTCACAATTAGGACAGATGTCAGTCTTTTGAGGATTAAGGCGAGCCTGGTCCTTCTCGTGCAGCTGATCTCCACTTGAAGGACATAAGGTTTGTTTTCCTGGTTTTGTTGTTGCAAGCAGACATCATTTAGGTCTGGATCATCAACATTATGTCATGGGAGGCAAGGAGATTGAAGAGGCTTTTGGCATGGTGATAGAATTTTGGAAAGATTTTGTGACAACCCAGATTTCTTGCTGCCATAAGGAATAGAGAAAAACTAGGTGGATATCCCAGATTTTCCTACAGTGAAATAAATTTTAAGTAAAGAGCCCAGTGTTTTAGCAAAATGGTCTGCCCAGTCTTGCTGTTGAGCTCATAGGGAAGTGTAACAAACAGCGTTTTCAAGTGGTTTTGTATCCCAGTGAGACTATTTCACAAGCTTGTTCTGAGCACTTATGGAACCCTTTATGTTTTCAGAGCTCCCGAAAACAACAAGCTTGCTAAAAAAACCCTACAGGCACTATTTTTAGCGCTGCAATGTCTAAAATAACAGCACATTGACAGGAACTCCATCCGTTCCAATAGGAAGCCACAGTGCTTGGTGGTTTATGGTCCCCCTCCAGTTCCCAACTGGCTGAGCTCAGACAGATGAGTCCAGCAGATCCTGGGTGGGCAGGACCAGCCCCTGCCACCGAGCCAGGAGGGCTGGAGCAATCCTTCCCCACTGCTGGAGTGCAGCCACCTCTGGGCCAAAACCTGGACTCTTTGACCACCACCAAGTGGTCATCTGCAGCTTTGTGGTGTGAAGCCTGAGCTTGGAATAAGTGTTTTCAACTGGAGTGCTTTACCCATTTCACTCCTTTTTGAACCTCTCCTTGATTTCCCAGTGAAATATCTCACTGTTCTTTCTCCCATTCCTGAATTAATTTCCCAGCATTTTATGGCAGCGAGCAGAGCCTCTCTCCAAGCACCTACAGTGGCATAAAGGTACCTGCACGGGGAGTAGGACTGGCACACCATTCCCATCCCGTGGCTCCCCGAGCTGCCATCCGAGCTGCCTCTGGGCAGCATGTCCATTCTCACTGTAACCCTGGTGTTTCTCCCAAAATGTAACATGAATCCAGGAGCAGCTTTGTTGAACTATAATCTGGGTCAACAGTGTCTGGTAGGTTGAAAGGTCATGCTGAAACCCCATCTGTTTTAGCTCTCCGCTGGAACCATGAAAGTACTTTAAACTTGAGATGTTCTGTAGCATTCCTAAATTATCAGTAATGTGTAGTGACACCAAGAACTGTGGTCTAGAAATGCCATGTTTCTCTCTTTTTTTTTTT
>VZRS01006384.1:284105-391880 GCA_013398055.1 Ifrita kowaldi
ACTGGGTGAAGCATCAGATTTAGGAAGTAAATTCAAATCAGCTGGACATAGGTCAGTGGCTGTGTGTGGAGAGGACGGTATGGTAGGTGCCTCTGGCCCATAAAAAGCCTGTCCTACTGAGATCTGGCTCCAGGGCTTATTAAATACCAGCCATTTTTGACTAGTAAAAGACCAAACAAAATGTGCTTTTTCTCCTTTGATGATTAAAATCAGCCTGAAGTGAGTGGCATCATTTATATAAACACTTGCTTTTATGCAAGTGCTGTCCTAAGAGATTACAGCATCGCGTGCTTCCTTGTAAGGCTTTTTTCTTTCAGGTGAAAGCAAACACAACCTACAGACTGAGGGACAGCTTCACTAGACCAGGTTGCTCAAAGCCCTGTCCAACCTGACCTTGGAATCTTCCAAGGGTCGACAGCCAAATTTCCCTGGGCAACCGTTTGTTGGGATGTCTCCTCCTCCCGACAGCCCCTGTCAGAGCTGCCTGGGTGCAGGGCAGCTCCCTGTGCCCGTGTTCCCGGCACCTCCCTGACAGTGAGGGATTAAAGCTGGGCTGTAAACCAAAGACCACACTGGTTCCTGTTATTTATGGCTAACTCAGAGACGGTGACACCCTTGGCGACCTCCTCCTGCCACCTTTAACCTCTCAGCTCTGTCTGCTGCCTCCCCATCCTCACATAACACAAAGATGAGAACCAAACCCCTCGCTCTGGACTACAGCACAGAAATTGAGTGGAGTCACGCTAACGACACAGAGACGAGTCTGCAACCGATTATGAGGTTTTCTTCTCAATTAATTGTCAGAAGCAAAGGGATGTTTGATGTTTAATGTCGTCTTCTTCTTGTTAAATGCCTTCCCTTTGCCACCCATCCTCAGACACTGGGAATAGGCAGAGCTGAACAAGGCAAAGCTGCGGAGCTGTTGGTGTGTTTGTGTGAAATCCGTCTCCAGCGTCCCTCTGTAACACACGGGTCTGTAGGGGACCTCGGGTTTAGGTTTGTTGACAAAATAACACTGACATCTTACTTGGAGGCACTGAATGAATCCTAAACCAGGGTTCAGGGTGGGAGATTTAGATGCTGTGTGTGTTCTCTGGGCCGGGAGAGGGAGGATGCGTCTCTTCTGATTGTGAACGTGTCCTCACAGATCTGTCTTTGGACACAGGAAGACAATTTCTCTGTCTGAAAATCTTCCTTGGAGCTGACGTTTCCTCATGTGGTCTGAGCCCAGGAACAGCCCTTTGGCTGTCAGGAGTTTATGTAGGGGAAAAAAAACAAAAACAAGAAAGGGAAACAGCAATGGCAAGGAGATTAGTGAGACTTTTAAAAGGGAGAGGAGTCAAGATGTGCTCTGTGTGACCAAATGGCAGAGATGTCATTTAAAGTGGACCAAAAGGATAGTTAGTCTGTGAAATCTTCTGCTTTTGGACTTAATTAATTTTTATTGTAAAAAATTGTGGAAACATCAGCAGTTTGTGCACTTTTTGCATCTTATGAAATGACAAATTCCTTTGGTGTTTTATAAATTCAGAGACTTCACAAAGTGCAGGGGAACGGCTGCTAATTTTGGAGACAGGAGGATGAAGCTCAGTTCTTCATCTCAGTTCTTCATCCCTCGGTGCTGCTGAGGCCACTGCAGAAGTATGCTTTTAGTTTCCAAAACTGCACATCTCCAGGCCAGTCCCGTGGGGTAAATCCTGATCCCAGTCAGGTCAGTAGAAAATCTGTCTCTGTTCCTCCAGAGCTTGGTTTCAGCCTTGGTGTCCATAAGGCTTCTCAGGGCTGTTGGGACTCAAAATTAAGAACTTCAAAGACTTAAACCAATTGTAATTCAGCAAATTGCTGGCAAAGCTCTGATTAAGACTAAGTATTTGTGGCTCCCAGCCCACTGCTGTGTCCACAGGTGGAATTGAACTTATTACAAAAAAAATCTTTGGAAGTTCCATTATTTTAGATCCAGTATTTTGAACTTTTAGGAAGATCTAATGTAGATCAGGAAGTAAACAATAAGTTTATGGAAAGGTAAAATACAGGTTGGGCTCTCATAATGTGGAAATTGCCAGAGACAAAAATTAGATAATTCTGCACTAGGCTGTATTTTAAGTTAACAATTGCACCAATTATGTAAGACAAACCTCTTGATTTGTTCTGATTTAGAAACAACAGGGATGCCATATTTCACTCAAAAAACCTAATAAAAATATGTTTGAGGTATTATACATCCTTTCCCAGGTTTTTATAGAGAATCTCATGTTATGTTAATGACAGTTTACATTTTGCTTTTACAACCTGCAGCTAGAGGGGAGGCTTCTGTATGTATGTTAATACATATATGCATCTATATAAAGTGAATAATTTGGCAATTTTTGATGTGCTGAGTGAATGGATGTGCTGAATGGGACGGGGAGCAGGACTGATCCAGAGGAAAAGCCAGGCCTGCACATGAATCTGCCTCAGTGATGGTTTAGGTGCAGTCAATAATTTCCCTGGGATGCGCTGCAGAAGTTGAGTCAACCCTGATTTGTTCAGGCCGGATGCACAAGGCAGTGGTGCTGCTGCACCCTCCAGCTGGCATTTTAGGGGAAAAAAAGGGTGTTTGCCTGGATCTAGTTCTTAGCACATCAAATCAGCTGCCAGGTTTGGTGTTGGGGTTGAAGAAAAGTCCAGACCACTGTTCTTGCATTGCAGACAGACTCCCACACTGGGAGGTCTCCCATCACCACCAGTAACAGATGGTGAGGCTGGGCTGTGTTTTGCCCACCTTCTCTGCTCTCAGAATGTGGTTCTGGGTTGGATTTTCTGTCTTTGCCCTTCATGCTGGTCCAGTTGTGGCTGGGGAAGTTCACAGTCTGGCTGTGCTGCCACTCTCACGCCGTCATTCCGACTCCTGCGGCTGTCAGGGAGGCTGACGGGGTTTGTTGGGCTCTGTTATCTCCGTTATCTCTCAGCCTGGGCAGGGAGCACTGCAGGCCGTGCACTGAGGGGCTTCCAAAACTAAACCTCAAATCAAACACAGCAAATTAAGCCACGGCATATGCAACACATCATTTCAGTATTTATGTTTGCAGCCTCCAGCTCCGGTATCAGAAAGCCTCGGAGATGAGTGCAATAAATAGCCAGTTCAGAGAGGAGCTGGCAAGATTTATTATGTTTATGATTCTGCACAAATAGTGTTGACAGAGTTCTTTTGATACAGAGATAGCTTGCGTGCTCAGATCACCAAGGAGAGCTGCACTTGGGAGGATTTGTCCCCAGCTGAGTCTGGATCTTTAGGTGCCTCTAATTCCTTGTGCGCTGTCTTTTAAACCCTGCCATGTGAAGGAGCTTTATATAAATCACTTTATAGTGATTTTGTGCTGCTATTCCAAGACGGCAAACCCAGCTTTACCTCTTTGCCTGGTGTTATAGCACTACAATTAAGTGATAATCATTGCTGGCTATTCAGAATCCTAAATGTGCCCGTTGTGCTGCAGTAATTAAAACACAAGGAAAGCATCCCGTGAAATTTCCCATCTGAGGCTTTGGTACAAGAGCCATGGAATCAATGGGAATTTTTTCCTTGATTTCAGTGGGAGCTGGATCTTGCCCAAATCGCACAAAGAAGCCTCCCATGCTCCAGAACAATTCCAGAGGCATATGGTTACTGTCAGGGGAACAGGTGGATGTTCATATGGTTTGTAAAGGAGCTGGAGAGTGCTTGTTGCATTCTGATAAGAAGGTTACTCCAGGCAACTGGAATCGTGTAAAAACAGGGAGAAGTGCAGCATGGGCAGCAGAGGCAGCAGGCACAGATGAGACTGGGATATGAGGGAGAGGAGAAGCCTGGCACAAAGTTATGCAGAGCTTTGGAAACCAGGAGGCAAAGCTCAGCTAAACATGTGCAAGATTTGGAGGGAAAACTCAGTGTGTTTGAGAGCAAAGGGGTTTGTGGTGCTATTTTGCCGGGGGTGGAGGTATTTGTGGGGGATGGAGAGACCAGGATGATGCACAGGTGAGGGCAGTAGGTAAGAGATCTATCCAAAGGCTATCCAAAAATATTCTGTGTAGCAAACTCCAGTGCATAACTTCAGAATGGGAGCCATTGTATTCTGGCCATTTGCAAAATGAAGGCAATAAAATACAGTTTAAAAAGATGAAGAATCCTGTGAGTATGAGAGCATTTTGTAACGGGAACTCGTTGTTTATGCACGCTCAGCAATTAAGGTCCTGTGATGCTAAAACAGAAATGGTAATAGTTTGGGAATGCTAAATCAGCAGCGTAGCAGTTACTGTCCTAAAGGATGTGTTTGGGAAGGTATCAGGAGAGATAACCGAGCCTTGTTGCTGTTTTTTTATTAACTCGGGAGTAGCTCGAAGAGTCCTCTGAAGTATTTATCTGATAGAATTGCCAACCCCAAGGAATGATTTCTGGGTGAGCAAGGCCGTGTTTCTCCCGCAGAACGTGCTAACCAGTCACTCCTGTTTAAAAACTCAGAGAGAAAACCCAGCAGAGAATCCTTTCAGAGCGGTGCTGAGAGCGCTCAGAGGTCACTGTGAGGATACCCTTCTGTGCCCCAAGACAAGTTTGGGATGCTTGTCTTTGAGACTAAATTTCCATTTCAACCTGAAACTGAAAGCTGTGAGCGAAGTGTGAAAGGGGATCATCCGCAGGATTTCTCACTGGCGGGGGAAGCCGGGCCGGGCTGTCGGTGTTCGCGTGTCCCGCTCGCTCGGGGTGGGCGGGTGGCGCGGCAGCGGCGCACGAGGGACCGGGATCCGCATCCCATTCCCGTTCCCGGCTCCCGGCGCGGCGCCAGTGCCCCCTCCCGGCATCCCGCGGCATTCCCTGCCCGCTCACGGCGAGCCTCGGGAAAACCGCAGGTGTTGGAGCCTTTTGTACGTCCAGAGAGCACAGATGGCTCTGAGGAGGGGACAAGGGGGTGAGGACAATCCTTTCCCAGTGCCCACAGCACAGCGGTGCCTCCCGAAACCACTTCTGCCCCTCGCTCCCTCACCAGCAACGACGCCATCAGAAAGCGAGATGGGCACCTGGAGCATCTTGCACGATACACACAGAAAATATTTACCCATGGACGGCATTCCAGTGAGGGGAAAGGTTTGTGGGCTCCCGCGGGAATGTGGCTGAGGACAAAACCACAGCTCAGGAGTGGCTCGGGGATCCTCTTGCTGGGAGATGGGGAGGGGGCTGACAGCATATTCTCAACAAAAAAATCATATATATAGGTATTGAGATAGATAGATATATATACGTTATGTATGTATATATATATTTGTAAATGGAAACATAATGTACCTGGAGTGACAAGCAGCCTAAAGGAGAGGACTTATGGACCAGACTGGTCCCCTGAGTGATGTGAGACACTGTGTTGGATGGCAAGGTAAAATAAACTCAGCACCCACATAAAATGGGGTTAAGTATGGATTTTTAAATTAAAGCAGGACCATTTATGGTGAGGCTAGCTAAGTTTTTGGTTCTGTACTTCTTTCAGGCTGTCCTCTGTCAGTGCAGCAGCATTTCCATGGGGTACAACTGGCAAATGCAGCTCCCATCCAGCTTAGGAGTACAGCCATAGTTTGCACTCCGGTGCTGTGTGCAGTATAGAAAGGTCACAGAAGTGAACTTTGACAAAGTGGAGTAGTAGGGAAATGTTCTTGTAAAGAAAGTAACAAACACACTTGGCTAAAAGCTGCCAGTGTGGCAGTGCTGGGGCAGGTTCCCTCCCTGGCAGTTCTTTGTGTGTACCGAAGCAGTGAGCAGCGATGCCACGCTCAGGCCCGGTGCAGAGGGTGTGCAAAGGCCTTTTTCAGTGTCTGCACCTTGTGTGGTCACAGAGTTTTGTCTTCCAGGAGCTGGGCTGATCCTGCTGTGGTCTGTACCCAGCCAAGCTTCATCTGCTCGAGTGGCCTCAGCCCACGCCAGACAGAGCATGATTTGGGGTGACTTTATACTTGTGGGGGGACTTACAGAGACCTGCTGGTGCACACAGCCCCAGCCTGATGCCGCAGAGCAGCCCGGTGAGCACTTGTTGCAGAAATCCAGACCTTCCTTAGAGCAGCGTGTGAGGGCTGAGCCGGGGGGGATGGAGGAGTCCGGAGCCCGGCAGTGCCGCAGGAGAGGTCGGTGTGGCAGGGACCGGAGAGGTGCTTTGATTCGTCGGTGTCTGCATTTCACACCCTTCCTGTTAACACCTATTCCTGCCACCTTACTTGTTCTCCCCAAGAGCTCTTGGCTTTCCAGCTGCTCCCGCAGAGCAGGAACCGGGACCCGAGCAGCCGCACCTCGGTCCTGGTCCCTTTCGGAGCCGTTTTCCACCGGCTCTCGCGGACGGGATTTTCCGTCCCGGGGATGCGGCGGTGCTGCTCTTCCGCGGCTCTGCCGCCAGAGAGCGGACGGGCACTTCCATCGCAGCCGGGACATCCCGGGACATCTCGGGACATCCCGATACCTTCTGGTACATCCCGGTACCGCCAGGACCCCTCTGGGACATCCCCGGTACTGCCGGGAACCCCCCGGTACCGTTCTTTCTAGAGCACATTTAATGCCCTCTTCCTCTGGCTCTACCTTTAAATTATTATTTTTACCCTATATAAAATCCTCATCCATTCCAGAGGACCTTACTCCTGCCCATGGGAGAGAAATTGTTCTCGTCAAGACTTCAATTGTTTATCAATATAGATAATTTTAAAGTTATTTAAAATTTTATTAATATGATGTGTCTTTAATTCCTGCAACCTCACTCCATGAGCAACCTGAAATGATTCCACTGCAGTCACATCTCCAGGAGGTAAGAACAGTTCGGCTCCATTCAATTTGTTAAGACGATCAGTAAAAACCTGCTTAGCCTAGTGGGTGAAATGATTTTACCTCAGCAGAGCAACAACTTCTGGCAGTACCCAGTGAGGTGGTGCATGTGAGCGGCAGAGCCAGCAGCTTTTTCCTCCTTTCACCCACAATGATTCCTTAGTGAAGAGAGGAATGCACGTGTTGATGCCCCAGACTTACTCTGTCTCTAATTTAGGTCTAACCCTGGCAATCAGAATATGCAATTTTGGTTTGGAAATGTTCAACTGAGATGAAGATTTGTACTATGGGGAAGAAATTTAGATCACAACAACAAGGGTGTCTGAACACTTACTCCTGTTTGATTTCTGACATGAAAGGTGACATGAGGAGGAGCAGGAGTGGGAGCTGTGTGAGGTTCTCCTCAGCCCTCTGGGGCACTGCTCACCAGCCACTCCGTTGGGAATAACAAATAACAGCATCCCTTGATTCTCCTCCAAGAGTTTTGGACTGATTGCAGCGAGGTTACACATCATCCCCGGGTTACAAACATCCCCACAGAAAAACAGGATTATGTGGTACTCTCAGTTTAAACCATGGGGAAGGACTGGCCCATGAGATGAAAGAGACTTTTATTCCTGGAAATCAGGATTTCCCGGGGCCAGGGCTTAGCAGAGCTCTTGCAGTGGCGCTGCTGTAAGCTGTCCCCAGCCTGCCCCCCTGGCACGGGGCTGTGCTGGGCCACGAGGGCATTCCACAGCCTGTTCCCTGTTCCCAGCCATAGTGAATATCCACAGGAGTCCTTCCCTCATGTGCAGTGCCAGGGCTTTACACCAGATCCCAGCTGGTCCCACAGGTTGTGCCTGGACAGGGATGGGTATGAGGGGCGTGAGGCTCTGTGTGTTGGCTCCTGTGTGGAGGCAAGGCTGTTGCCTTCAGAGAAATTAAAGCCACATTTACAAATGAATGATTTTTCTCTTCTCAATGCTGCTGCATCTCTGCCGGCCCCAGGGCAGGAACAGGCATTGCCCATCTCCAAGCAAAGTGAGGAAACACCATGTGATGGATCAATCACAAAAGCAGCACTGAGCATCTTTTCCTGTTTCCTCCCTGTCCTGTAACATTGACCAAGTGTTTCAATCAGTGCACATTCTCAGGGGAAATGAGCACAGCTCAGCTGCCTCCTGGGTAAGGCATTTATTTCCTGGGAATCTGGTACTGTGTCTTAGGTCCTTGTCTTTAGCAGAGGATACAATTACTTTTTGTGGAAGGATATTGAAATGTGATATTTTTATTATTAATTTAATATTATCCAAGTAGATGATATTATAAAATTTGCAGATTCTGCCTTAAAGGTTTTAATCTCAGATTTGTGTATTACTTTGATACATTTAGAGAAATATTGTAACAAAACACTCGTTGACTCTCTCAGGAGTGCTTTTATAATGACTGTAGAGAGCTCGGTGTCATGGGTCAATATTTTACATTCTGTGTTAAAGAGTTGGTCATAACTAGAGTAGGGAATATATTTTTCATTTGTGACTCAGATTCTTTGCATTGCAACGTATCAATTAGACTCAGCATACCAAAAATAGCACGGGCAAAAACAGTTGGGCTACTTAAAAAATGCCATGAGAGATTAGCAAAGTATACCTAGACACAAACCATCTGCAGACAAGAAAGAACCAGGACAAATCAAAACAGTTTTAGCAGGTAAGCAGCCACACAGCAGCTTGTGTCATATATCAAAGAGGCACAGACTGTAAAACAGCATCCTGCAACTGGCAGCGGGCAGAAAGTCTCCCAATAAAAGCTGGGTCGTCCCTCTTTGGTTTCACAAGCTGTCCTGGGTAGTGATTGCAAAATTGAGTTGTAAGCATCAAAAGGAGACTGGAGTCATCCTAAACCACATCTGTGAGGGTCCCTGGGATCCAGGAGGCTGAGAGGGCTTGGCAAAGGAGGGATTCCTGCTCTCCTGGGAAGTCTCTCTGTGCTTCCCATCCAGAGCTCATATACACACAGTGAGGTAAAGCCAGACTGCACCAGGGCAGTTCTGCTTTCTTCTCAGCACCCATAACATGGGTGACACTCCTGATTCCCTAAAGAATACTAGTTCCCAAAATAATTCCAAAAAAATAAGCCAATTGCTAACTGAGTAACACCTGAGGGGGAAAAACTGTAAACCACATTTTTGTTTATGTACACACACTGTAGTAAGAAAATAGGAAAGAAAAATGCTATTTATTGTTTATGTATTTATCTAGCTTTTAATTGGTTTGACTTGTTTCCAGGAGCCTGCACATTTTAATTCCTGAGGTAGGTGAGCAGCAATGCTGGGAGACAATTCCATGCAGGCAGGTAGAATATAAAAATGTACCTTTTAGGGAGACATCCCTTGTTTGGTGGGTTTCCCAAACTGGAATGGAGGTCACTGACTTTCCATGTGCAGGATGGTCTCTATTCAGGGAGAGCAGGGTTTTTGTCACTGTGTGAAATTCAGTGGAGGTTACAGAATTATTTTTTAAGGTTACATTTATTCCTCTGCCTCCCAATACCCGTGGGAATCCATCGGTGCCTGAGGGCAGCATTTCTGTGTTTAGGAAAGGCACAGCAGGGAAAAGGTCAGGTGACTTTCAAGGTACTTGGAATAACTCTGCTGACTCTGGTGGAAAGACCAGGGCCAAAAGGTGGAAGGACCTGATGCACCTCAGGCTGCTCTGACAGAGATTTGGATCACAGCCCGTATAAACTAAGGTCGGCACAGCTGGAAATTCTGCAGGAGGTTGAGCAGCTTGGGCTGGTGCTGCTCCAGCTCCGAGACAGGGGCAGGTCCCCAGTGCCTGTGGAGATCTGGGACAGCCAGGACCACTCAGCTTCCCAAGGAAGATCCAAACCCAGCACCTCCCTGGGGACAAGAAGAGCTCTTTAAATGCAATTAGGACTTGGGTTACCGGCTGGCTTTGCTGTGTAATTGTCAGCATTACCTCAGCATTATCAGGCCGGGATTTCACTGCTGATCCCACAGATAATCCTTACCTGTGTGCAAGCAAAGGCTGCTGCTCCTCCCCGGCCTCAGCCATCCCCTCCCACCCCTGCAGAGCACAGCACCTCCCACCCCACTGGTGTTGGCAGTATCTGCTTCTTGCTGAATTATCTGCTCTGGTGAGCACAGGGTGTGAGAATGGGCCAAGGAGGAGCCTCTTAGTTCAGCCCCAAAGCAGGGTAGAAGAATACCAGCAAAAATTAGCCAAAAATATTTGTCTTTCCTGCCAATCCCTCTCAGTGATTTCTTTCTTTTTCCTTCTTTTTTTCCCTCCAAGTTTCACACAAAGCTCTGTCTTTAGGATTAGCTGTCTACAGGCAACTCTTTGTATTCAGCTGAATTTAAGATTATGGCTGATCCATAAAAGGGGAGAAAGGTGACACTGGAGAGTTTCTGCAGCTGTAAATCCTGAAATATTCAGGCCCATGACATTTTTGTAGCCGGTGAACGCTGAGTGAGGCGTATCTGGTCAACACTGGGGCCCAAAGCTGGTTGGATTTCACAGAAGAACCTGCTGTGAGTCTTAGGTTTGGGTGGCATCTGATGCATTTAAAGAGACCTTTCAGGTCAGATGCTGAAAGGCTGTTTTTATTTGCTGCTGTCTGCAGTGATTGCCAGGAGGTTTCACACTGGTCTCCAAAGAGTCCTGAGCTGGTGATGGCTCTGGGGTACTCAGATGTGCTTTGACTGAGGTGTAAGGATGTGTGTGATGGGTTAAATCTGTCTGAAAAGGTCAGTGGGTCAGGGCTATGCAAACCCAAGCAGCCTGATTCAAGTTCCAGTTCATCACTGGATTGGTATTAAATCAAACTCTATTTACAGACACATGTCCGAGTTGTGATTAACAGACCTTGAAGTGAAGGGGATCTTGGGGATTATTACCCTACCACAGATTTTCCCCCTGGAATTTCATGCTGGAAATCATATTCATGCATGTGAGTTTCATATAGGCGATGAATTTTAACTCCAAAGTTCATGTCTTTAGTGTTCAGAGACAGGAAGGCAGCTTGAGATGTGGTTTCTCCCCATATCTAATGAGTGTTATTACGAGGAAATCTTCTACTGGATCAGATGCTTCCAATGAGTCTTTAAAAGGCTTTGAAAGTATTTAACAGGGTACCAGAGCTCACCACAAACAGGAAGAGGAAAAAATTTATGAAGTCTGAGGCTTTGTCACCATGGTGACATCTATTTGAGTTTGGAAGTTGCATTAGTTTGAGCTCACAGATTTTTCTTTTCCTGTCATTAAAGGCACGCCTCTTATCCTCTCTCAGTTCCCTCCTCCTTCTCTTCTTACCCCACAATGACTGCATTTAAAAACTAAATTTCCTTTCAGGGGAAAAAAATACACAGGATAAATTACCTCCATCCATTACTGCCTCCAGCAATCTGCAGCTGCTGAGGTCCATTTCCAAGCGGACCTTACGCACAAAATGAGAGAAAAAAAATCCCTTTCCTGTGCCATGCAGTCGAACAGCTGTGGTCAGATGTATCCAAGTGGGAGAGGCCTTTAATGACCGCAGGGCTGACCATATTCACCCCTCCAGTCACTCCCCAGGATTAGGTGGAGTTCACAGCAGACATGGATTTGACCCAGCGAAGAACATCAGTGGTCCTCTGGGTTTGCTTTGCAGAGCACGCAAAGAAGCTCTTCAAAGGTTTGTGGTACAACATAACCTTGACTTCAACTCCGGATTTAATGGCTACTTGGAAGATGACAAAGACCACACTCTTTGGGAATCTGTCATGGGGTGAGAAGCCTCAAAACCACAGGGCCAAATCTAAGCAGGGATGAAGTCTCTGCAGCCCACACAACTGCAGTGGCAGCTGTCAGAAGGATGCCAGAGCAAGCCCTGCTCCGGGCTGACAACTGCAGGGCAGAGAGGCTGAAGCACAGCTTAAAGGAGAAATATTCCTTTGATGGATATCCAGAAAGGGTGGCTGATTCCCTTCAGGACAAGCACACTGTGCCTGGGAGATGCTGATCAGCTCTCACAACGGCCCTGCCATGGATGGATGGTGTGGCAGGATCCCTGATCCATAGGTAATGGCACTTGGAGAACTTGGACTTGATGAACTTGGGCATTTGTTTGACTTGTCAGAGGGAGAAGCCAAGCTGTGGTTGATGGGCAGAGCAGGACTGGGCTTTTTCATATTCCTGGGCTAATTGTTTTCTGGCCACTGGGAATCTTGGTCTTAAACAGCAGGAATTCTGTCCTAGCACTTGGTTTTAGGAGGAGTTTTCTCCCCTGCACTGACCAGCATCACACATCATCCCTCCCCGCCTCCATCTGTGCTCACAGTCTAGTTCGCTCTCAGTAACACATATTTTATTAAATTTGGCTGTGAGAATGTCACCAATTATGAAGGGAAAAGCAAGAGTGAAGGTTAGGGGGAAAAGGTGAAGGTTAAATTCAGACATTCATGAGTTTATGGGGCAGTTTGTCCTCAAATCAAAGTCAGGCATTCAAGTCGAGCTACGTAAACAGGAATAAACACTCATGTGAAAGTCACTTAAGAAGCAAAAACCCGTAAGAATGTTTGCTGCAAAATATGTGCTTTCTTCTGCCTCCCTTCCCCTCCTCTTGGCCCCAGGGAAGGAGATTGCTCAGAGTGTGTTTCCAGCCTGGACTATGTGATGCCTCCAAAGATAAAACCATCCCTGCCCACAGACACATTTCATGCTCTGAAGGCTGAGCCACTGCTGCCAGCACAGCCTCAGAAAACAGCACAGGATTCCAGAGCCCTGGGGTTAGGACACATCCCAGTCCTTCTTGAGGTGCCCAGTGATGTTTCCCTCAATACCACACTCTGTTAAGGTTTAGCTCAAAGCAGAGTTTTGGGAAGAAACGAGAAAACTGGTGAGAACATTTTTTAAAAAAAGCAAATTAACCTCAGATCCTCAGCTACCTTTTATTTACCAAACAGAAGTTTCTCTGTGTGCTACATTTCTTAAATTATAGGTTTCCCATTTCCTGGCATCCTAATAAAGTCTAGATGAATGATGAGAGAGTCTGCCGGGAGAATGAGTAAACATCTCCTACTGTCTGGAATGCAAGACGACTACTGTCTTATCCTTTGTTACAGGTTGTTAAGATAAAATTACCCTATATATCAACAGCGCAGTCAATGAAATTAGAAAGGGCATTCTACCTCCACACTGCCCCCGAGGGTTTGAGGAGGGAGGAGGGAAGGCAGTTGTTTCTTTGTTTATTTTGGGTTTTCTTTTGCCATGAAAGAAACGAAGAAAAGGGGTCTGTTTTGGGTTGGGGGGAGGAGCTTTGTTTTGTTTCTTTTTAATGCAAATGAAAAAGAGGAGAAAAGCCAAGGAGGATGTTGGAGGCAGGTTTGGATATTTCACCAGCTGTGCAAGCAGGAGAGGGAAAAAATTATGGTTTGATGAAAATTCCAGGAAAGGCTGAACTGCAGTGGCAGCAAAGTTTGGGTGCAAGGAGACCCTGAAGCTGCAGATGTTGGCTCCAAGCGGGGCAGAGGCTGAGTCCCTGAGCTAAGGGCACCCCTTGGCTTTTGTGCCCCATCAAGGGTGTGCTCTGAGCGAGGGCTGCCCTTTATCTGCTGCTGCAAACTTTTCAGCTGCAGTTCGGGGATAACCCTCTTGTACATCCCTATAATCCACTGAAGCATCCCTGGTGTGTCTTTTATCAAATCTTGATGCTGTTGCAGTTTTCCTGGTCTTTAGAGAGAAGGGCTGCTTCTCCTGGAAAGCATTTTCTGGAAATGGGAGTCTCATGAGTGTGCCCTTGATTGCCAAAACACTAGGAAACAGTCTATATGATCTGCCTGTGCTCAGGAGGAATCCAGTGCTGACCTGTTTTCCTTGCAATTAGGCTGTATCACCAAAGTAATTGCCTGGTTTAGATTTGTTATATTAATTGTGTCTTCAGCTGTCAGTGCCCTTGAACCCTAGAGCCATGACAGCGGGATCCAAAACTTAAATCCCATCGCCTCTTTTCCACAAAAAATTTGATTCTCTGTTCTAGACACATCTCCCAGATGATCCCTAAGCTGCAGGAGGTGCTGGGCTCTGGTGGAGCTCAAGTGTTTCTTGTGGAGGGACAGGGCTCTAGTGCAAGTCAAAGCCTCATCACTTCCATGTCCTCTCTTGTATCTGTGTCAGCTTCTGTTACAGTCTCATTCCTTTGCCTTTTCATTCGTTTTTCCTGAGCATTTTGGTTTGATTCTTTTTTTTTATTATTTTCAAACAAAGTTGTTTATTCATTTTTGAAACTCAAACATTTCACACTTAAAATATTTTTGTTTTGAAATCAGAAGAAAACTTAACTGAAAACAATGCTGGAGAAAAGCTGGCCATAAAATGCTGGACTTGGGTGAGAAATGCTCTTGGATTCACAGAGCATTCCTGAGCTCCCCATCCCATCTGATAGCATGTCAGAAACTTTACAATGTCACTCTCCTGCACTTAGGTGTGTGTGTGTACACACACATACACAGGAGAATTTCCTCTGACAAGCTGTAGGCCTTTGCTGCAGATTTTCCATCCCATAGCATGTCAAGAAGAAAATATCTTAATGCTCTATTCACAAAACACTTTTGGCCTGTTTGCATCTGAATGCTATGCTTGTTTGCATAGGCAATTCAGAGGGGAGTTCATAAAACCTTGTTTTGCCTGAATTTGTGAATGTCTGCCCACTGAATGGTCTTAAAATGAAATTATGTTGGAAAAGGGGCTGTTGTGGGATGCATACGTTTTGCACGTATCCTTTAAATAACTCAGATATGTTTTCTAAGGGGGATGCTTTTTCTGCGGGCTCAGGGACACGTTTGTACCACCTACGAATTTCTTCAGCTCCAAAACAGCACTGAGTAAACAGCTGAGGGTTTTGCCAACTCAGTGTTTCCAGCACTTGGATCTGCCCATTGGAGAGATCCCTCAGCAAAGGTCAACCTCTTGCTCTGATTCTCACTGCTTAGTCCCAGCAGAAAATCCTTCTCCTGCCTCCGTTCCCAGCCCAAATCTGCGATAATGGGGACAAAGCCTCTTCTCTGCCCAGCCCTGCCAGGAGCAGCCGGCCCAAAACGGATGTTTGCCTGTATTAATCCAACACACAAAATCTGTAACCTGAACTGTGTACAGAAACGAGTGGAAAAAGCGCAACCTGACCGCAAAAGCATTATTTTATAAATAAGGTCCTTTAGTAGCAGTTAATTGGATACACATTTTGCTGGATTCATGGAACATTAAAAACTATCATATCCGAATTGACTGACTGAGTTCATGTTACATCTCCAAATTGCCAGTGACCATTCTGCCTCGCAACATCAGACCTTGAGTTCAGCAATCTCGCTCGAGGGCCTTTTTTAAGTACATGGCGCTTTTTTTTCCCCCTAATAGAGATTGATTTAGTGTATGTTTAATGGCCCCATAAATCACTCAACATGCCCAACTCACATACAAATTCTGCCAAAAAAAAAAATAGTTTTCAAGGAAGCAGATGCCTTGTTCTTGGAACCAATTTGCCTCGCTCCCTGCGTGTGCACGAACCCACCATTTCAAGATCCTCCTTATAAAAATGTTCTGCTCTCCCAGGCCGGCACGTTGGTCATTTTCTCTGGGGCTGCTTTCTTACCATGCCAAGTCAAACTCGGGCGATTCCCCCGCTGTGCCCGTTCTGTTCGAGTGCCTTTTAGATCAGCAATAAATAAATTCATTGTGCGTTTCAACAGGGAGAGAGAGCCGGAGCTGGAGCCGCATTGTGCCTGCCCTTGTGAAGATCTATTGTGTGCAAAGTAGTGCGCTATCGGATGGCGTGGGTCACTTTTCATTACCCCACTGAGGATGCAGCTCAAAGCAGAGGATTATAGAAACTCATTTCCTTTGGTTAAGGGAAAAAAAAAAAAAAAAAGAGTTAACATTCAATAAAAACGAGGGCTATGACGCAATGTGGCCCTCAGAACCTTCCGAGCAGAGCTGTTAATAGCTTCCTTTCCCAGGACGCGGGTTTGCCCCGCTCACTTATCGACTTTGATGCATTAGTAAAAGAAAATATCAACCCCTCATAACTCTCAGAAATGATACAATACATCACTTAAAAGTAAGCTAGGATCAACACATTGTTAACTGTTTGATCTCTCGAGTCAAAATTAATGATAGGTGTTTTGCACACAAAAAAATGAATGTTAAGAGGCTATTTAAGCTAACTAAAGACATCCCTACAACATCAGGGTTGAATTGGAGGTGATTTCCTGCAATGCAGCTGTTATAAGTTTATCAGTCTGCGGGTGGCAGTAACCAGTAATCATAACCAGATTGCAGAGGGGTGGGATGGAACTTATCTTTAAATAGAAAGATCTATGTAACTAACTAACTACAGAAAGCTGGTTGGGCACTAAGTCCACGGTATTATTCACTAGAACACCCAAGGGTCTGGGAGAAGCCAGCTTTCTGTATATTTTAAAGAAATGAAATGATTCTGAAGGTTTAACTGCTAGGCAGGGAGAAACCAAGGTTGATAATGATTAACAGCAGACCTCCTGCGCTCTTGTACTCGCAGCATTTACACAATGATGATAGCTAATAAGAAATGGCATTAAGAAATGACTTCAACTTTCTCCACTGAGATGTTGCCATAGGCTGTTGATGAACTTTTAGCTCATTCTCTTGTGACACGGAAAGGAAAGATCTGAAATGCAGCATATACTTTAAGCAGAAAAGCGATTGAAAAAATTCCAAGAAATCTCTGTGAAGGGCCGAAGAGAAGTGTTGCACTGCAAGACAATGCCTCTGGACAATTACAGCCTGTTAGTTCTAATGCAGCTCCAATTGCTTCCGTCTGCAGCTGATCTGACCACTGGAAACAGGCACTTTTGCAATGGCCTTTAATTTCTCTGATTTGTGTGTGGGCGGTATCTGTTGGTATTAATATGGCTGTTTTCCGGATTGAATTAGGGAAAACAAGATGAGTTCTCAAAGGAGCCTGAGCTTTCTTTGAGAAATGCGAACTGCAGAGCACGGGATCCGCGTGGATGGGTTAGGTCTGTCCCAAGCCCCTGATGTGCAAACACAGGAAGGAGGGACAGGGGAGTCCCATGGATCCCCAGATGCCCCCAGCAGGACCCTACAATCTTTTTAGCCATCCTTGTTCCTAATTTTGTCACATACTCCAGGTACTCCGGCTCCATCTTTAGAGCTGTGCCCGCAGCCACCAGGGATCCCCACCCTCAGCTTCCTGAGCCATGCAGATCCACTGTTTTCTGTGGATGAATGGATGCCTTAAACAGCTCATAAGTGAGCCAAAATCTTCTTCCATCCCCAAAGTCAGACACATTTCGTTTTAAGCTGACCCTAGTTTGCAAGAGGTGCTGTGTGAACCTTTCCCAGGTCCAGCTCCTTCCCCTTGTAGGGACTGTCTTGTGCCTACACTTAATCCTGGCTTAAGGAAACCACAGTTCTAGAGAAGTCCAAATTTGCTTTTTTTATGAGGAACAGACTGAAAAATGGCAAACATAGAGTTCTAATAAAAACGAGTGTGTTTTAAAAAATTCTTTACACAGCTTTCCTTCAAATTCTGCTGCAAGTTTAAACCTAAAATAATTCTTCCCCATGTCTGACATCTGTACATTATTTATACAACACCTTTTTTCATAGGGGTTTTTTAATTATTATTCCAGAGGTGTTTTTCAGTGGAGAAAAAGGAAATTATTGATAAAACTGTAAATTTGAAATACATTTCAATTAAGACCCTTAGTCATTTCCAGTTTTTTTTGTTTTCCAAGCCTTACTCAACAAAACCTCTTAATTATTTCTCCATGGTGATGGGATCAGCTCACTCTGTTCCTCTCCCTGCGGGGCCTGTAAAACCCTCAGCTGGCAGATCTGCCTGTGCGCCAGGCTCAGAGATGTGACACATCCCAAATATCTGGAGAGGATAAATTTTCCATTGAGCAGAGTATCAGAGAGGTCCCTGCATTGCCTGCATGAGGACAGGTGGATGGGAGCCAAACACTCCCCGATTTCTTGACTTGCTGTGTGATTTCCCAGTTGCTGCTCTGGAACTGACCCATTCCAGGCAGTCTGGTTACGGGGCTGGGGCAGCTGGGCTGGGCAAGACCTGTGGCCACCCAGTGCTTGCCCTCATTCCTGTCTGCTCACTGTGGTCACTCCAGACTCCTCACCACAGCCTCTGCTCCCAGCATGCAGAACTCTGTGTGCTTTACAGCCCATCCCATCGTAGCCACGCCTTCAAAAATTCTGCAAAACTAAAATTTTACAGATGGGGAAACTGAGGCACTGATGGGTGATGCCTCCTGCCCAAAGTTATGCAGTGGATGATATGGAACAGAAATCAAGACTCCAGGTCAGCTTCTCCTATATCCTAGTGAGTTATGTCTTGTTATAGGACAGCAGTGAGTGTTCAACTATCTACCTTCAATATAGGAACTTTGCCAGAGTAGGCTCTGAAATTCTCTGATGTGCAAATCACTTAAGTTATAGGAAGAGCTGTGTTAAGACATCGTGTGGTTTGCTGCAATCCTTAGATTCACAAAACCCCTGTTAAAACACAGCCCTGAGCAAGTGTGGGAGGCGCTGCCCGTCCATCTGACCTGGAGGAAGATCTCTCTGCAGAGGATGGGGGGACTGGTACACAACCAGTTAAGTGGCTGGGGCACTGTCACTCAACCCCTGCTGCACTGCAAAGTGCTGGATTCCTAAATGTGGGACCCAGATGCAAAAAGAACAAAGCCCACATTAAAGTGGTGCTGATCACCCGAGCTGCGGCTCTGAGGAGGATGTGGAAGTGCTTGGGAGGCTGATACAGGGCTGGGGGCAGACAGCACAGCCAGCAATCGCTTTTGCAAGGCACATGTGAGGGGGAGAAGGTTTCTGTGCCTCCTCCAAACCTCCTCATGTGCAGCCTTGGGCGTCTGAGACCATGCCTGTACACCCACACATGTGCACAGGGCTCCAACCCCTCTGCAGAGATGGGGCCCCCCAACCTTCTAGACAAGGTTGGGAGAGAACTGTTTTGGGAGCAATCCTTGCTAAAATGAGCCATGAGATGTGAGGAATTGACATTTTTTTACACCAGGCTTTCCAGGGAACCAGTGATTTCAGTCAGAACTCCCCACTGCCCAGCTGGACGTGTAAAACAGCCCGAAACATGCTTGGACATCTTGATTCTGTGGGCCAGCCTGGCTGTGGGAGCCCCAGGGAGAGGGAGACAAGACAGGGGCAGGTTCTTCCCAGTCCCCATAGTGATGTAGGGCAGAAAGTCCCTTTGCGGAGGGGCCAGGTGTGTGGGTGGCTTCTTGTGGCCAGCAGAGGACTCTGAAAGGCCGTGTGAGAACACAATCAATGAGGTGAACATCAGCATTCTATGAGCAACGGGTGATTGCCTAATTAGTGAGCTCTTTGGGGTTGGAGCCTGGGAGAAGGGCAGAGAGAGGCTTCAGCCATATCCTGGGTGAGAGGGAACAGTGCCTCCTGATTTAGAAAACCTGATGGGTAAATTATCACCAAATGAGGTGAAAATCAGGAGTTCCCAGAAAGGACTGAGTTACAGGATTTTGAACCAGTCACTGAGAAGTTGAGCTGGGAGCTTGGTTCTGGAGCTTGGTTTGAGAGGCCAGAGTTTGTCCTAAGGAGGGAAGAAGCCTTGTGGCCTCGTGTTTTGATGACTTCAGAAAGGTGCGAGGCCTCCTTTCCCTGGAAGGACAAAATCCTGGTGCTACCTTGATGTCACTGCCTACTTCTCTTGAGAAGAGTGCATGGAAGAAATGAAAAAGGTGACCTCTGGTACTGGAGAGGTAAGTTCCATCTTTTTAGCCCTAAATAAAATGATGCAGTAGTTTGCAGTGAGAAACGTGCTGGAATTGATCACTGAACGGGCTGCAGCTTGAAGTAGTGCGTGAATCCTGGTAGAACAGTTTCTGTGTAGTGTTTTCAGAGCAATATTATTTTAATTATCATTCAAATGCTTTATTTTTCCTGGCTTCACCTTCCTTTTGGTCTTACCGGGACTGGGGCTTGTGTACAGACGCAATTTAGGCAGTGGCCTCACTTGTTGTAGCTGGCAAAATTTGTCTGCTGGCTCTGCGGGTTGTGCCCTGTTCTGCTGCTCCCCACTCTGCTCTCCTCACTGACAGGGTTGAGTACAGCATAGAGCTGGGAGGAGGTTCCTGAAAGTTCTTCACATTCTGCAGACAAAATAATCTTGAAATTGTGAATTTTGCTGCTGTAGCTCAAGCTTGACCTGTAGGGAAGAGTGGATGTCCTCCATCCATGTAGGGGACCAAAAGCATTGCTTGGAGCTGGGTGTGCAGAAACAAAGGCAGGAAGAGATGCTCTGCGTTTGAAAGCTGGTTTGCTCTTGTCCTCAGGACAGCAGAGCTCAGCCTACAGCTCTGGCTGGAGTGATCCTGCTGCTCTGCACCCAACCCTGGGCGGGCCAGGGTGAGTTCCACCCCAGAGTGGGCTGATTCCAGCTTTCTGAGTAATGCTGGCTGATCGGAATAAGCTCTCCTTTGATCTGGCAGACAGAAGCCCACAACAGCTGCTCTGCAGTAGATAAGGACAGGCACTCTCCAGGCTGATGGTGTTTGGAGATTAGGCCCCAGGATGTTGTGCAACAGGCCAGGTCACCCTGTCGGGGAGAGCACCTGCAGCTGGGACATCGCGTCGGGGAAGGGACCTGTCTGCTGTGTGCCAGGGCTCAGGTGCCATGTAAATGGATGAGCTCCTGCTTCATCCTTCTCTGCTGTCCACCCACAACTCCTTCCTTGTGCAGAGGCTGGGGAGAAAAGCTGATCTGGCCAGTAAAGTCTGTGCGCTGAATCTGGAAGTGTCTGTAAAGATTTTTTTTGGTTGGTTGGTTTTTTCCCCCTCTTTAGTGGAAATTGCTTGGTTACAAACTCCTCTCTCACTGTTTTTTCGTAAGAAGTTCCTAACATTTATTATTCCAAACTGACTCCTTAAAATGTTTCTTTGTGTATTACTTGACTTAAATGTTGCTTTGATCTTGCAAGGAGGCTGATGTGGCTTGTGTAGCCCTTTGGCCTTTGTGTGTCACACCTTCCTTGACTCTTGGGGACGTTGTGAGCTGACAGCTCTGTCCCCTAACAGCGATGGCAGCTCTCTGTGAGGAGCAGCCCTTGGATCTGGGGGCTGCCAGCAGTGTGGGTGAGACTGGAAATAACCTTTGCCTGTAGTCAAAGGTAGTCAGGAGTGGTGGTGGACATGACTTCACCGTGCCCACTGCTCAGCGTGAGTAACCGGTTCCATGCATTTCCATGCCAACCATTAATTTCCAGATGCAGTGACTAGCACGGTATTTTCCATTTCCAGATCGTGTTTGTACTGGCACGATTTAAAATACTTTGTAATTACAGTGGTTCCTATAGTCGAGCTGCTAGAGCGATGCAGGGTGCTCAGAAGTTCTTCTTTAACCAGCAATTTTGGTAATGACAGTAATTCACATAATCTATCTTTGTGGCCTTGTGGCTTTCAGAAGTATAGACCTTTTTTTTTAATTCTTCAGAGATGGAGCCCTATCTCTATATATAGCTCGGTAGATATCTGATATTCTGGATGTGTTAAAATAAACTCCACTGAGGAATTCCAGTCCCATCACCACAAACTTTCTGATGTTGCTGCTGCTGTTAATACAATTGAGTAAGTGGTGGAAGAAAAGGGAGTGGGGAGGGGGATATGGCAGTTTCCTCTCAAAGATGAAGAGGCCTCAACAAATACAACTTCAGGCAGCAGTGGAGCTTCATTTTGGCTGACAACTCACAGCACAATAAGCAGTTTTGGCAGCCAAATGTGACAACATCCTACTGAACAGGGAAAATCCTTTAGTTTGGGGAAAATGGCTGAATCCCAAAGCTGCTCTCATTTACTGGTTTAGTCTACTACCAACAGAGACGCTTCTAAATTACTTGAGGGAGAAACTGTTCAGACAGATCAGAGGCAGACATCTCCCTCCGTGTGCAATTAGATGTGCTGCCTCCTTTGAGAAGGGGCCAAAGCAAATGGGAAGCAGCAATTAAGGTAGACACCAGCAATGATGACCTAAAGTACAGGGCACGGTGTTTATCAGCTGTCGCTGCACAGAAAAGGTCTTTAATTTGACTGGGGAGGGAAGAGCTGTAGCTCAATGTTTTTGTGAATTGATTAACTGTTATTTTTCCCAGAAGATCCTCACATGTACAGGGTGGGAGGGAGAGATGTTGATTAAATGTAAACTTCTCTGCGAATGTGTGTGTGACCTCTGGTACCTTGCTCCTTTACACTCCCTTCAGAGGCAGGGAACAGAGCTGGGGAGGGTTTGCCATGCCTCTGTCCAATTAACCTGTGCATTTTCAACCAGAGGCTGGCAAAACTGGGGCATCCTGAGCCTAGAACAAGCCCTTGAGGTCACTGCTGTCATACTGACAATAAATCACCCCCAATCACTTGTTTTTCAAGCTGTAGGAGCAGTAAATGCAGTCTCTGATATGCCAGGGTCTGACCTAGAGGGTGACAATCGTCGTGATCTGCCCCACCTCTCCATTTGCTGAGAATACTTCAAGAGGAGGCAGGTGAATCACAGACTTGATGCATCCCTGGTCTTCTACCTCTGTTCCTAAAGGGAACGAGGACACCTGAGGAGACACCAGAGTATGTCTGACACATGGTCTGGAAATGAAGCAAAAGCCACTCCAGGATCCTGCAGTGCCAGCAGAGATGTTTCTCTTTTCATTTTCTGAGAGGTGCTGCAGCAGAAAACCAGATCTGCTTCCTCAAAGACTGTCACTCCCATCAGAGGAATATAATATTTGACCCGTGGGCTTAACTTGCTGTCAATCTCCCACAACTCCCAGGAAGGAGCCTCCATCTCTTTTTCACTTGAGGCTGTTACCTCTTGCCCAAAAACCAGGTTTCTCAAGGCCTGTCCTTGAGCCAGATGAGAAACATGAAATAAATGAATGCAAAATCCAAGCATCTTCCTTTTTAACTGACATCAATAAAAACTCTTTGAAGAGGGAATGCTCAGCAAGTGTTAATTGGTAGGGCTGTCACTGTGTCTCCACAGAGCCACTGCACAGCGCAGTGAGTCGCTGAAGACACACGTCTCTTTTTGGCTGCGATATTTTTTTATTGAGCATCTTGTTCTCAGCTGCTACTAGAAGCAGGAAATCTCTCAAAGCTGTGAAGAGCTGGTCCAGTTTGTGCCTTGAATTGGTTATGCTTTTCCACCTACTCCCATGAAGAAGTGCCTCCAGCAGCTCTCGCAGGGGGCTGCTGCCGTTCCTGGCCAAGGACTGAAGGGTTTCCTCCAGCTCAGGCTCCACCACCTCGGTTGCTCAGTCACAGCCTCCAGCCCAGACTTCATCCCCAAGCACACCAACCTCATGGAAGGGCTTTACTGCCTTGTCTCATCCTTTTCTGTGGCCCCTGTGGATGAAATTCCAGGGCTTTAGGACCCCCTGTCTCTACCAAACGTGGTCTAAGCACGTCCCCACTAGTGTAGAGTATGAGGAGCTTTGTTTTTCCCTGAAAACCTAGAATACCAACTTTTTTTTAAATATCTGGAAATAAACAGTTACATGATCCACTGAAATTCATAACAAAGGACAAATTGAATCCTTCATGCTGTGTAACAGCCATAAATAAAGGCTTTATGGCTGAGAAGTTGTAGGCAAAGCTCCAGCAAAATCGGATTTATTCTCTCCCCACCCCCTGCACTGTAAGTCTCTGGAAATGGGGGTTCCAGGGGCTGTTCTGACACAACATTAACTGCAGCTTCTTAAACCAGACTCCCTGCCAGTATTTACAGTTCACATTCTGTGCATGGTATGTGTGTATATAACTGCACCAGCCTTTACAGTTGATTTCTCAGTAGTCATGTGAAACCAAAACAACTGATGGGCTGAACTTGGAATCACTTCTGCATTTTTCTGATTTAGAATAAAAAAGGTCTGCCTTGGTGTTAGGAAAAAGATCTCTTGGTTAAAGTTGCTCCAAGTTGATGGTGGCCCAATCTCTGTGAATGTCGTGTTCCTTCTCCCCAAAACCACCGGCTGGGTTTCCAGGGGAGCCCTGTAAGCTGGATTTCAGAACGTGGTTGTACCATTGCAAAGGCAGTAGCTGCTTTCTTTCATCTCACAAATGCCTGGCCCTACCTCTACTTCCTGTCTCCTCCGAAACTTAGCTCTGAGGTGTCATGAAATACGTCTGTGGAGTGAGTAATTAACCAACTCCTAAAACTGTGGTCCAGCCAGGTCGTTCCCTGTTAGGGAAGAACAACTCATTTCAGTGGATTTAAGAGCTAGTTTCTCACTTCAGGAGCCAAATATAGGTTAGTAGTGGCAGTAGATCACTGTGAAAAATGTATAAACAAATCAGAAGCAAAACTCCTCACATGTCAGTTTTGGATCAGCAGAGTGTGTTGGTTTGTGCTCCTTTCCTGTGTGTTTAGTATGCAGCCTAAGATAGAGGCTGAAATGGGGAATTTATTCCCATTAAGCAACTGCCCAAATCTCTCTTTTTAAGGAGGTTGAGTAGTGCTTCTGCTTGAGGCAGAGAGACGTAGAGCCACTGACTGCTCTACTCTTGTCTACAGCTTGTTTCAAACACTGAACAGAATGGCTTGAATTGTTGGGACCTGAGAAATGATATCTTTGAGCTCTGACCCTTCATAACCGAATCCAGACACTCAATGTCTCTGCTTCCACGTATTTTATACAGAGCACCTGACACAGCAGCAGCAAACAGCATGGGAATAAATCCAGCAGCCTTCGACAGTTCTCCTTCGTTAGCCAAGCCAAAGGTCGCCTTGATGGTGACACCATCAGTGTCTGGCCACTGCTGGGGCTATTGTCCACTGTGAACCTCAGTGGAGAGATCATGCAATGGAAGAGAAGGTTGGGAGCCAGGGCAAAAATGCCTCTGTGACCCTTTTTGCACTCCTCAACTGCAGCGACATCCCAAACCTGTAGTGCTGCTCTGGAAATTCAGCACAACCCCGACGTCCTGGGCTGGAGCCCCGGGTGCTGACACTCTAAAGCACAACAGATCCACTGAGGGCCTGGCATCCCTTCCTTTCTTCTTAAGAGCTTCTTAAAATAAGACCATTAGCCCCGAGTTATCAGCAGCACAGAGCTGCTCACTCAGGAGTCCCCTCAGCTCCCGGGGAAGGGTCCGAGCGTGGTTTTAATTACGGGCGCGGCCGCTGCAGTGGATGCAGCCACTCACCCCCTCCCAGCCCCAGACACAAACGCTCCATTCCCCAAATTACTGCTGACTGGCCTGGGATTGGGTTTTATTGCAGACAAGCAAGCCAATTCTCTGGGGGTGAGGTTAATTCAAGCAGCCCCATGTAGAGCTTTAGCCTGCAAATGGTTAAAAGTTTAACCGTGCCTGCAAAAACTGGTCAAGTGCAAAGCTGCCTTTCCAAGGGTTTGTGGGGCTGAGGCTGAGCCCCCTTTTTTCCCCCAACTTTCTCCAGTACCTTTCCCTGGTGAAAAAAATTGTGAAGTTGGTGAATTTGTCTGTGGCTTTTCCTGTTTTCCTTTCAAATACAAAGCCAAATTTAAGCTGTTTTAATATTGTGCTGTCTTCATTTGTGGAGTTAATTCATACATGAGGATTCTATTGGAGAAAACAGTAGATTTGCCCCAAAGTGGTAAACCTCACAATACCAAGAAACAACTTTCCAAATATTAAAATTAAAATTAAAAACTCTGCTCCTATTGCCTGGTAAACAGACCCTTGGAAAACCAGCTAGGAAACAAATCAGTGCATTAAACCTGTTATCTTAAACTTCTGGTCTTTCTTGGCTGTTGATTTAGGAATACAAATCCCACAGCATTAAGTAGAAAAAGGGAATAGACTTTTTTATTTAAAACAGAGTTACTCAAAGTGGCCATAATAACCCATTTGTGTTGCTTTTGTACTCGGGTAATGAATGACTGTAGTATAAAGTGCTCCTAGTTTTTGCCTCGAGGCCTTGTCAATCATTACCTGATAAATAAAAACTTCAAACAGGCTCCTTTTAGCTTAATTGGGCAGAATTTCTCTCCGAAGGAAGGTTGAATACAGAGAATAATGTGTTTGTGGTGGCAGTGGAAGTCAGCAAGCAGGGAATTGGGATGGAAGCATAGAGAGGATGTGAATTCTGAACTCAAAAGATGAGTCTTTGGGGTTTTTTTATCCAGAAGTATCTGTTCCCATTGCAGGCAGAGCTGAGGGACTGAATCCAGCAGCCCTCGGCTGTGCCCTGAGCTGCACTTGTGCAAGTTCTGCTGTCCCTCTCTGGTTTTAGGCTTCACAGCTGACAATCCCATAACAATCAGGAACCTTAAAATTGCACTGAGGCTTATTTAAATCATTATTTTTTTGTTATTTGGTCATTGGCAGCAACGGAGGCAGTTTCCTGCATAGGGACAAAAGGATCTTATTGTCAGTGCTGGAACAGATCTGAAACAGCTCAATTAAGCAAACATAACATCCTCAAAGTTTGGCCTGAAAGGAAGTTAAAATAACTGTTCTATAAAATGTTTTAAATGTGCTTTAAAATGTCATTACTCAGATAAATCTAGCTGTTTGGAAGCTCGTTCACTCGGGTTTTATGGCCCTGCCAGTTTATGGCAGTGTATGTGTTCATGTCAAGAATTCCTCTTCCAGAACAGTAGATGAGGAGACAAAGCCACAGGAGTGCTGCAGACCAAGGGGAGGCTGCAACCAGCTTGGGAATGGAGTTCTGGCTCCTAGGCTGGGAAAGCTGCTCCAAAGCACATCCAGCAAGTTGTGTGTATTTGGCAGAGCTGGAAACCAGCAGATATTTCATGCTATAAGGCTGGACGTGTTGAAGTCAGCGGTGAAGCTGCTGTTGGCTGCAAGACTGGCCCTGCAAAGCAAAAATATTTATTTTATTCGTTCTCCTCTTGCTGGCACCACTCTTCTCTTCACCTAAATGCAGAGAATTGAGACCATAATGAAAAATAGCAGAGAATCCTCCTTCTAAAATTAGTCCAGGCCTACAGAAGCTGAGTAGGTATCAGTTTACATCAATAAAGGTCTTTCCACTGATGCTCTGCTGGACTCTCAGAGCAGTGCACAAAGCAAATTTAATTATGAATTTGTAATTGCTCATGGAAGATGGCAGATTAACTCCCAAATGCTGATGATTTAATCCTCTGGCCCAGCAAATATATGTATGTAAACTGGCACAACTCTGCTCACCGTTCAAAGTAAACAAGAACCCCAAAATTGCTGTTATGCCCCAAAGATATGCTCAGTTAATAGAGGGATTTAGACCATTATTTTTTTCAGCTGCCTCCATAGCAATGCAGTGTGGTATCCACAGTAGGAAACCTCATGCCAGCAGCATCTCTCAAATATGCTAAAACAATCTAAATTAGAAAATGTCAGCTTCTTGGCTGATGTTTCTTTGGAGTTTCTTTCTTCCTTTCTTGTGCCTCTATAATTTTATTGGGATGACTAAATCTCTGAACTATGTTAGCAGTAAACAGAACTAATTTACCCCCTGCTTCTTTGAAACAGCTGCTGACAGCTGCACTATAATTCAATCATGGATCTTTGCAGCACTGACTGCAAAACACATCCATATTTTTGCTACTCTTCCCTCCCTGTTGTATTTGGACCGAAGGAGCTGCACCAAATAATGACATGTGACAGTTTTGCCCGTACATAGAGATTGAGCTGCACAAAAACAGAGGCTCAAGATGAAACATTGCCCAGCCAAAAAGGTTCTTTGAATAAAAGGAGAATAACCACACAGATACACAATGTCGTCGGGATGTCTTTTGTAAAGTTGCAATGATTTATTTTACTAGTTTGTACAAAAAGGCTTCTGACAACTGCTCTATGAAAAGAACCAGAAATGTGTATGCATTTTTGCCAACTGTTAATAAATATCTTCTTAAATAAGGAAACAAATGTGTTTAGGAACCGAGAATCGTTTTTGCTGCATGTGATTGAAAAGGAATTCAGAGATGGAAATAAATAATTCTTCTTCCGCTTGTGACAACTATTTACATAAAAATGTACAAACAGTGAAGCTGATGTTGAGCCTAGCAACAGAAATCCTGTTATCATGCTTAAAAACAACAACAAAAAACCAGAACAGAAACAATCCCCACATAATATTTAATATATGAGTCCTATACAGCAAGATACCGTGGTCCAAGTTAAAAATGCAATACACCAACGCAGTGACCACCAACACTGAAACACCCGCAAGAGAAAACTAATCCTTGACTACTAAATAGTGGAAGTTCAGGCATGATTAGCTTTTAACTTCTAGGCAGCACCTTCACTTCCTTTAGGAGGTTTACAGAAGCACTGCTGTATATGTGTATACAATGTCAAAAGATGCTTCCCCTCTGTGTGGTTTCAGTTCCTCACTCGAAACCAGGGGTGCCCTGAGGGCAGTTTTGGCTGCTGATGGTGGATGGTGCTGTCTGCAGGCTCTGAGAGAGGTGGACTTTTGGCTTCAGCAGCTGTCCTGCTGTGTGGCTGGCTGTGCTTGCCCAAAGTCTCCCCGTGGGGAAGTTTGCTGGAGCCCTGCCTGTGGCGTGTGCCTGCTGCAGCCAGGCTGCTCCTGCAGAGGTTGGAGTGGCCTGGGTGGGACACCAGGCACATCTGGCAATGTGGCAGCTGCTCACCAAGGCCTCCATCCAAAACCTACCAATGTCGTGGATGGACTTCCCCTTTCCCATCAGCCTAATCCTGCTACTGAGAAAACTGCTGGGAAAACACCAATTTACTTCAATGAGAAGAGAATTAGGCCATCAGAAACAAGTTTCCAATTTATTTCATAGACAGTAGGGGTTTTTTTCTTCCTTTGCTTATTCTTTTTAAAGTGAGGCATCTGGTCTGGATTTGATCTGCGACTTAAAGGGAGAAGAGCAGTGAGTGAAGTCCAGAATTTCATTTATCTTCTTTCTCTAAACTCTCCTCTAAGGCAAGACATGGAGCCAAGTCCCCACTGTGGCTGCACCGCCCCATCTCCTCACCGAGCAGAGACCCATCTCCACGGATTTGTGATGTCCTGGGCCCATCTGTTGGAGGTTTAGCTTTTTGAAGTTTGGAGATTTAGAGCTGGGTGTGCTGGACATGGTGTTTTATTGGGTATTATTTTCTTTTTATCTCCGTGGTGGAATTTTTGCCAATCCTACTTTGGTGCGTGCCAAAGTGGGGAATTTGTTTATGATTGGTTACTGCAACTCTGCATTCTTCTTCTTCACAACAACAACTTTAATTGAGCCTTTATTACTTAAGTGTGATGTTTGTGTAACCTGTGACTTTAAAAGAAGGAAAAAGAAAAGCCTTGAGGGGACACTTTCTTGCTTCTTGTTCCAGCTTCTTGGTGGCCCTTGAAAGGGATTGTTGTGGGGTTTTTTTGAGGTGAAGCCAGCAGAGCAGGAGGTTTATCAGAAGCACTGACCCCAGGAAGGAAGGTTTCCCAGCTGGCTCCCAGTCTGTGTGGTGCTGGGTGCACATCCCAGCTCACAGCACCTTCTGTGCTCGAGCCTCCGTGTTCCCAGAAAGGCGTTGGGCCTTGTTCCCTCAGGGAAGTGGACATTTTCCACACAGCAGCAGGGTCTTCAGTTACAGCTCTGTAACTGCTTAGGATACCCCAGCTAAACGTTAGGTTTAGTCCCTGTTTCTCAGCATTTTGCTGCTTTCCTGTTTCAAGTTCAAAGCAAAGTCAAATACTTTCTGGCTGCAAGAGGGAATTTCCCTCCTTGTTGATAGAAAAAAGTACACCCCAAAATTCTCACTCTTTGAAGCACTTTTCTTCAGTCTTTTGCTTGCCACTTGATTTTTTTTTTCTTTGCCTATCTGTCCTTTGAATTTGTGTCAATCCACATCCAGCTTTTGCTACTGTAGTTTAAAACTGGAAGTTGCATGTAATTCATCCTTGGTTTTGCTTATGAAACTGAAGCAGAGGGATGGAAGCAATGATTCTCTAACAAAATACCTGTTCACTCCAGGTATATTTTGTTCACTTACTTTATTGCAAACCGTGTTACAGGAACTACACACACTTATTAGTCACAGCACAGTCTCACCTTGGAGAGATTATTACTGTTTTACTCACAATCAACACTGGTGAGTTTGCAATCTCCAGAAAGACTCATTTGCAAAAGTATGTACTGTAGGAGCCAATTTTGTAAGCAGATTTGGGTTTAAACGGTTTCTCTGGCTTGTTTCAGTTTACAAGCTCATTGTCTGTAATAAACTAAAACAAAATGTGTTCAAATGCCTCTTTAGATCCAGAAACTGTTCCATTGTCTGAACTTTCAGAGGCCTGGTCCTAAAATGGTTTGGGATTTTTTTAAACCCATGGCTGGAGCACCAACCTTTCCCCCTCCCCCACACAGCCGTACAAACCCACTCTTTACAAACAACTTCTTTTTCTTTCTTCTTTCTCTTTCCTACAAATCTAGTGGCAGCCACATGCTCGTACCACCATGTTCCTGTATTTTTTTAAGATGACATTGGAGCTGTCATCAAAATAGAGCACTGAGATGGCATTGAGTTGTGTAGGAGCACAGCAGGGTTTCGGCACGGTCTCTGGGTTTATAAAGTGAACCTGGGGAATGAAAGTAGAGGCATGTTAAGATTTACTTTTCCCCTCTCCTCCCCCATATTCTTCTTTCCTGGGCAACCTTCTGCCCGTCCCATACCCTCACTCAGGCAGCAGCTGAGCTGTGTAACTTTGGGTTACACTGACCCCTTCCCCAGCCTGACCCCAAATCCACTTTTGGTGGCAGCACGGAGTGGATCCTTACAGAGTTTTCCCAGGAGATGCTGATAGTGGGGCTCATGTCCTGCTCCTTCCTTCCCATGCAGTGGGACTAAACCCCCATTTCAATGTCTGTCACAGGGCCCTGGCAAACCAGAGAGAGGCTGCCAGTGCCTGCAGCAAAGACAGGGTCATTTCTGGCCACCTACTGATTCAGGCCACTCAGCCAGATGTGGAGCCAGATGCCGCAGGCACCTCACAAGCTGAGGCAGACCTTCCCTCCCTTGTTAGCTGGGAGACCCTTCTGTGTGTAAATTTCTTTCTCAGTAGCACCTGTCAGATGTAACCCCGTGTTGGGAGACAGGCTGCACCTACCAGTGTCTGTACAATGGCATGGTTTGTAGCATTCATGTAGGAATTCAGGGGGAAAGCACATTCTCCTTCACAGTAATAGGCAGCGTAGCCCTCCGGAGCGATGATCCAGTCCTGGTTAAATTGAAGCCATTAGATTGTGGAGAAAGACAGAAATGCAGCGAAACAAAAAGCCAACCAGCACATAAATCTATCCATTCACACATCCATACACAGTTACAGTGGCCTGCAAAATAAAAATCTGGCCACCTGGCCTTTCTAAAGCTCTCTTACAGGCCCCCAAAGTGCCTGCTCTTCCTGGAGGGACACATCCCACATTGCAAATGTGCCCACAGAGTAACTGAACATCTGGGTTTAGTTGTTTATCCATTCAGCAGTGTCCTCCTGGCTGTCCACAAGGATCACTTTGCCCAGCAACACAGTGCAGACACAAGCTTTCAGAAAGGAAAATGTCTTTATCAAGGTCTAAAAGAATGGGCAGATGAAAATGGAGAGCCGTGTGTGCCTTCAGCAGTGCTGGAGGACCTGCAGGGCCACAGCTCCGCAAAAGGACCTGAGTGTGTTGAGCTTCCAGCCAGTCTCACACGAAATATTTGTACATCCAACTTAGCAGAAGCACTTAACCATGCTAAAGGCAGTAGACAATAATTTTCCCCTCAGGATTTAAAATAACAGACACAGTTAGTGGCTTGATGTCCCTGCTGCAGATAGTGACAAGCCAAGGTATCCCTGCCACAGCCCCCTCACGCCCAGCCCTTACCTGCCACCCCAGGTCCCTGAAGCTGACGTAGAGCTCATGTTTCTTGCAGGCCTGTCGCTGGTCACTGCTGCTGTTCTCTGTCAGGGGACAATGGTGGCCATGAGGCTGGGCTGCCCCAGCACCCACAGCCCTCAGCAGGGAGCGAGGCATCGCTGCTCCTCTGGTGCACTTACAGCTTTTATTTTAGCTCTTTCAGTTGTACAATAATGGCTGGGTTCAACATAGATGAAATGCCCTTCTGGCTGTTTTGTGCAAAGCCAAAAAAGGTCTGGGAAAGTAGTTTTTTCATCTTTATTTTTTTTTCCCTGGACTTCCTCTGACCTCCCAATAGCAACATGCAAATCTGTCTTATTATTGCCTACAGACAAAAGTAGAATCAGTGCAGTTTTGATGTTGTGTCCATCCTGGTCATGTAGCCTGAGCTGAAGACCCAAGTAGAGGAACGGCTCAGGAAGAATTTCTTCACTGAAAGGATGGTCAGGCACTAGAAGGGGCTGCCAGGGAGGTGGTGGAGTCCCCATCCCTATAAGTGTTTCAGAAACAGCTGGTCATGGTACTCAGTGCTCTGGGCTGGTTGGAAAGGTGGGAATTGGTCAAAGGTTGGACTTGATGATCTTGGAGGTCTTTTCCAACCGTAATGATTCTATAAAAATATGATTGGAAGCTCTGTTTTTCTTTTCCTTCTGCCTCTCCCAACTTCCCCTTCCACTCAGTGAGGCGATCCCAGAAGCAGCTGGAATTTGCTGCTGCCTCAGCAGAGCCAGCCCTGAGCTGTGGCTCCTGCTGGGACCATCACCAAGGGCCCGTTACTCTGAGGTATCACATAATTAAGTCACATTTCTATTTCAAACTCCTGATGGAGTTTTCTTCCAAATTAGGAAGCACAGCACCCCCCAGAACAGCTGTGGTTTTCCTGAGAATGAATGGGTTTTCTTCTTCTGTGCAAGAGTTTTGGGACTACTACGCTATTTAGGGGCTAAACTTAAAATCACAAGCCCTGAAAATGCACAGCATTTGGATTCAGATCCACTGATCACTTGTTTATTGCTGTAATATAATGATCTTCCCTTTCAAAAAGAAAATTTATTTCATATGAGAGAAAAGGAGTTTTTCTGGTTAGGTGCTTGGGTTTTTTTTAAACTCGGATTAAGAAATCCCTCAATTTAACTTTGCTTCTAAGAAACACTCTTTTTCCCGGCGTTTTTGGAATAACCCCAAATCCCACACCGTTTCAAACCAGCGGTGGACCAAAGCAACAACAAAGAGATAACGTGGGAGAAGCAGCTCCCACATCATCCCACACCCAGGAACACAGACCCAGCTGCCTGTGCTGTACCTGCAATGTTGGACACCCGGAAAGCTTCCTGGTTCTTTGGTGTTTTGGATCGGTTCTGGCTCCTCTGCTTGCCCCCCGTGGAGCGGATGCTGCGCAGATGGACCTCGGTGGCTTTGAAGAAGGCGACGGTGAAGGGCTGCTTGTTCTGCGGGCCGTGCCTGCCGATGAGCCCCGCCAGCTTGGGGTTGATGCTCTGTCCTGGAAGCACAACGGGCTGGTGAGAGGGCCTGCAGCAGCTCTGCCAGCGGCCAGGAGAACACAAGGCAGAGCTGCTGCCCGGGGAGGGTCACTCCTGGGCATGGCATCGACCCACCAAGGACCTGGACTTAATGGGCAAAGCTGCTTCTGACAAGAGCAGCTCACCACAGCTAAATTCGTTTCATATCTGCATGTAAAAGTCACATAACATAGTCCTACATATAATTATTTTACCCCGACTCCGCTCAGCATTACCTTTTCCTGCATTCTTTAGAGGGGTTTCTTTAAGTTCACCAACCTATAATTTGAAGTGATCCTATAAAAGGAACAGTAAAACTCAGCCCATAGGAACACTAAATTCCCACTGGAAGGTTATTAGCTTAAAATAAAAATGCCTTTTATGAAATGCTGACAGAGTTCCAGATATACCTTAGCTGGGAGAAACAAATACTTAGAGACATTTTGATTATTGCTGCTTCTTGCCACCACCATATCCAATAACTTTATACAAAACTTTGATTATCACCCATATGTCCTTCATCTTGGGCTTCAGAATAATTTGATTTTTGGTAAAAGACAATTAGTTGGTTTCTCTGTAGAATTAAATCAATTATTTACAAAAAAGGCAAGGAGAGGGTGGCAGTGGGAAATTTAACGTTTCTCCCTGTTGCTGTCGAGTGATGTCTGGGTGTTGCTGTGAGATGCAGATGTGATATCCAGGCTTATTCTGTCCCAAGACACTGAGTGCTGCTGCTAGGTCCAAGTTATGTTAATGGCTTTGTGATCCTTTTGCTAAGGACAGAGCTGGGCCCTGTCAGCCACGAATCAAACGTGCAAAGGAGAGCTGACGCTTTTCTGGAGAAGCCCTGCAAGGCAGCCTGGCCAGGGAGAGCAGGCAAGGGGCTCTCTGTTCACTTATTTTGCATGACTTTTTAAAAATAGACTGTATTTGCTTCATGATCACAGATCACGTAACAGCAAATACAAGGAAGGGTTGGGGGTTGATTTATTTTGGTTTTTTACTTCACTTAAAGCCTTGAGGATTGCCCAAGCATCCAGGGCTGCATCAAAACCTGGCTGTGCTTACAGCATATGATTTTCATATGAAGTTCAGGTGTAAAAGCAGCTGTTAGTGCACACAGCTGGTCTAAATCCAAAATGAAACTTGGGGAGCAAGGAAGGACACGTCCTTGCCATTCAGAATAAAATGAAAAATTCATGTGTATGGTGGAAAAATGTGAGTGCAAATGTCTGCTGCCAGGGAAATTGGTTACAGAAGACAAGCAGACAGTCAGCCCCTGTATCCCTGTATTTACTTTTTAAACACTGCTGTTGGCTTTTCTAACTTTCAATGACAGGCTGATCAAAGTATTTTGTTAATCCATTTGGAGAAAGCAGCAAGTTACTTTGCAAAGGGGTGAAATGAGAAATTCCCAGTGATAAGTGCATTCTCGTTTGTTATTTGACTCAAATTAGGAACATGATTTCTTTATGCACTCCTGAGAAGTCCAGCTGAGCTTGTTTATATCTGTGAAAGCTCTGTCTGTGATAGGTCTGGTTGTGTTTGCAAGGGTCCCATTGCTGCAGCAGAGCAGACAGGCTGACCCTAAATCTGAACAAGGCTGCAGCAGTTCCCTGCTTGGAGGATCCTGAAAAGCCTCCACTGAAATCTGTAACACATTTATAAAGCAGCTGCCTTTTCCTACTCATGCTCAAAACCAAGACTGACTTTTGCTGTAAAGCCACGAGGTGAGGCTGGGGGAGGACAGAGAGATAAGGCTTTATCAGTACAAGAGTGTGAGTGTGAGGCTGTAGAATCCAGAGTGCTCAGAGATACTCAGCCTAATTCCAGCTAGCACTTTTCTGTGGACTCTGGGCTGGGTCTTGATGGTTTTTTTGCATTTGAACCACAATTGAACAAATGTGCCATGATCAGGGACACAGCTTCTGTGCTCCCAGGTGTTTCATTTAGGAGGCAAACTGGAAACTAAAAACAAGGACAAATGTGTGAAAAGGGGTTAGATTTGTCTTGGTTGTTCTTTAAGAGCTAAGATTAACTTGTAAATCAGGTTGAATTTGAATCTTTGTCCAAAGATGGCAAAAGGTGTCTGCTTTTGGGGTGGGGACTCGTAACTTCCATGGTGAAGCTGCTTCTTTGCATCTGTGTTTGAGTTTCTGCATGCACTGATCCCTCAGAAAGGGCAGGTTAAAACAAACCCTGTGCATCTCTCCGTGCAGTCTCACGTGAGTTAAATCACCCTTTCATGTAAGTGACTCTCTCTAGGTTGCCTGCTCCAAAACTGCTCTGCAGAGTCTTTATGCAAAATGCTACTCACTGGAATTCTGCAAGCGTTGCATGAAAACCAAGAGCAAGTGATCTCACAGATGCATATCTGGAGAAATGAAGCATGTCCTTAGATAACTACATTCGGAATATTTATGGTAGTTTTGAGGTGGTTTTTGCTTAAACTGCTCCTGTGTGGCAGTCAGGCAGTTCCAGATGGTCTCAGGTCCTGGGAACCCCCAGAACATCCAGGGTATTTGCACAAATCTCCAAGTGAGCACTGGGAGTCTTAATTTTGAGACAAAGCAGCATGACTTTTTAGCTAAGGTCTGATTAGGAAAACTTCCTGCCTGATTACTTTCTGGACATGTTTCAGAGCCAGCTCCTCCCACCCATTCCCAAACCTCACAGGTTTGTACCATACACTGCAGACTGTGGAGTCCAGACCAGGTATAACTTTCCCAACCATTTTTACTGACTCAAACAAAATTCAAGTGGTTCCTGGCTGTTTTCTGAATTGGAAAGGACTTCTGTGCCAATGGACAGCAGCCCCCTCCATCACTCAGCTGTGTCTTTTTGCACACAGCAAAGTTTATTCTTCTTTCCTTGACTGGATTGTATTATCTGCAGATTAGCCAGCAGTGTATACACTAATTGATGAGGATGTGTGCTCAGCTACTACTGGAATGACTGCAGGCAGCTCACCAGTCTGCTACAGCATCTGAGTACATCCTTAACATCCTGTACGTCTATGGGCTGTTTCCTTAGGCAAAACCAGGAAGAACGTGCTTAAGAAATCCTATTCAGAGGAAAGAGTGCTGAATGCTTAGGGCTTCCCCTGGCTGGGAATCATGTACCTGAAACAGAGACTCCCTGGTTGTGACACTCACCATCAATCCCTTCCACGGAGAGCTGCAGGCCCAGGTTGTGCTGGGGATTCACCACCCAGTGGTTACTGGTTGCGGTTATGTCGAACACCAGCCACCCTTCCTCTGCAGCCCAGATCGTTCTGGAGTCGAGCAGGAACAAATCTGAATCCCTGAAACAAAGAAGCAGAATTCCCAATTAGCCAGGGTTTCCACTGGAGTCTCCACAGGCACCCACAGACATCCTTCAGGCAGCGCACAGGGTTGGGCTCTCAGCGATGGGTGGAGCTGGGCTGGTGTGTGTTCCCCTCTAATCACCCCCAGATGAAGCTTCTCTTCTCTTCTCTTCTCTTCTCTTCTCTTCTCTTCTCTTCTCTTCTCTTCTCTTCTCTTCTCTTCTCTTCTCAAAAAGGAGGATGAGCTGAAGCAGAGTTGAGGTGGTTTGGGGTTACTTTGCTGTTACAGCTAACCTTGAGCTCCTGATGCACCTTCAAAAAACACTTGCCAGGCACAGATCTGCAGAATTACTGTTTGCATATGCAAACCCGGTAATTGGGCAGACAGTGCTGCTCATTAGCCTTTCCACACATAATTTCCTGACTTTTATGCGTAATTGTAGCGTTGGTGCAAGCCAGCTGGAGCACTGGTGTGCATATATTAGCATACGTGATACCTTTTTTTTAATTTGCCCATCTGAGGTTACAGATAACTGATGGAGGCAATCACCCTCTGCACAGTCACGGTCTGCACTACTGTGGGTCACAGTCTTTTTCCAATTCATTCCTTGGGTTTTTTTTTTAAAGGCTGCTGCTAGGTTACTCGAGCTGAAGAAATAATATCTGAAAATTAAAAAGATCCTAAATAGAGAGGATTCTGTCCTTTTGAAAAAGGTGAAATTATTTCAGATTTACAAGATGTTTCCTGGCAAATTTCTGAAGAATTAAAACTTGAGAAAACACAGGTTCTGTAGAGGAAGGAATCTTCTCTTATCAGAAAAGAAGGAGATAAAACTCAGATTAAAAAATGGTTACTGTTGCAGTTCTTTTATAAAAAAATACTTTAAAAGAAGAACAAAGACACATGGTAGAAGTGTCTAGACAAGTCCTGTAAGAGCTGCTTTTGTACCTACAGTGAACAAACATGATAACTTGTTCAAGTGTAATTATATCCTTCTGAATGAAGAACTATCCTTGAAAAACCCTTTAATTACATCCTCAAAGCTTTAAAGAAGGCCTTATGAATATTGTCACTATGGATTTGTCAGTTCAAATATATATATTTAGCTTAGTTTACTCAGTGCCTCTTGTTTGCACGAAACATCAGGTGATCAGAACTGAGTCTGAGGAGAGCTGTTGGCATAAAGGCTTTTGACTCACAGCTTTGAGTGGTTCTTTATCTTGTGAGATACCAAGAAATTAGAGGCTTTTGTCCCACACAGAACAGGAAGGGGTTTTGCAATGCTTTTGCTATTTAGCTTTCCTTTCAGCCTTCGTGGGCCGGTGTTTAAGAGATGATGGCTTTCCTCCATGAGCTAAAGGATGTCAGCACCCACCTCCGACTCTGTGCTGGCTTACATGAAATTAAATTTCTGAAACGAGTTCCTGAGGAGCACGTGGGCACACAGCCCAGGGTGTGCAAGAGGAGGATTCTGTGTTTCCTCCCTGAATCAGGACAGCTTTGGATACCCCATGGCTGGATACGCCGCTGGTGCTGCTGAGGGTGCAAGCAGTGCTTGCTGTTGAGCAAAGCTCTGGTTTGTGGAAGAAGCCCCGCATCAGAGCTGGACTTGCTGCAACACTTCCTTGCCAAGGCAGAGGGAATCAGTGGGATAATCCCGTGGGAGTGTTTCAGTGGTTGTTTGGGAGCCAAAGGGGGTGGCTCAGGAAGGGGCTGTGGTGCAGCGATGCAGGGGCTCAGTGCAGGTGCAGGGAGCTCAGTCAGCTCTGCTGAGTGCTCCCAGGAAAACTGAGGTTAAGGAGGACGGATAACCCCTCTCACATGAGTTACGGGAATGCAAGATGCTTGAACTCTAACCAGGGGACAAATTTCCTGGGGTTTCATCCCCACCCAGGAGCAATGGCCCTGTTCCCAAGCGCAGGACACCTCCCACCCTTCCCTGTTTACAACACACTGAAGCAAACACATCCCAGAGGAGCCAGGGATGAGGGAGTTGCATGGATTGGTCCGTTCCAGTGGCTGAGGCCAAGTTTCCAGGAGTAAAGGGTTTTTAAACTCACACACTACATTATTTAAGCATGGCCCTGACTGGAACTCATGATTCACACAAGGTTTAGTTAACGGGGACTTGGCTTGCTTGGTTTTTCCCCCTTTGTAGTTTGCAGGTTGATGATAGTAGCAATAATGATAATTTTTGTTAGTTTTAGCTACTGCTCAACTACAGTATTATTACTCAGAAAAACCAGCCTTTAAGCTTCCCATGCTGACATGATGCAATCAGGGTAACCAGACAACATGAGGCATCAAGTACCAGGGTGAGTCAGTCTGGGAAATTGTATAATGCGTTTGTTTTCCTGTAGTTACAGCAATGTGCAAACAATAGGCCTGGAGGGGAAGCCCGAAGTGAGAGAGATCAAAGGGAGCCACTAAAGGGAAATGTCCTTCCCACACACACTTGGAACATTTGGACCCCAAAAAAGCCCCATGTCAGATGCTCTTTGGAGGAGTTCAGGAGCTCCTGGATTAGCATTTTCTGCCTTGGCCCACCAGCAGTGGCCAGGGAGGGGATGCAAAACCTCCCTGGTATTGCAAGCAGAGGATCCTGAGATTGTGGCTCCTGTTCCAGTGAAAAGAAACCTCTTGTTCTTTTCAATAAGAACAACCCCCTTTAAGTGGAATGTCCAGCTCTCCAAAGACAGGGCAAACAGCACTAAATCACCAGCTAATAGACAGCCAGCCCTTGAGATATCCTTGTTGGACAAGACATAGTAAACACAGCAAAGAAATGTTATTCTGCTAAGACTTAAACAACATTTGCTCTGAAGGCTCCCATCTAATGACTTTTCTCAGAAGATAGTGCTGGTTTAGTCTAACTAAAGTGGCCAGTTTGGGTTTTAGCCCTGAGATAAAGATCTGATAATCTTTAGCCCTGAGATAAAGAAAAGGTTTCTAGTGCACATCTCACTCCTGTGCCTCACCTACCAACTCGGTACTCACAGAGGGTGTTCTTGGAGCAATGTGAATGATGGCTCTACAACCAGGAGGCAAAAAACCCCTTTGGTTCCTTGGCCCTGCATTCAGCCCCTTCATTTTAGGACTTCAGCAAGAAACTGTACCAAGCCTTTCACCAGAGCAAGAGATAGCAAAGGCACATGATCCTCCTTTTCCAAAATAATTAAGCTGGGACATGGAAATGTTAATGTCTAGATTAGAGTTACATAAATTACGAAGTCTGGATCCAGACCACAAGTATGTTTTGTTGAGACCACATCAAAATGGCTCAGCGTTCAAAGAACTGACATCAGCGGGAGTGTCAGAGCTTTTAGCAATGATAAAATTTGGGGCTTTCTGCTTGGTTTTCTCAAGCATCAGGCTCACAGTGGAGCCTGAAATGACGACAGGAGGTTGACATTTGCCTGCTAATGTCTTTGGTAGTGTCTGGCCCTGGATGCCAGACAGGAGAGTCACCTCCCGTTAGAAAGCACTCCCAAAAATTTGTGTACAGGTCATATAACTGCTGTGTGGTCTGTGAAACTTCCTTAGTGAACTTGTTTTCTGGGCTCAGGGGTGAGTAACAAGCACTGCAGCGTGAGGGTGGCTGGGCAGGATGCATGTGAGATCGTGTCTGGGAAGCAGCTGGAGCTATGGAGGTGGAAGGGCTGAGCTGCCAAAGGGCTGACGGTGGTAAGGAAGGGATCGCAAATATTCAGTGAAAGAGAAAAGGGCTGGAAGAAGTGAGGACTGTGGGGATGAGCACAGAAATAAGAGAACACAGTACAGAAAAGGCAGGGAAGAGTATCCTGAAAGGAAATTGTAAGGGAGTTACCGTGTTGCAACAAGGCAATTCTAAAATAAGAGAAAGGATTAACGACCATGAAGCTTCATGAAAATAGTATGTATGGCTTCTTTGCCTTTTGCTGGGCAACTTTTTCAGTCTCTGGGATGCAGTTTGGTTTGAAGCCATAAACACTAGAAGCATATCCAAAAATGAGAAGTGCAGCACCTGCCCTAATCGCCCGCCTTGGTGAGCTGGGGCACGAGGAGAACATGGACGAGAGAGAGAAAGACTCAGTGAAAATATGAGAGATAGAAATTCTGCATTAGCAAGAGAACAGGAGAAGAGACTCGGCATTTATAGACTATAATGCTGTAAGATCTACACTATTTTAGGACAGTTCTCTTGCCAAACAGTCCCCGCTTTTATGTCTGTTTTCTTCACCCACTGTCCCCATCCCCCTCGTCAGCCCTGTTATTTCAAGCTGCTGGTTGACAAGTGGTAGTAAACACTAATGAGCACTTCCAAGTGGGATAAAAATAAATGGGAAAAAGGACAGGCAGCAGCAGTGAAGGTGACCCTTGGCAATTTCCATTACACTGCAAGACAAGGTGATTTCTGTGACCAGCCAGCACCCTGCGCTGGGAGCAGCCCCAGAGCTCCGGCTCTCCTGGCCCTGTCCTGGCAGCAGCAGGTCCTGCTGTCCCCTGCCTGCACCAGGTAATCCCCCAGCCCAGAGAGCCCACCGGGCTGTTGCGCTGCCCTGATCCCTCCCTGCTACCTGCAGGAATTGCCAGCCTATCAGTAACCATAGTTACACCTTGCATCAGCCTTTGAATGCCTTTACAAATGCAGGTTAACCCTCCTGCTGCTGTTTCGAAGTAGGAAACACCTGAGGCATGGATATGTTGAATTCTCATTGATTCAGCGTGTAAACCACCGTGTCTAAGCCAGGAGCACAGTCCTCTTCTCCTGACTCATATTCTAACCCTAGAAGGGCTGTTTGGGTCACAGGCACGGGGCAAGTTTTCCAACAGGCAGCCCAAGGACAGAGCTGGCATGGATGGAAGGGGGTTATTCATGTCCAGGTTTGAGCAGGTGGAGGGAGGAGAAGGCAAAAAGGGCATCCTGGGAGGGTGAGAGGAGATGTGGGGTTAGAAGACATCTGTTTGGATTAAAAACCTGCCCGCATCCAGATTCCAGTTTGCTTGGTGTCATTGCTTAAAGTCAGCTGCAGCTGTCCAAAGACAAGCTTAGGAAAATATTTTTCAGACTTTCCTACTTTGAGAGGGCCCCAGAATCTCCCTGGGCCTCTCCCTGGCACGTTTGCAACACCCTGTGTACACAGACCTGATGCTGCCCTCCTCCCACACCTTCCCTTCCCTTTGCCTGGGTTCCCCTGCTTATCCTTCCCTCTCCCTCCCCACTGATAAAAGCCCTCCCCACTGATAGAAGCCCTCCCCATGCCCCCGGGCAGGAGCCACCAGCCAAACACAGCCCGGGGGCTCTGCCAGGTGAAGGGATGTCCACAGCAGGAATACATTTTGCTGGAGGTGTTTTCCAAGGACTGGTCTGAAAACTGGGTGTGCTGGTAGTGAGACAGATCTGTGTAAATTCTGTTGAATCCAGGGAAAAATTAAATTCACTTTAAAATTTCAGCAGGTTCTTAATTCTGTTTTGTGTGCTTCTAGCAGCCGTGCTGCCTTTCCTACAGTGTTGGAGAAGGGTAAGATCTAGGTCTCAAAGGCTGATTAAAAGTGGCAATGGGAGTTTGTAAGTGAGATGCAACATGTTTCCTAAACATGAAGCCTCTTGGACAAACAGTGCTGAGGGTTTTATACATATCTCTGACACCTTCTGTACAGCTGTTCCTGCTCAGCACTGAAGGGCTGCTCATTAGTGCATCACTTACCCCAGCAAGGACCCACTGGGGTATGCAAAATGCCTCCTGCAGCTCCTCAAGTGACTGTGAAGGGTCGTGCCTTGCTAAGCTCAAGATTTGTCAGAGGTTTTGCAGGCTGCAGTGGCTTTTAGGAACGGTCTGAAGGAGAAAACCTGGTACAGCTCTGTTCTTGGAGTGCTGCAGGATTTCCAGGCTGAAGTTGCCTTGCTACTTGCTGAGGGATGAATGTAGTTATCAACTGACTTGCAGATAAGTCACCAAAAAATTATAATCAAAGTCACTGTCAGTATTTGCAGATGCTGTCATGGTGCTGGGGCACATCATTAAATCAAACTGTGCTGTGCTGCACCATCCCCAGAACGATCACACTGGTACTTTAAAAAGCTCCAAAAAGGAGGCACATCTGCTTTATGGGTTGGGTGAGCTTAAGCCTTTCTTAGGTACTAGAATTACATGTTTCAACCCACAACATGGAACCAGACTCCAATGAAGGGCAGAAGGGGGTCTGGAGAGGGGCTCAGGTTTGATCTGGTGCAGCAGTGGTGTAGTTTGAAGGTCAAGCTAAAGCGTTCGAGCTGCAAATCAAACCCAGGAATGCATCCTGCAAGATCTGATTTTTCTGTAGGGCTGGTAACATGAGCATTCAAATCACTGCCTTTGAAGCCTGTGAAATCCATAATGGCCGCAAAGTGAACGTGTAACAACTACATTTCAATTACCAAAGGCTGGTCAAGTACCTGGTTTTATTCTCTTCAGTAACAAAACTCCCATTGACTTCAAAGGGATTGGGATTCACTCTGCAGTGCAAGTGCTGAGTCCAACGAACGAAATAGGAGATGCAACTCTGGGATGAGGTATTTCAGCTTCAAAAGGTGCAGACAGAAAAGCAGGATCGAGCTCTGAGGTTTAGGGCAGCTCTACAGTCTGCATTTTTTGAGCAGCTTCAAGTTAATAAACTGAGGGTGATGCCCTGACTGAGCACTGGGATGTGCTTCGCTCTCCCTCCTTTTCCAGGAGGGAGGAGACTTGAGTAGCACCCGGCTCCCCAAAGGCCACTTTCATCCCTCACTGAGAAGGGTTCATCACCACAAACAGGGACTGGATATCCTGCTGCTCTCACCCTTCTCAAGCCCACCACTGGCTTTGTAAAACACCTTCCCATCTTTCGGGTGAGTGAGCCACGAGGTTGGACATGAGTCACTGGACTTTGAGCTATGCACTCGAAAGCTTTGAGACATGTTATACCAGTTAAAACATCGACTGTTTTCAGTGCTTATGATATTTGGGACATTTTTGTTCATGAATGTACTTGTTTGCCTAACATGAATAGCTGATGCCCTGTGCCTAAAGAATGCTGTGCATGCCTTTTGATCAAGGAGATGTTACCAGTTTGAAGAGCTTGCCTTGCAATGTAAGGTTTGGAAAAGTCAGAATATTTGATCATTTAGCCTGATTTCCTACGAAGACCTGTAATAATATCTTCAGTCCAACAGAGATTTAATTTCTAGCAGTCAAAGCCCAAGTGGCATCTCCTCTGCTGCAGTGGACAGGGCTGGGCTCCCATTTTTACTGCCAGGGTTGTTAGGTCAGGCAGGTGGATGGGGCAGAGCTTCTACCCCGCAAACATTTGTGCTGTTGAGGGGCAGGATCTCAGGAATAGTCTGTGGGGGTGCAGCTGTGGCTCTGGAAACACCTAAGCCTGTATTTTTCACTGACAATGAAGTGCACACAAGAGATGTTGCTGGTTAGATACCTCCAACCTGTCTGAACTCGTGGAGTCATTAACTGCTGAACTGCTCATACCTCTGGTTTATGTGAACCGAGGGCACCATCACACCCTCCAAACTGGAGGCTCATCTGTGGTTTAACTGCAAATCCTGCCTTCAGCATATCCCCTGGCCTCCTCACAGAGGAAAATCTCTCCAGTCACCCTCAGCCTGGGCTTTCCAGCTCGCCCTGTGCTGTTCTGTGGCTCTGGAAGCTGTCCTGCTCTCTGCTGTGTGTGAGATGATGCTGAGCTGCCCCTGGGAGCCCGGCAGGAGCTGCTGTGCCTTGGAGCAGCACCAGCCTGGAGAATCCCTCGTGTTTCAGGTCTCAAAAGGCAATTCCAGCAGTGCTCTCGTGTCAGCAGAAGAGCCCTGGGAGAAGGAAACCCAAAGACAGCAGAGGTTTCCCTGCCTGCGTGGGGGGGAGGGTTTGGCTTTGTTTTGCTCTTGTTGCTAACAACGTCAGATGGGGCTGACTTTCCAGCGGCTCAGGATGAGACAAACAGCCAAGGAAGCATCAAAGTGAACGGGTGTTTTTTGATCAACACTGGAGAGAGTTTGTTTTCTTTCTCCACTTGCCCAATGACACACTGACTTGGATGACTGGGCTGTGACAGAGCCGGGTGGAAAATGTCAGTGGAAAAATGCAGAAGAAGAGCAAATATTTTTACAAATGTTAGTGACAATATTTTTACCTTGGGTCAATCCAAACCAACAGTAATATTTTTTCAGGACAAACTGTTCAAAACTCGCCATAGCCTGTGCCAAAATGTATGCAAAAGGGGAATATGCATGAACACTCATTAAAAATAGTGTTCCTGTGGTGAATATGATGCAGTAAAATTGCATCTAATCTTGTGGCTGGAACATCTGTATAATTAGCAAGATTCCTCACCTCTTCCAGGCAGTGGTTCATGTATATGCCTGCCCTTTGCATACATTTTTTTTCCTTTAGGAATAGGAATTAGTGGAGGAGACAGTTTGCAGAAGCTTTTGTGCTCCACACACAGCTATCTCCAGTAGCACCTTGTCACGCGATCCAAACAAAGCTGTAACAAACCTGTGGATGCACCAGTGTAAAATCAAGATATCAGATCTCATTCTGACTCTGTCAGTAAAGTTCCTAGTGGGCACCTCACTCATCAGGACCTGAGGGAGACCTTCCCTGGCACCTGATGAGGAAGGTCATTCACTCCAGAGCAGGTTTCTGGCAATTCCCCAGGGCCCTGGCACACAGCTTGGTGCCTCTTCCTCTGCCAACACATCTACAGTTTCTGTTCTTCCCAAGAGTGGAAAGTCATCCCTGCAGGCTTGAACCTAAATAATCTGCTCGAGAAATACAGCAAAGGGAGGCTGCTGCCTCTGGAACAAGAGAGAATAAACTGAAATGTTTATGGCAAGCAGGATATGTAATGTAACGGGTCCTGTGCACAGTTCTGGCTTGTTGCCTTCCCATTTAAAGAAGATCTGGTTAAAATGCATAGTTTGAACTATCACTGTTTGATAAAAATAGATTAATTTTAGCACGGTCCCCAAACACTGCAAATAATTGCATCACCAGGAATGCCAGGAGAACTGTGAGTTTTAAGCTATAAAATCAGAATTTCAGATGTGGAAGAAAACACACCAGTGGTTAAATATTTTTACCATCCAGCAAAGCCAGTAGAAATCCTCACCATTAAAAAACGTTGACAAGGTTTTCTGACATATTTCAATTTTTTCTGCATTTTTATTAGCTCTTATAAAACTATAAAGCCAGAGTCCTGATTATATTTTTTTTCTTACCCTTTTGGACTTTTTAAATTCCTAGTGTTTCTCTTTTCATAAACCTAAATTAGGACTGCAGTATTATTAGCCCATATTTAGTAGTCCTAAAGAATAACTTCTGACTAGAATGTGACTGTAAATACTTTTCACGTAAACAAATGCAATCTCACTTTTGGTAGGATTTGTATGTGAAAGAAATATGTGCAAATGAAACTAAGTGCCTTTGATAAGTGGTTTGGGATTGCTGATTAATTGGAACTAAAACCAGATGAAAAAATTGAACATATGTTCTTATTCAAGTTCCCTGGAGGATTTGTCAGGGAGCTTGGCATACATTAATAATTGCTTGGAAGGGATTTAATAGCTCATCTTGTAGTTTTGTGCATGCAACACAATCAGTCAATATAAAAAGCATGGTGTCATCTGTCTTTGTTAATTAGGGAGCTCGGATGCCTTTGATAATAAGGGCTAGTAATTAAGCTACAATTCCAAAGGAAGCATTTGGGTTTGCCACCTCAGGATCCATCAGAGGCAGGAGGAAGGGGGGAGTAGCTCCAGAAATCTTGAAGTATTCCTGGTTTATGACAGTTTTCCTGCACTAGCACGCAGTCAAGCCACTGAGTGCTCCCAGAGGCCAGAGCAGGAGTGCTGGGGATGCTCCCTGGGGCACGGGGAGGCTCACAGGGCACCTCTCCCCATGGCACCACACACAGGAGCTGTGTGCCTGCTGCAGCAGCATCGGCTGAGGTTCCCTGCACAGCCCCGATGTCAAACCCAGCCACTCCTGCTGGTGGCACCAAGGCTTCTAAAAGCACTTGGTGTAACTCCCTGGAGGAACAAACTGTGCTTGTGCTTTCCCCAGGGTCTCCCTGTGGCTGGCTCACCTTCCTGGGTGCTCTTGCAGGACCTGGTAGACGCTGATCTGGAAGGTTTCGTTCTCGAAGCGCTCGCGGATGTAATCCTTGTAAATCCTGAACTCGGCCGCCGTCACCGCTTCCCCCTCCGGGATTCGGGAGAGATCAAACCTGAACTCTCGGTAGTGGCAGCGCTGATGGTGAAACTCTCTGTCATGCTCCACTGAAACAGAAAACAGTCCATTAGCCACCTGCTTTGTTCCCCTTCCCCTCGCCATCAAACACGCTCGCGAGTTGCCACAACAGAAAAGGGCAGGAATATCTGATCGCAGCATCTCACGGGCTGCTCGGTTCACTAAAGCACGTAGGAAATACCTGCCTCTGTCCGGGCTATTATAGGCATATATGTGTTTATCAGGCTCCCTTTGGAACAGTTTTACAGTTGGCTGGTACAGGGGGCCATTGTGTTGTAATGATTTTTGGCAGCTGTGTGCGTGACAAGTGACTCTGGACATTTGCCACCGATAACGACCGAGCCGCTGTGGGAAGGAGCTGAGACAAACAGATGGGGCTTTTCAGGAGTGCTGGTTCTTGACCTGGCTCTGCTTCTGACAATCACACACACACACATACCCACACACTATAGACACAAATTCCAGCCCTTGAGGCTCTTCATGCCAGTGACCCACATTTGGTGCCAGCTGAACTCATCACAAGCTCACAGCTCCGCTCTGTAGGGTCAAAGCTTTCATTTTAAAGGATCTTTAGTGGTCAGGGCTGTGAAGCAACTGCTCAAATTGAGGACCTTCTTCCACCTCCCAGCCCTGACTGTGAAACAAGTGCCAGATCCTCCCAGGCCAGTGCTGGGATGTGTGTTATCCCACGGGGTGACAGGTCCTCCTGTCCCCTGATGGACAGCTGATGGTCTCGTGTAACCCTGCTCGTGGGTACGGAAGCACGGGGTCAGTGTTGGGAGGAAACAAAGACTTCAAGCCAGTCCTCCAGCAAAGGGGAGGTGAGGTGTCAGTGCCCCAGCCCGACACATGAGGCAAGGCACTCTTCTTGGAACAAATTCCAAATTAAACAGGCAGGTCAGACAAAGGAAAAGGGGAAAACGGAGGTATAACAGGATGAACTGACTCGCCCAAGGTCACAACGCATGACATTTTAAGAGCTGAGGTTTGAACCAGGGACTTCCTATATGTCCCAGCCCTGTCGTCTGTCCACTTGACCTCTCTGCAGCTTGACTGCACAATTCAAGTAGTTAGCTCTGAGATTTCCTTGGCAAAGAATGTGTGTCTTTCTACAGGCCTGATTTTCTTCTGGCAGCAGCAAATCCATTGTGTAAATCCATTGACTTAGAGGGAATTACTCCTGAAAAAGAGGAGTTTGGAGCCCGAGTCTGGAAAGTGCTGTTTAAATTTACAGCACTGCAGGGTAGAACTGCAGATCAGCACTGGCCAGGGTGTCCCTGTGGCAGGGACAGAGCGTGGGGAGGCTCTGGGAACGGGGCTGTGTCCAAGCATGGAGCAGCTTCAGCGCTGCTTTGCTGGCCAAGGCTCAGCCGCTGGCCATGGACTCTTCCTCCTCTCTCACATCCCTTCTGTGAGGAGTCCAGTTTGCCACTGTGTGATTGCTGCTCAGGGAAAAGCTTCAGAGCTCTTACTCATAGCTGGGATTCATCTGAGAGGAGTTTTTAGGTATGAAACCTCTAAACTTTCCAAGACAAAGGTGATTAAGTGCAGCAAATGGTTTTATAGATTGAGCAGCCTGTTGCACCTCTACTAAAACATCTCAGGGACAACATTCAGTGTCTCATGCCCTGATGTGGGGGAATATTGTGAATATTCACCCATGTTTGTAAAAGACTTGGCAGGCTACAACTGCCCTGGACGTGCTAGCAGCACTATTAAATGTGCCTCAATCCCTTTCCTCCAAAGTACCCCTAATAGAATAAGATATAAAGAGCATGATTTCAGTTTTAAAGGAATTTGTCTGCACGTAAATTAAAAGGGAATGAAAAAATATTTTAATATGGAATCGCTCCTTTAACCACAACTATAGAAGAATGAGTATAAAGCTGTGTGGGTTTAGTTGCAGCTGTTAGCAGTAGGATGTACAAACACAATTTGCTTCCAAAGACACTGGAAGGCAGAATTTCCAGAGGAAGGTGGGTGCAGTTTTTCAGTATGTGTGTGATGACAACTGCATCAACCAACACTGGCCTTTAGCTGCACTTTATACACAAGGTCTGACAACAAGCACATGAAGATGAAACTTTTTGGGGTGCTGCTAAAGTTCACAGCAATTCCCACTGCTGAGCCCTAGAAAAAATGTGTCGTGTTAGTATGAAAAATTAACAGCCAGGGTCATAAAATAAAGAGCCCCAAAGTTTGAACTTTCCCATGCTTTGCAGATGTTTGGATATAGGGTTTTGGCCTGAGCCATCTTTAGTGTTAAAGCAAACATTCCTGTGGCTATAGTCATTAAGATCATGAAAATATGTGGATATGTAACTGAAGAAAGAATCCCAAGAAACCCTTCAACTCAGTGTTTATTGTTTTTCCCCTTTTTCTTTGCACTCTGGACCTATCTGCTGACCCAGAAGTAACAAATCCTTTCAGAACTAATTTATGAGAAACACTGACCCTGAATCAACATCTGTTAGATGACTGCAGTAAATCTTATTACATAATTAAACACCAAAATCTATGTTAAAATAACGTTAAGGGTCTGACTCGAACTCATAAAAGCAAGACTCTTCATTATGAAGGCTGAAATCCTATCCCTAAGTCATGCTGCTGTGTGTTGGTATTTGGGAACATATGGTACAGAACATCTGATCGAGCACTTTTTGTAGACCCCTGGAATACCTTAAGCACAACAGCACGGGGTAAGCAGGGGAGCATTCAAGGAGCCTGAGTTTCCTGGGTTTGATGGGTGTTAGACCTTTGACAATGCTGCAACTGGGTCATTTCCAGTTAATTACCTGAGGAGTTGGAAGGGGGAGAGTGGGGGGAGTGCTTAAAAAAAAGGCAGGGGGGAGTAGTGGTATTTTACGTGTTCACTGAAACAGGCAGGAGAATTGCTGCAGCTCTTTGAACGTGACTGCAGCTCCTCCATTAGATTTATAAAATCCATGATCCCTATTGACACAGTGATCATAAGAAAAACCTTTTGGCCGTTCTTGAAGGACTCAGTCTCAGCTGTTTGTCAGCCATTAATGTTAAATCAATGTTAAATGGTTCCTTAAAAGACATCAAGCATTTTGAATATTTGCTGGATATGCTTCATATCCCTTCTGCCCACAGAACTTCAACTCATCTTCATCCCAGGCTCAGAGTTCTCACAAACCTACTACCCAAAGGCTTTGGTGAATGGTTTTAGCCCAGATGCTAATTTCAAACATTGGAAATTCCAGCTCACAATTCAAATGCCTTGGCAAGGCAGCTGCTTGGAGAGGAAGCCAAAGCTCTGGATGTGCAATCAAAGGTTGTAAAATAGGAAAAGGAAGAACACCCTTGAAAAATAATTGTGGTATGAAACAGACTGTGTGCCTTAACTGTGGGAAAACAGTGGATTTCCTCTCCTTAAAAAACAACCCAAAGTCACTCACAGGTGATGCATGTGTAAGCATGAGCCTCTTAGAAGTGGTATTGCATTTTGGAGGCACAACCACTGCGGATGAATTCCGGCCTAATTTAACACAGGGCTCAAAATTTGCTGGTGTAAAATAACTCTTGGCATGGTGAGTGTGGCAGTTAATTGGAGCTATGGTGGATGAGGATCATCAGACACTCCCTCTGGCACAGTCCTTTGGGAAGGGAAAGGTGGAGACGATGGGAGTTGAGAGCTGTGGGATAGAGGAGGACATCAGATGCATGAGAAAACAAGCAAGACACTGAAAATCCTGGGGGACGATTAAGGTGATGCAGCCAAAACAAGGAATATCTCAGGCTGGTGGTTATCAGTAACTTGGCCACACCTGTCACAAATATGCAAGTCAGATCAGCACCTTTGAAAGTCTGGCCTTGCCTATCTGTGCCGGATCTGAGTGCTGCTCTATCTGATACAGAGAGGGCTCCCAGCTCTCTGAAGTCCTTTGTCTCTCCAAGCCTCTGTTGTGGCCTGATGGTGATGCAAGAGGGGGCAGGACATGGTTGTGCAACGACAGGGATGGTTAAAAGAAAACAGGATGGATAGACGTGTTCAGGTGTGAAGTAGCCAGGTATCAGATCCAAAAACATGGGAAAGCTGGAGATAAAATGCCAACAAATACTGGGTGCTCGTTCTGATGTGTGCTGAAGATACAGAACTTAAAAACATTAGGATACAGGGATTAAAAAGTGTAGCTGTTGACATTTAGAACTTGGAGCAATACAGTTGAAGCCAGTACCAAAAAATAATGTTGGACAGAAAACCTCGTGGTCCTGATTTACCACCCCAGGTGCCCAAACTTCAGAAGCAAAGGACACATCAGTGTAAAGCTGGGAAACTTCAACTGATCCCATGTTTGGTCACTTTCACAGCAAAGTATGCTGAGATTAGAAATAAGTGCCCCAACTGTTTCCAGCTCCTTTGTAAATCACTGCTGGCAAGTGCAAAGCCAACCTGAGCTAATTCTGCAAACACTGGTTGGATGTCTGGGTTTGTCTCAGGGATTGCTGGTAGGCAAGGCCTGCCACGTGACAGCAAGGATTATGTGGAGGCATAGCTTGCAGTGTTGTTATTTCTCCCAACACAGCCCTGGAACCCAGCACATCAGCACAGTGTCAATCACCAGCCCCATGTGCTGAGCAAAGGACCAGTGAATCACAGCAAGATTTTTTTTTTCCGAGAATGACAGCGTTAAAAAATAATTGTTGCCGAAGTATTAAAGAGCTAATCTAAACTCCAGGGAAGTCAACAGAAATATTTTCACTAATTTCAGTGGATTTCATGGGAGGCCAGTCTACCTGCTTAGGTATTTTTATGCTCTGGTTTTCTGAAGATGCAAAAAACTCTTTTGCAGAATGAAAGTCAATAGCAGATCTCTGTTCTCAGGTTGCCAGACTGGGAAAGCTTTGGTAATTCCATACCTCTTCCTCCTTGGCATATTTGGGTGATGCACTTAAGAATATATTTTGAATATATAAACAAGTAAAAACTTACATTTTCTTGTTAACGCTTTCACCTGATAATATGTTAATTGTTTTTATGAGGCACTTTGAGAGCAGTTGTCTCATTTATTGTAGTGCTTACAACAATTAGAGCTACTTGTTTCTCATTTACAACGGAAAAAGGCACCAGAAGGAATGTGCAGTAGGGTGTCTGTAACTTCTTCACTCCCAAAAAAGGCCAGAGGGGATTTGTAAAGGACTTTAATCTCAAATAGATTAAAGGTCCTGAATTCCTAAGACTGAAAGATAAGTCGAAGGAAAATTGATTCCAAAAGACAACACCCCCTCGCCTCAGCCTCTCAGCCAGGCTGATGCTGAGCCATCAGCAGTTGCATGAGGAACCCCTCAGAGATTTGGATGCCAAAAACAAAATCTGCCACACTCTGGCATTAAGGTCTAACAGGTTTTCAGAGTCTACCTGTGGGGTGAGCTTAGAGGGTAGGAAAGTCTTTATCTGCCTGCCCTCTGACAGCTGCAGAGCTACAGAAAATGGGCACTGTTTCTTCAGAGGTGGCTGAGGGGCTTGTCCTGAGACCCAATGGATTGATCTCAGCCTCGGTGTTTCCATGAAAGAGCAAACTAAACTCTGACTTACACATTTGCACCCACCAGTGCAAAATCTTCTTTGAATTTTCCAAGAAAATTCACCTTTATTTCCCTCCATCGCCACCCCCCGAGATCGAAGCCAAAGCTTCAGGAACTCTGTTGCATCATTTCAGAGCAGAGCCCGAGTTTCCCAGACCCCAGCTGCCCTGGGACCAGCTCCACCTGGGCCCCACCAGCCCTTCCAGCCTGTGGCTCTCACTGCTTTCAAAGGCAAACTCCACTCCTGCCTCGCCCTCCTGTCTCCCTTGGGAAGTGTATTCAACTGCAAAATAATTTTCCCTTCCCCAGATGAGCTTTTGGGTGGATCCTGTCCTCTCCCAGCTCCCCACAGTGCCCGAGAGCAGCGGTGGCAGCAGGACCAGGGACCTCCCAGCACGGCGGGAGGGAGGCCAGGGCCACCCCTCGGGCTCGGGGCTTGTGGCCGTTGTGAAACTGCGCCGTAAATTTTCGGGATGCCAAATTCGAGACCTCTTGATGGGATCCTAATTAACAGGCATTAAATGTTCCCTCTATAAATTGCACTTCTTTGTCTCTAAATTGGTGGATAAAACCGTGGCACTTATGAAATATAGGCCTTTTCTCCTTATGGTGCTGAGGTTCAAGAAGGAGGAAACCAATTAGGGGAAGGATCCAGCGGTCTCTGCAGCTGAAAGAGCCTACTGGGCTCAGCAGGATGCCTGATTGAGCAAGAAATGCAAGGTCAGTCCTTATATTTTTCTGAGGAAAAGGGGGACTATAATAAAGATTATTGCAATAATGTCATGCCAGGCCACAGTCTGCGAAGGCACATGTTTCCCTCCTCATTGTGCTCGACAGCAAGAGTTACAGGGGCAGTGGCAGGAAATTTATAATGGCAAGAATTTGGGAATGCAAAGTTCTGTGATTGGTTTTCATTTGTTTCATTCTCTCGGCTTCATGATTTACATGCTGACATTAGGCAGCTAAAGCAGCAGTTACAGAAATATTCGAAGAAATAGTTGAAGAATATAAATTGGGAGTTCTATAAATGGAGTAGAGCAAATGTCCTGGGGTGTGTGATGGGATTTTTTTTTTTTTTTAAAGAGTGGTAAAAACAGTATTTGGAGGGCTTTTTACATGGAGTAGTTGCAGCTCTCCAAGTCATCTAGAAGGTAGTGCAGGTTTTTGGAGATACCTAAGGAAAAACAAATACAGCTAGATTTTGGTCTGTGAGACAAGCTTACTAGAAAAATAGCCTGAGGTTTTTCTATAACTCATTAATGCATCCCATCACCAGGGATTGCTGCCATCCTGCCACTTCTAAAAAAACCACAGCCTGTCCTTGAGCTGCAGGCTCAGCACCCCCAGATATTTGAGGGGTTCTGGGCTCATCTGCCCAAGCCCTGTCCTGATGCCCTGTCCCCACGTGCCCTTTGCAGAAGGCAAGGGAAGAGCAGAGCTCAGCAGAAGGGAACCTGCACCCAGCTGCTCCCTGCTCATGGACCCATTTTACAGCCAGGTAGAGGGAGGAGAAGGTGATGAACTGTTTCTTGCATGGTAAACTCGGTGTGTGCCAGGGCAAAGTCCTGCCCTGTCCATGGGTGGAGAGCGGGACTAGTGGACTAATTTCAAATAAGATGAAAACCAGGCTCCAAAAACTCCTATCCCCAACCCCAGAGGCTGGAAATTCTTTAGTGCTCACTCTGCAAAGTGATCTGGGATAAGCATTTTTCCTTCGAAAGGGGAAAAAACCCCTCTGGAGTTAATATTCTCCCTTTAGCCATCACTTCATTTTTTCAGCTTTCAGCATGGATGTGGTGTTGCCAGCAAGACCACCTAGCCACAAACCCAGCAGGGAGCTTCCAAAATTCTTCTAAACACCGACTCCTTGTTATAGATTGAAAAGTGGTAATAGCAGCAGCACATATCACATCTGTGCCAGGCTTCAGGCCTGGGAAGCAGCAGCCTCCCTACTGCAGAACACAACTTGGAAAGATCCTTTCAGTCCACACATGTATCAGCATTAGCCATTTCTTTGTCAACAAATCCCTTAATACGTACCCTTTCTATCGTGTACAGATGTCCAAAAAATAATGGAATACTGTACTACAAGATTAAACACTTTAATGTCAGCGTATGTGTTGCATGACTCTGAACAATGGTGTCATTGTGCGTGTGCAAACAGCCGGGCGAGGGAAGATGGGTTTAATTATCTCCGAAGCAGCAGCAAGTTCTTCCTGACTAAGTCAAACTTCAGCTAGCAAGGGCTGCTCAGGGCAGAAATTGGTGTTTCTCCCTTCCTGGTGTTCTTCCAGTGCTGGGGTCAGTGCTGTGCCCAGGTCAGGCAGGGCTTCAGAGCCCGGTGCGGGAGCCACCTGCTTCCCTGGGAGCCACCACGGGATGTGGTGTGGGGACCAGAGGATGCTGTGAGTCACCACAGCCTCTCATCCCATGTGTCACCCAGGAGCCTTTTAAGCTAAAATTCCTGAGTATGGTAGATGGCAAAGGGGGAAACAGTCATTGGGAAGGAAAGGACAGAGAGAATCGTGCATGCTGCCTTCTGAATTTCGGAGACATTTTCTGCTAGGATTTCTCTGCAGATACTTGAGGGAATGATGGATGGTAAAACCATTTCTTTTTAAAGAACATCCATGAAGTATCTGGGCAGGTTATGCACAGGTAATCCATTTTCCTTCCCGAGTGTGCCCTGATGGGTACCCGCTTACGCTGTGGTTTCTCTGCTAAAAGCAGAGCCAGAGATGAAAGGTATTGTGAAAAATTTACTCGTGGGACTGCTCTGAGAACATGAAACTCTCCTAATAGTAAACAGACCGATGGTGGTGAGACTCCTGGTGCTGTTTGCTGTGTCTGCATGTGTATCTGGGGAAAGCAAAGTTAAATAAGCAGGGAAGAGTTGTGTTTCTCCAGAATACCTTATTCACAGCCCTGTCACGTGAAACACGGCAGCACATGGAGCTGCAATCCATCTGCAGCTGCTGTAACACACTGAGCATTGCTGTGGGATTTGAGTGGTGTGAGGGAATGGAGAATTGGAGGGGTGACAGGGGAAAGAAATAAATGGGAGTTCATGAAGTTGTTCCTTTTGACAGACTCCCTCTAATTCTACCTTCATCTTCCAGGAATCCACTATAAGGAAATCTGCCAGGCCTCCCTCACCAGGCTCTCAAACCTTGTTTCTCTTCCTCCTTTCACAGCGAAGGGGGAACCCAGCACAGTGCTGACCTGGGGCTTTGCCTCACCAGCTCTCCCATTCCCAAAACCTTGTGGGTGGCTTATTTCCAGAGAGGCAAGCTGGGGACTGTGGTGACGCTGCAAATCAAGGCTCCTCCTGTGTCCTCCCAGCCGGCCACTGTTGGGGCCATCACAGATGTCTGAAGTTCTCATTCTGGCACAGGGAGCAGGGTTAACTGAGGCTGGTATTTAGCCCTGACAGACCAGGGCTGTTGTGTCTCTGTGTACCAGAAATACGGGATGCACCTGGACAGCAGCTCCAAGCCAGGGGCTCTCACAGCTCCCTGCAGGGATCGCGGGTGCCCAGGGCAGGCTGGGGTGGGTGCACAGTCCCCCAAAGGCAGCCTCAGCTCTACACCCCATTTTAGAATTGTCCCTGCAGTCAAACTGAGCAAAGTGACAGGCAGAAGCTCATCATTGCTCCTGCTTTCTTTTCGCTGTCTGCACAGCACGGAACAACACAGCCTGAGAGCAGAGGCATGCTGCTGTCTAACACATCCCCTAAGCCCTAAATGCTCTGGATGCAGCTGTGGGAGGTATGTGAAGATGCAGGAGTACATTTTTCTTCTCTCCCTCAGAGCAGAGATGACTGCCACACTGCACTGCTCACTGGCTCTTTGTAATTCAGGGGACAGCAAGGCTGCTTCCCCGGTGCTGTGGAATCAGGGATCTGTATCTGCCCGGGCCAGCTTCCCAGGGAAGCTGTGCCAGAGTTAGGTGTGAATTCCAAGTCACACATTTTGCCAGTGCATCCAAGGGTCAGGGAGATAGTGGCAGTCTGGGGAGGAATCATGATGAGGATCAGGCTGAGGTGGCAGCCACAGCACAGAAAAGGGCAGGTCTGGAGGAGGAGAAAGCAGGGTGATGGGTGTCTCAAGGGGGAAGAGGTTGCAGAGCACAAAGAGGGAGAAAAGTTAAGTGGCCATAAGGTTTATTGAGAGAAATAATTCCCCAGCCCAGCCACTCAACAAATGGGGCCCAAGGTGCTTCCTGCAACCTGCTCTGAGATCGAGCAGGTCTCAAAAAACCACTGATGCAAAAACCAGCAGCCTGCCCTGACTGTGTGTACACACAGCACTGAGCACATGGAAACACATCCCCAGGCCCAGGGAGGGAGAGACAAGTGGCTGAACAGATCTGGTCAGAAATAAAGTGTATTCATCCAGGGGAGATGAGAGGCAGTGTGAGAGACAGGCAAACCTAAAATGGGGAAAAAAGCCCACAAGGGAAGGACTGAGCATCTCTGCAGGAAGATGGGAGCCTGCTGGGAGCACAGGCACCTCGAGCTGCAATTGGCATGTGCAGAGGACATTAAATTAAAAATTTAAAAATTTTTGCTGCAAATTCAAACCAAATCATGTTATAGTAACTGTTCAACGCAATGATTTGACCATGCAGAGATGCAATGGGATCAAATTTTTCCCTTGCATTCCAGTACCTACACTGGGGCAAAGTAGTAAGTCTTCAAATGTATTTGATAAATTAGAAATTGTTCATAATAAACATCCAGAGTCAGTAGTTTTGGGAAGGTGACTGTCTGAGCACCTCTGAAGTGTTTATACAAAACAGACAGAAATGGCTAAAGGTACCACTGCTGCCTGGAGAGCGAGTTCCAAATCTTCCTTCCAGGGCTAAAAGAACTTTATGAAAGTTGTGCTCATAATCTGATGCTTTCAAAGCTAATTGATGCTTATATGCTAATTATCTTCTACGGCATGATTTTTTTCAAGCTGCTCTCTGTTTCTTATTACTATTGCAGTATCATTATAGAGCATAAACTTAAGACAGCAAAAGATTCAACAACACTTGCAAAACTGATAGAGAAAGGACTGGATTCCAGACTGGTACAGCTGGTTTAAGGTATTTTAGAAGTAAATGAAATCAAATGAGAATTTATAATCCTTCCTGAGGTCTGGATTCCATCAGACTAAACTCATTAGGCATTAAGGTGCAGGTGCAGCTAAATAAAGGATTGTTCTGCTTTTCTTAATGCCATAGATTCACATCTTGAGTTCAAAATAAAAGTCTTTAAAAAGCACATGTATATATCATGCATCTACTGGCAACACTTGAAAGAGAAAATTCAGCTGATGGAATCTTCAAATGCCTCATTTTTGCCAAAGGAATGTGCCCATTTCTGCACCAGCTGTGCCGAGGGACACGAGTGGAGACGTATCTGGACATTGGCCTCTACAGGCTTATTCATTTCATTTGCATCAGACTTCCTTTCATCTACTGAACAGCTGCCCAAATAAATAGCATAAATCTAATTAATCCTCCTTTAATATTGTATTGCCACAACAATTCCAGCATCCCCCCCAAATACTGCAGGAGTAGGGCCTACACCTGCACAGGCTCCCTGGGAGGAGCACGGCAGGAGTTGCAGGGAATCCAGCCTTTCTTGTGGTTTACTGGGATAAAAGGAAAATAATTAAAAACCAGTTTCCCAGGTTTGAACCCATACGACTTGCTGGATTTCTCAGCTGAAATCCCAGATTTTGGTTTTGTTGAGAGAGCAGTTTGTGAGACATTACAAAATAAGCAGCTGATATCAGGCACACAGCCATCAGATAAGGATCTCAGCCTTTGATTGTGATCAGCAAAATCTCAACTTGGAATGTATACACTGAGCTGCGCCCCAAGACCACGACCAGCTGGGCCTTTGGAGCTTGTCTGTGCACTAGCAAACATCTGCAGCTCTGGGCCAGGCAAGAGCTGGGAGATTAGGGGACAACAAACTATTGAGGGGAAAGGTCCTGCTGCCCCAGAGGGGAAATCCCTGCCAGAGCAGTGCTCTCCTTGCACCCAGGCTGCTACAACCATTGCCTATTTCTCAGGTGCTCTGTGTGTGGGAGGTCCGGTGGTATTAACACAGTTTATAAGTATTATACAGAAGTGAAGTATTTGGAGGGATGTTTTGGAAAATAACCATTAGAAACTTCAGTTGCTGCTTACAAAGATACTGTGGAGTGCCCTTCCTCATGCAAGTGTGACTTGATGACCTAGTTCACATTTTTCTTTGAGATCATCATGTTTCCTCTGTGCTGCCAAGAGAGCCAAGCTCAGGTGGGGCACTGGGTTGGGGACACGGGACCTGGAGAGGAGGTCACTGCCTGGAATGACCCCCCCTGCCAGCACCACACATCCTCTTGCTGTCCTTTAGCCTGTGGTGGGACTCACAGCTTATGCATAGGAGCTTGTTGCTTTCTAGGAATATTTGCTGTGCAACACATTTATTTTATTGGCAAATAGGCAGGCGGCTGTTTATTCTTTTATTAACTCTCTATAGCCCAGATGGCTATGAATATTGAAGACCTGTGAGTTGCTAGCATCCACATATATTCCTGTTTGCAGATGCAAAATGTTAGTGTCTCAGAGTGTTGGCAAGTAGAAACTGTTATTTCAGGAATGTCCTCTGAAGATAAAGATGTATATATTTGTGTGTAGAGCATGAGCACGTGTCTGTCCCCTTTACACTTTAAACGTTGGTGGCCCATGCCCCAGGCACAACGGCATCTGAAGGTGAGGCAAAGATTTATTTGCAGTTTAATTCCCACCCACGATCCCTATTATACAAGAGGAATTTTCTTTTGGTGCAAGATAAGCCCATCAGTGACATCAGCAGCACCTAGCCCTGCATACCACAGCCCTGCTGGATTCCTGACGCTGAGCCTCTCACTAGGGCTGGGCCATCCAGGCCTCCTGAGTCAGCCCCTAACAACAGCATTTTCTGTTTTGTTTTGGTTTTTGTGTGTCTTCAAACACAATTTTGCAACTGCAGTTCTGGGGTAAAAGATCAGCTGTTGAAATCCACCCCGGTGTCCTCGCACTGGTCTGGTATGAATGGAGGGAGTGCAGCTCGCGTCCTGCTGCGTGCAACTGGTAAAAAATAGCACAGAAATGAGTGTGTGGGGCTTGAGGAAGCGTCCCTGAAGGAGCAGGAGCACAGAGCTCTCTTCTCCAGCTCCGTCTCCTGCCTACCAGTCACTGCTCACTTGTTGCACTACAGCTGCCAGCCCGGGGAGGAAAGACTTGCAGTGCACCAGGCACACAGGCTGAGATTCATCCCCCTCCCCTGCAGTGTTTTCAGTGAAGCAGCTCTCACCTCACAGCCGTGGACTAATGAGCAAAATGACAGCTACTGTTTGCTAAAGAAGTATTTGGGGTTTGCTTGAATGCATTTCTGCGTCGTTCTGGATTTTTTGGTGTATTTCTGTATTCTCTGTGTCAGGCTTTAACGCAGCACAACTCAGAAATTTCCAGGGATATGGACTCAAATATTCTGGTAATTTGATTACAGCGCATGCCATGGATTGCAGGAACCATTGTATTCAGAGGTCAAAGTTCTGTCCACACCAATGAGAGAAGTTTTACACCACGTGTCTGATTTTCTTCTCCTTTTCACCTGTCTCAGGAGACAAATGATTCATCACATAGTGCTGAAATATCTTCATCTCCTCATTTGGGCCAAGATTTGAGAGTGGTTACCCAAAAGTTTCTTTTTGAGCTGAGGAGAAAGATCTGTGCTGAATGATTCTTTTTCAGCTCTTCTGCAGTTTATTACAAGTATATTTGTGTAATTAGGGGGCCCAGTAGTAATGTTGTTAAAATGCAAGTGGGCACATTTATTGTTTCCTCCAAAAGGAAACAACCAGTCTCTAGCAGTTCTGGTTTTTCCCTGCCTCAACTGAACATTTACTGCTTTATGTAGCTAGCAGATGGTGAGGCTAAAGTTACTTCTTTCTTTTTTTCCCCTTTTATTTCTTTTTGTTAAAAAGAAAAGAAAAAAAAAATCCCCTCCATTCTCTTAACAAGTGCTGGATTTTTTAAGGATATGGTCAGAAAGGGGAACTTAAACTCAGCATGATGTTTATAGTGCCACACAAGCTTCAGGAAAAGTGATGTACAGTACTCTTTATTAACATCTAAAAAGTCCCTGTGGGATTATAATGACTGCAGAGTAATAAACAAACAAAAGTAGCAAGATTAAATTGTTCAGAATATTGGTAGTGATGGAAGCAGCAATAAGTTTTAACCTTGAGAACCAGGGGAAGAGCAGCTTGTGGGTAGAACAAACACAATTAGGAATGGATTCCTCTTAGTGATGACTGGTTATCATTCATGGCATTACAGATAATTGTCTTGTGCAAATAAATTGTTTAAATATGGATACAAAAGAACAGTACTCAAATGTAAGCATCAGAATTCGGAATTTCTAAATTTCAGGAATTTTTAATCTTCCATTTAAATGACAGACCTGAACTTGCTTTCCCTTGCTGTGCCAAAGGACTCACTACAATCGATGGCAGTTCCAGGTACCAACACAGGGAAATAAAACCAGCCCTATTCCCAGTCCTCACCCAGGAAGAAACTCTTCTCTCCATCAGAATTAAAACTCCCAATTACTGATACTGTATTATTCCATGAGCATTTTTTAGTACTTCTCCCAGAGATCTTCTGCTCTCTTCCGAAAGTTTTACAGCCACTGTGCCGTGGGAAGAACAATGGGTAAAGCCGAGGCAGCCCCGGCAGCGCCAAGGCAAGGCGGCGGCCAAAGGCAGGATTTGGCCCGGGGGCTGCAGGGACAGAGTCAGAACTCAGGCTGATTTACAGCCCCCCGGGCTGGGCACAGGACGCTGTGCCAGCTCCTCGGATGGTGCCAGGGCTGGTGGTGACTTCACCGCCGGGGCGGCCTGGGGCCAGGCGGCCGCAGCTGAGGATGCTGCGGGTGACATCAGCGGAGGTGGGACTCAGCCCAGCCCCGCGCCGGGAGCTGCGGCACAGCCAGGGCAAACTCTGTGCTCATTGGAAAGGCGCTTGTGTACAGCAGGGAAAACCTTCCCGAGTGATGCTCTGCGAGATTATCGGCCCATCGTGCTCCCCCAGCGCAGAGAGAGCTCTTGCCCGATTTAATTATCGCTCAGGGGGAAGCTGCGCCCTCCCTCTCCCCTCCTTGTGTTTTTTTTTAAAGGACGGTAGCTTTTAAGAGCTTGCCACGAAGATCTAAGTTAAAGGATTTTCTCTACTACAAAGCCTGCATAGTTTCCCAGGCCAGGTGGACCCGACAGCACTGACTGCATGCTGAAAAATCTCATCCCCACCCTTCAGGCACTTTAATTGTAAGCCTTTCCAGATACACTGGATAAACACTGTCAAAATGAACCTGAAAGGGTTGTTGTTGTTGGTTTAGCCCTTAAATAATTATGAGTTTGTCTGTCTAATTACAACATAATCTTGTTTAAACTTGGATGGCTATTTGCAGTATCTCTTAAATGAGGTGGAAGCAGAAATACTGAAAAAAAAAAAAAGAAAATTCTCAGTTCTTTCACTTAAAGAGAAGGAAAAAAGAGTTTTTACTGCTGTAAAATTTAATTCAACCTGACAACAAAAGACACTAACTTGGAAGCTACAGTGGTAGGATAAAGAATTGTGTGGGACCTCCGAGATGCAACAGAAACTTAATCCTCCGCGGATTATATTTTTCAAACAGTTTAGAAATAGTTTAAGGCAATTTACGGGAAGACTTGAGTGACAAAGCACATTACTTGAAGTGCCTTTCCTTCACTAGGCACTTTCTAAATTCTTTCTCTTTCATTTCTTTACTCTCTGGAGACTTTTAAATCCAGTGAACCAAAACAACACTTTGTTTGTTGGTATAGCACGGGGCTGGCACAGATGGCAGACACTGCACCTGTTCCAATAAACTGGGGAAATGGAGAGATAAACCATAGCACTCATTAAGAGGAATCTACTGAAACATGAACAATTTGTATTTTGAATATCTTCCAGGAATAAAAGGAGAAATACATAAACAGTCTTTGTTTTTACCATCATCAGTTTAAAATAAACTTTGTTTAAAGGGAACTTCACATTTGGTTTATGTACAAAGGCAGACATACCACTAAAGAAGCTATGATAATGCTTGATTTTCTTTAAGAAAGGCAAATGATTTTATCTAGCTGCTCCTATTCTTCTAAAGAAAAATTACCTGTTGGCAGTTTAATCAAAATCAGTTAATTCCCCTGTTCTTTAGTTGTGGCAGCTTTCTTTGCTTTTGCATTTTCTCATGCTGAGTAATACCACGTTCTTACAATCTAGTTCAGAATGATCAGAGGAACAACATAAACTAAAGTCCATCTGCTCATCTATTAATAAATAACTAAAATTACGGGGGGCGGGGGGGAATTGTTTGGATCGTTAGCAACAAAGTTCCCGGCAAAATAACTTTTATCTAGGCACAAGGAATATGCTGTGTAATATCTGACAGATTATTAAAAAATCTTAAATGAGAAGAAACATTAAGTAACAGTTCCTCAAAGGATAAATTTCTTCAAACATTTGCCTTGATCATCAGAGCTTGTGCTGTTCAACATCCCATACATCTCCCTCAATTTCTCTCTCTCACACACACAGTATTAAACACAAAATGTCATGAAAATTCCTAAGTATCATTTAATGCTGGCAGCCCTGCACTGTAAAGCCATTTATATAAAACTGTGGTTGGCAGCTCTCACTCTTCCATGGGAACAAATTAACATTGGCATTCCAAACACAGGAAAGTAAGGAAATTAGAAACACAGTTTATATTTGGCCAGTGCTTTGAAATACTGTACCATGCTACTGATGTCAATTAATGAAAAGCAGAATTTTGCGGAGAGGGTCTGGTTTTGAAACACATTAACACACGTTAAACATGTTTGCACAGGAACTGGATTGTAAGCATCTCGGTTCCAAAACAATAAAGCAATTACACTAAAACTTGTAGTTTTAAAGTTGCCATTAATTCAATCCACTCGGTCTGGATCAGTGAAGGATTTTTCACTGACTCTGAGATGTGGATGACACAAATGTTTAAAAGAAGGTGTAAGGCACAGTGTGGTGGGGATTACACCCAGGTGTATTTTTGTATAAATGATGGAATTGTAGAAGATACACCCAAATAAAGGGGGGGCTTAGCAGACTTTGTGGTCCTCATCAATAAATCAAGGATTTCCAAAAGGGCTTTTTGAATTAGAATAATTTCAAACTTTGCTACCTGCAACCGTTTTTGTAGCAAAGATTTTTACTGACAAAATCTTCAACGCCAACAAAATCTAGATGGCAGTTTATCTCCTGGCACAATTCCATTGACTTCAGTGGAATTACTCCAGCACGGAATTTGGCCCCACAGCCTTTACAAGGCGCTGTTTATTTGTACTATGATTCAGATATTTTGATACCAGGAATCTTTCAGCACTGAAGTTTCTCCATATGAAATATGCCTTGTATTAAGAAATATCAGTTTCACATTTTCGTCAAACATTATTTGCTAAATTCTGTTTGTTGCAAGGATGGGAATTCAGCTGTAGTTCAACAACATGGATCGGGCTAATAATGATAAGCAGTGACTAAAAGGAGCTGGTCCATGTTTTGATTGTTTGCAGCAAAGGAAACTTCCCTCAGAAACAACTTCAAGATTAGGAGAGAAAACTCTGTGAAGCCTCTAGCAGAAACTACTGCATGCTCATTATTTCAACACAGGGGCACTTCTTTGGCCCAATTCTGCTCTCAGTGGTGCTCGTGTAAATCAAGAGGGAGTTTATGGGAATTACTTTGGACGTAGAGTTGTATAAATGAGACCACAGGGCCAGCTTCAGTAGAAATTTGACAATTTACACCAAAGAAGACCTAGCCAAGAATTTTCTCTTGGGTTTCCATTTTTCCAAACTCAAGCGTGTGCAGAACTTCATCCATGTGATTAGTCCTCGTGTGTAGTCTCGTTTATTTTTTATTTCTAACAGTTGTGAAGGAAAATCTTCATCCTGAAACTAATTTAAACAGCTCTCTCATTTCTTTAGAAGTTTCTTCCATTTAGAGAAGAAATATATGTATATAAAATAGCACATTTTATTTATATATAGTAAAGGTATGTATTTTTGATATATGTAATTAATTCATGAAAGTACTTTGATGTAGGCCCTAGAGAGGAGGACTGCAAAGGGTTTAAAATATCATGGTCTCTTAATGCTGTATATCAACAGGTAGTCCCTTTATCTGGCACGCTATCAAAATTTGCTTACTTGTGTTCTTGCTCAGATGACTTCATCCATCATTGCAACTTCTCACAGTTATTCATCCAGTTAGGACAATTTAGAGGCATAAAACTAAATGTGTTATCATTTTAACCACAAATTAACAGTTTCCATATAAATGTTAGCATTTCCTCACTTGGTTCAAGGATAGCAGCCTTAATGGCACTAACCGTATATTTGATTTAAACTAATTAAAAACAGGGGCTCTTGCAATTTAATATATTGATTTTACCAGTGGGACTTAAATCTTTTATAATAAGTGTACACAGCTGCACCACTCACCCACCACCACTCTCAGACCTAATCCCTGCATTCCTCCTGACAATAACATGACAGGATCCACACATCCCAGTATTAGCCTTAACCCCGCTGACACTGCCAGAATGTATTAAACTAAAACATCACAGTGTCCTATTTAAAAGGAGCCTGTCAACAGCTCTGACTGGGCTTTAATAGTTATAATCTTTTTTTCAATTAATGTTTCCAACCACTTGTGTAACCTTCTCTCACACATCTCTCCCCGCCGACCCGAAAATGTGTTTCAGGTTTATTTCCAGGGAATGCAGCGCCTGGTTTCGTGCTGCCTGTGCAGAGGCCATTAAAGCTCCTTTGCAGGGGGTGTGCTGGGACACACACACACACACGGACACAGACACAGGCATGGCACAACTGGGGGCACTGGCAGCAGGTCCTGCACGCTCCACTGGTGCCCAACTCCTGTTACCGGCATCACAAGACCTGGCCATCAAGGCTTGTCTCCTTCAAAGCCCTTTTAGAGTTGTTGTGTTTTGGCTTCTAAACTGCAGCTCACAGAGGGGGATTCACCCCCCCAGGACAGCCCGTGTGGGAACAGAGGAAAGACCCTGCTCTGGGATAAATCCGCCGGGCGCGAGCGGCTGGGGACGGTTTCAGGTCCTTTTTCCTTGTGTAAGGACGTCTGTCCTTGGCTGCTCCTTTCTCTGCTACCAGCACACCCACGTGGCAGAGGTAAATAGCTCCTGTCCTGCTCTGCCATTTTACACCTGGAAATTTGAAAATTAATTAAATTCTCTCTGGGATGGGTCTGTACATTCAAAGAATACCTGCTGGTCACTTGCTGCACAGTCAGTGTCCTTCATACCTTTACTTAGCTGAGAGCTTTCTGCCTTAGCCAGTGTTACACCACCAAGTGCTGCACATACCCACACTGCCCAAAATAATTATGGGATGTACCTGTTCAGGCTTGAGAGCTTTTAACAGTGTTAGGTGGAAGAGAAGGAAAAAAAAAGCTGAGGGCTTGGCCTAATGTATGGACAAACCATGTGATCGGGACCAGGCATCCAGGGCTAACTTTTAATCTGCTTTGTTTCAAGTGGGAAATATGTGAAGATCAAATAAGTTCAAATCCAGGTCAAATATCCCTGAAAATCTTTGATTTATATAAGCAGGAAAATGAGGTTTAAAAGAAGTGATTATGAAAGGGTTACTAAAAACACAGCTGTACGCGTACTCTTATATCTGAGGCTCTCCAAAGAAAAACTGTGTGACATCTATATTAACCTTTGGCTGTACACCAATGAAGGCCTGTAGTGAGCAGGAATGCAAGGCAGCCCCTTCCAAATTTTAACACAAGCCAGGTTACAGCTGCAAATGCCTGCAGCCCGTGCTCACTTTATAAAGTATTCCCTGAAGGAAATTTTTTAACTGTTATAGAATCTTTTTCTAATACCCTACAGTGTTAAAGCCTGTTATTAAAGGGCAAAGAGATGGTTCTCTATGCCAAACACTTGTCAACAAAAAGGATGGCCAGATGGTATGAAATAAAAGGAAACTTGGGGGCTCTTCAGCTTCTTGATTTATATTAACAAAAGCCACTTTCAAGTGCTCCTTCCAAGAATGACTAATTCCCCCCCCCCGTCCTTTTTTGCCAGGATTAAACAATGTTGTTCATTTTATAATCAACCACGAGACAAATTAACAAATTGCGTATCACTTGTGCCGACTCTTTTAAAAATATTCTAAGCAAGTCTGTTTACCAAGGCAAGTTTACCGGCATAAGGACAACGCAATTATTTTTAGAAGAGAAGGTCTAAGTCATCCAGAGGATGTTTACGCCTTAGTTGCTGTTTATAAACTTGAAATTAAACTTGTACAAAAAATGCTTTGCATTTTTTCAGTTCCTAAAATGGATCCGTTTGTAAACTGTACTTGGACAGGATCTGAAATGAAATTCCAAACGCTAAAATTATAGTAATAAATTTTACAAAATTAGCCAGTAATTAACTGGCTAACTTAGACCACTGTGGCTAAATTCTCTTTTAATTTACATGTAACTTCATTCTTGACACAAATCCATTCCCCATTCATCTTAGCACAGGTGTAAGCTAGGACAAAATGTAGCCTGTAAACGAACTGGTTATAAATCTAAATCTAATTAGTTGTCAGGATTTTACAGTAAGTAAAACTTTGCTTACTACAAAGCTCCCTAAAACCAAGCACCTGTATTCTGGTTCCTCCCTACCAATACCCAGCATAAATTCTCTGGAATGAATATACACAGTATCTCCATAGAAATCAATGTGTGTGGGGTGCATTGGTGGGGTTTTTACTGTGTAGCCCAGTAAATCCTGCAATGTAATTTTTAAGAAAATATTATTCCCTCTGAAGTTGTACAACTAGATGGATGAAGCATACGAATAAGGCAAAAAAAAGTGCTTTTGTAGATTAGCATTTGAATGCCTGGAATTAACATTTTTTATTGATTGAAATTTAAAAGTATTATTTCTTTACTTGTTTTTATTTCCTCCATGCTAAAATGAAACTTTATTATGCTGTGACACTTCCTCATTGTGATGGCTCTGGTACAGTAATAAAAGCCTACCTGTGAAACGCAATGCTCACAGGGTATCTCTTACAAAAGTAGGACACAGTTTACTACAGTCTGCATTTAGGAATTCAGCTCTGCTGCAAAAGGGATCATTGTAGAAAGTCTCCAAAAAAATTCAGTTCTACAATAGATCTTATAATCTTCCCTGAACGTCATAGAAAACTGTACGTCTCAGAGCAGGTGTTGTGTTTGATTATATATCGAGTGAGTGGCTGCTCTAATTCATTAAAACCTCCATAAACAAACCTCCCTTTGTCCTATAAAGATGAAAGAGCAATGACTATAATGGGATGAAAGGTGTGCACAGCGATGAAGAAAGCTATTCTAGATCTAGGTCCTTTTTAAACTCGTCCTGGCATGCACTGTTGACAAGGGAACAAAACAGCACAGATAAACCTCCGAAATGTGCCTTGCTCATAGTAATTCCACCTGTCCTTAAAACTATTGGGTTTTGCTTGTGCTCTTACTACTCCCTGACCATGCTGACAGCAATTAAATAAAATTATCCTTTAGGATTTTGCATAAAGAACACTCTTGGATTTCTAAGCTGATTACAAACCCTGGCAGGTTGAAATGAATGAATGTATCCACTGCAGTCATCAAACTGCATCGGGATGTTGATTATCGGGGGCCATGGCTTATACAGGTGAAACCTGCTCCACACAAAGTTCTCACGCAGACACAGACATACCCAAAATGTAACTTTTATTTTGCATTTCTGGATGGATTCCACTCCTTTGTATTCAAAAGAGTCAATGGCCTGAACACAAATTCTTTTTTGTAACTCTTACATGAGCTGACAAGGAGACTCTTCCTTACATCGGAAATGTGGGACAGGAGTGCTGCAGTTTCACTGATGATTCAGTACATTACTACACCTGAGGAGCAGAGCTAAACTCCCTCCCATTATGTACTTACATGTTTCATAAGGTTCTCTCTTCTCTACTGAAATGGAAAGCGAAGCGTGAATTTCGCTATTGCTATTTCAACATCTTTTGTCTTCTGTTCCGGACTTTCCTTGCACTCCCCTGCGCACGGTGTAGGACCCAAGAACCACGGAGAACAATGTTAGCAAGGTCACCCTTATCTTTAAAGTCAAATATTTGACTGCCATTGGTACTTTTGACTGCTCAAATATTTGATTTTAAATGTATCATTGCTCATCGGCTTAAGTATCCAGCAGTGACTAGACAAACACTGTAATTCCAAATGGAAAGCACCAGCCCTCATAGAGCACAGCCCCCGGGCCAGATGTAATTCCGAGCTTCCCACTGTGAAGCTTATGGCAGTTAATAAGGAGGCGCAGCTCATGCAAACTAGAGCTCTCCCACAGCGTCCCGTGGCTCCTTATCATGCAAGAATTGTGCCGGGATGGCTACCGTGTCTAATAATTATTAACGTGTGTCACAGAGCCTTTACAGCTGCTGATCTTTTCAAGTTAGTTAAAGCACTGGGATTAGAGAGGTGGTGGTTTAGGTGGTGATTTAATCTTTGTTGCCTCTGAAGTTCCAGACAGTGGAAGTGTCCAGAACGGTGACATCCATAAAGGTGTTAATGGATTTATTGGGGATGGGGGTCCGTAATTCCTGGCAGGTTACGTGCCAGAGGTGTGCTCCTCTTGCACTTTGCATTTCCCTTTGTTTGGGACAGAGTCTGATCTTGCTTTGGAAATACAGCTCAGGGTCTGCCTTGAGCTTGCAGGCACCCAATCTGTACGTGTGTGGTTTAAGAGCCGCACATGATGAGGTCTAAAAACGGATAGAGCGATCCAGGTCTCTAATTATATATTTAAAATAGAATGCGCACCCTGACAATGTTTTACTCAAATCCGGCCAAGTCAGTCCACACGGGTGTGCAATCTACAGCGAGCAAATAGAAATCAGATTGGGCCGTGGCATCCAATTAGAGAGGCCTAGCGAGGCGCATACAAAGCGTGCCAACTCTCGTATCGTTTGCATAAACCCATCCACATGTGCTTGTGAAAAGAGGCGAGTTAGCGGCATAAACTGGGGTCAACAGGAAAAGCTGCAGGAGTAAATAAGGATTTACTGTGGAATCCCTCCCAAGCCATTAGGAAAGCATGTGCGAGCCGATCAGCCCCTTCGGCCGAGGGAGCGCGGCGCTGGGATGCCGCGGGGAACCATCCCAACCATCCGCATCCCGCACGAGCACCAGCCCGGCACCGGGAGCGGTGCGGGACCCGTGCCGTGGTCCTGCCTGGGTTTCGTGTCTTCCTTGGCAGTGTGGGATGTGGAGCAGATCTGCTAATCGTCCTGTTTAACTCCTACCTGCAAATCCAATTTCTGAAGTGCGGCAGCTATCAAAGGGAGAAAGACGACAAAGACCTCAGTGTGTCGGCGTGTGTGGAGCGTGGGGAGAGCTCGTGGCTTTCCAAACGCTGTGATGGGACTTCCGAGCGCTCTCCCCGTCGGTGCCACTCAATTACCGCCTGGCAAAGCAGCCACCCTACCAAGGGCCGCTACCTGCCCTTCCTTGCCCAGGTGGGCTGTCACCCACCTGACCCGCTGGGAAACAGCTGCCAACCGAGGCCACCTGCGCCACCAGCCCCTGTCCTCCCGTCGGTGGCCAGGGCCCCGCTCCAGCCTCCCCGTGGCACGGTTCCCTGCCCGGCTGCCCCGGACCCAGTCCCGCCGAGACCGGCACTCACCCAAGTTGACGAAGCTCATGACCATGTCAGCCTCGGTGAGGAAGTTGCTGTCCTGCAGGCTGGCCAGGGGCGGCCCCTGGGTGCTGAAGATGGGCTTGTAGGGATAAGAGAAGCCCTCGCCGTCCTCGGCGGCGGCCCCCGCCGCCCCCTCCTCCACGGACATGGCATTGTAGAGGTCCAGCATGAACATGGGGGCCGAGTTGTGCTTGCCGTGGAGGTGCGGCCGCGGGCGGTGCGGCAGGCCGAGGATGGAGAGGATCTCCCGCTGCATCTCGCGGCGCTCGGGGCCGCGCAGCCGCCGGTGGATGAAGCTGGAGTGCACCTCGTTGTCCACCGTGAAGTCGGCGAGCACGCAGCGCAGCCAGAGGNCTTCAAACCGCTCGGGAGAGAAAATCCCTGGAACTGCCTCGAGGAGGGACGTCTGCTCAGGTTGCTTTTCAGGATGTTTGTGGAGGCTGCGGGCTCGGCAAGAGTCTGAGCCGGTCCCCAGCGCCTAAATTACTGTGAACGTCATTAAGGAGAAGACACCCCAGGAGGGAGGGCGGTTTATGTATAAGGAGGGGGGGCCCAAACTCCCACAGACTTTATAGATGCGAGTACATCGGCTGTCTGCACAAGCACGCGTACACACTTTTTTTCCTGCCTACTCCTTCTTTTTTTTTATTTTTTTTAAGAAGTACAGATTAGAAGAGACTGTCCGTGACCAAACCAACACCATTAAATAATTTAAAACGTGGTGATTATATATTCACGTACATAGACACGTATGTATGTCTCTGTGCACAGAGCCCCGGGTTGCTTTTTCCAGCCGGCAGTGGGAAGAGTTAATGGAGAAGCGTTAGGAATCCGAAGGGGGAGATATTCTTTAAGAATGGCAAAACCAGGAACATTTACTTGAAATGAAACTATCAACCTGTGCACACCAGTGGTTTATGCCATTCCATTACCCCGCACCCTTGCTTTCCCCTTTCCTTCTGCTCACTGGTATGTGCCTTTGTGGGATACTGCCTTGAAATGGATTGTCACCTTCTTAAAGCTGTGACTTTTTTAACTCTGTGGGTGCAACATGTACAGTAATGCAGCCCCAGTCCCAATTAGCCCAGGCAGATGTCTGCTACAACAGTAACTAGTAATAATAATAATAATAATAATCTCAATTAACAAATGTAAACTAATGCTTCCCAAATCTTACTTGGAAAGAAGGGGAAGCCAGGATGGTCCATTTGGGTCACTGAATCCAGCCTGAGGTAACTTCAGAAACCATGCATATATTCATTAATTTTATGCTGACATTAAGATTCATTCCTTGGGCAAAGCAGGAAGAAGAGGGGTGGAGGATAAAGGAGGTCAGCGGTTTTGGGGGTGTTTTTTGATAGATCGCTCCTTGAATATTTTCAGACAAGCAATATCCAGTAGTATCCAGCACCAGATCCTGCAGCTCTTTTGCAAACTAATATTCAGCATTTCTTTTAGTTCTTTATGTTTAAATTCCTGTCGTGAACATCAGGTAGCCAGTCAAAAAGCTGCATGGGAAACATGATGAATGATTTGATGTGCTTGTATGGATGCATGTGCACCTCTTAATAACAGGGAAACTGAGGCATCACATTGAAATGACTCATGGCACTATTGAAATAGTAGTGGAGCCAGCATTAAACCCTTAGCTCAGACTTAACACATGTTTAGGAATGGCTCAAGCTCTGCGAGGATGGAGGGGACAGAGAGGTTGTGAAGCCACATCCACCTTAGGTATCATGAGAGCACTTGCTGCACTCACTGGTGCTAATGGGGCTGCCCAAAAACCGCCCCAGTTGCTGCCTTCCCAGTGCTTCCCACTAATGAAAACACCAGAGCAGTTGAATTTTGGCTGCCCAGTTAAGATCAAACTCTCCAGCATCGTTTGTACTTCCTGAGGAGCAGCACCAACCTGCTCTTTACCAGGCATGTATTTGCCTAAATTTCTTTCTTGCCGAGGGTGTGGTTTCTAGATCAATTTAAGCTGATTTAAAGCCAGGCTCCCCCTGAGAAAGATGTTTGTTTTCTCCTCCCACCGCAGTCTGGACCTTCCGCTGTGCAGCCCCACCCCTCTCCGATGCCGGTACCAGCACTTACACACAGGCCAGGAAGCTGATTCTGGTTTTAAAAGATTTTTTTTTTTAACCATTTGTGTATTTGTTTTTGCTGAAATAATTTTCTGCTGGATCAGCTCCTTGTTCTGCCTGACTCCATGTTGTGGTGGAACGAGGGAGGCCACAGGAATGCACAGCTGGGGGCAAGGAGAGGGTGTCTGGATTGGGCTGCTGTAGGAAGGGCAGACAGATGATTTGGGATCTCTCTGCTCTCCCTGTCAGCTGCAGACGACCTGATTTCTCTTCCTTTTTTGTTCCTTGTAGACTGTTTTTCCACAGTTGTGAGTGTTGGCCTTTCATCAAGCAGCAGTAGGACAAGCAGCCTTGCCTTTGGCATGGATGTGAGATTAAAAAGTCTGCAAGGATGGAACGGTGGACTGGAGGACAGGTGTCTCCACTGCCTAAATTACTTGGTCTTGAATTGTTTGAAGCTCCCATTTAAAAACTGACTGAACTTCAGGTCAGTGTTATGTTCTGGAGTGGCAACAGGCTCTGAGAGAAAGAAAAGTGTGGGAGGTTTCTCTGCTCACTCATTAACTCATTAGGTAACTGCTCTTGGAGCCATAGGTGTCATTGGAGAAAGAGCAGAGGACAAAAAGTAAACCTTGAAACCCTTGATTTGGCAAATTTCTTGAAAAAGTGATGTTTGAATCTATTTCCTTCTTGTTTTGTCTATTTAAGCGGTCTGGGTTAGGCCACATTTAGCTATATTCTGATTTAATGCAGGATATACTCTTAAAAGATGGTCAATGTTGCTTTTATATTCTGTATCCTGTGCTTTTATAGGAATGGTTGGGAAAGTTTTCTCTTTTATACAGTATTTTCTATGATCCTGCTGCACTGGTACAGCTTTTAATAAATGCATGAGAGTTTGCAATGGGGGTACTTGAAAGAGCATAACAAAACCACTCCAGCAGTGTGGGATGAGAAAGTGAATTTGTCAAAGAATAACTTTTTGATGTGAAGTCCTCAGCTCTTGCCTTCCTCTTGCTTTGGGACACAACAAAGGGAAGCTTTTATTCTGCTGGATACATTAAAGGATGATGCAGCTCCAACTGCAGTGGTTCAGCCCTCAGATCTGAGCTTGAATTTCAAATTCCTTTCAAACAGAAAGGCAATCCAGTTTGTACCTTTTCTCATGGACGACGTCTTTCTCTTCCCTCCTTTCCTGCCTGCTGTGTAAACCCTATCCCGCTTCCTGTAGGATCAGTTCCACACAGGTTGCTGAAATATTGGCACCTTCATGTCACTGTCTTTTTCCTCCTCCTTCCTGGATCAATTAAAAAACCAGTTTTTCCTCTTACTCTTCTCTACTTCTTTTGTGTGTCCTCCTCTTCTTGAGAAGGAAAACTAAATGCTTGTGATGAAGTAATCCCTGTTTGTTGGCACTCGCTGCTTCAGATAATTTCTACAAAAACAAACTCCCAATGTTTCTGGGGTTCTGCACAAGCCCCATAACCAATTGAGTAACGTTTTGATCTTCGTGAGCTTTGTGTGCACACTCTTACCCGAGTTTAGTGCCAGCCACTGCCATTTCTTTTGTTCGTGTGGAAGTCAGTATAGTTGAAAGCATGTACCTAGGAGATAAATAAAGGGGCTGATTAAAAAACAAGAAAGGGGCAAAAATGTGCGGGTTTGTGCTTGGTGAATTTGTTTGTCATCCTCATGTACCCATTTGAGGCATATGCTGGTGGCAGAATTCGGCCATTTGCATTCAGTTTTACTAAATGGGAAGTAAAAAGTGTGGGTTCTGCTCAACAACTCATTTAATTAAAACTTTTCAAAAATCAGACACAAAGCATTTTTCCCTCTTTTCTGCTGATTCAGTTTCAAACTCCTTGTCTTCCTACTTTGATGTCCTCTTTTCAACTTTAACCATGGTTCTTTCCCATTCTGTTTTGCATCTTCTCTCATTTGTCTTGAACAAAGTGCAAGTCCTAAATTAAAGCAAACTTTTTTCTCCTTCCAAATAGTCCCACTAAAATAGCATGTGTTTGGGGAATTTTGAACTGTTTGTCTATGCCCTTCACATGGAAAACACTTATACAGCAAAAATAATAGCATTATTATTTGTATTAGAATGGATAATTAGCTCACGTATTTTTTTACACCATATTGGGTCATTCTTATCAAAAGCTTCTATTCATCTCTCCAGCATTATTACTGAGAACATATCCACCAACCTGAAGTTAATCACATTATGCATAAAGCCATTATATTAGCTCTAATCCAGGAATTGGAGCAGATCTGGGTTGAGCAGTGCTGTGTTGGGCAATACCGATCATGTTATAAAAATTAAGTATTGATTCTCAATGCTATTGATCAGAGGAGAGCCAGAAATGAAATCTGTGTTTTGGGGTGTGAAAGAAGCATTATTGCTTCTGGGGATGCCAGTGAAAGCTAAAACAGAATGTTAGGGTTTATGAAATGGGACTGTGGCACTGAATTTAATGTTCATCAACTGGGGAAGGTGGACAGAGTCCAGTCCCTCACAGTTCAGCCCTTCACTTCATCAAACTGGATCTCCACAGGGATCTTTTTATTGCTATTGACTTCAGAGAACATTAGGAATGAGTTCATGTCACTGAGACTTTTGCAGTGCTACATTTATCATACATTTACATACAATTTGAATATCGGCCTATGCTATATTTTTGATACATGTTTGTACATTGCTATGAGCATTTGTAAAAGTGCACACGTACACCACTGTACTTCAGTAACATCTTTAAACTTTATGTAACTAATGTATTTCTGCAGCACAGATAGAGCATAGGAGTATTGTTTAATGTAGACTCCAATATTGCCAAAGCAGCCCAAAGAAAACTGAATTTAATTTTGTGCTATTAAATCATTGTGTGCACACTTGATTTGGTTGACGCTTTTGGCACAAGTCCAGGTATTTCCTTCGTTGGTAACATTGTAATCTGAACGTCTGAGATCTCGGGCTTATATTTGTGAAAAGCTATGCTGGGCACGAGCTCGGGCGTCACTGTTGGGAGCAGATTTGAGTCGTGCTGCAGCACTTTGGAAATGTGCCTCTGAAAATCTGCTTAGTTGTGACATTTTCTTACAATAAATGATGATCTTTGCTCCTACAGACATTCGATTCTTCTTATTAACACATATTTTTGTCTTTTTCAGTTTGCTGCTGTTTGCATTCACTAAAGGCAGAGATGTTTGCTATTTTATGCTGAACAAAAAGCATATAAAGCATATTCACTTTCTTCAAAGGGAACAAAATAACTGATCCTGACCTGTAAATGCAATGGGATGAATTTGGATGGCTTCACTTTTTCTCTCCAGGCAGGTGCAGAGTAATACCTCAAAAGAACCATTATTTTGTGCCTTTATTCCAATGTGTACATAAATGCTTGCATAACCCTTGCACAGCTGCTGTACAAACTACTCATGCCACAAGTATTAGTAATCCTAACAGGGGAGGTTGCATGGAAAATTGGGGTGTGTATGCTAAACCATATGTACCATGCCCCTGAATCATAAAACTCGTGTTGCTGGAGCAGAGAGATCTTTGGAGACTGCTGGTTTTACAGGTCTGTAGGAAGCAGGATTATATACAACAGCTGCACCCCGCAGCTTCTCTCCTGTTGAGGCTTATCTTGTGCATTTAAATAAGCAGGAAACAGAATTTGGTCCAACATTATCTTATATGGTCTCAGCTCCTACTTTTATTTATATTTCATTTCCATAGGAACAATTATTCTCACAGTCTATTTTGAATACACATTAGAGCCACTCCAATTGGAAGTTTTGAGCTGCCAATTCCAAGCTGCATGGGGCTGCAGAGACACAATGTGCATTTTTTCGTCTCTGGTTCTGCCTCTAAAATAACTTTATATCTGCAGTGATTTATAGCAGTGTTTCTGAACCAGTCTGAAGCGAGATGGAAGCTGGAGATTCATTTGACTCTCTAAAGCCCTGGCCACAAAAAATCCCCTCCCAAGAAGAGCAGGGTAGCACAGCTTGGCCCCGGTTCTCCAGGGCTGGGGAAAGGTTCCAGCTCCCGGTCCGGCCGGGGGAGGAGGTTTGCCACATTACAAGTGGCTGCGTGAAGCAATCTCCCAGACCTTTAGCAGCACAAAATCATTTATCGGGAGGATTTTAAAAGAATCTGAAGGGCCTGTTTCGTCTGCTGGTGTGTGCTGGTGCAGCACTATGTGAGCAGACAGAGGTGTGCGTGTCTACACCCACCCAGGAGCCTCCCCAGGCTCCCCGCGGCTGAGTGAGGAGCGCTTGGTGTCACTGCTGCCGCTTTTGTGGAGGGTGCTTTAGTTGCAAGTGCAATGCTGAAAGGGTTTATCTTTCCGAGACTGGCACTTCTAAGTTTTCAGTCAGAAAAAATGCGCTTCCTAAATGGTGCTCAGCGTGCACTGAGTTGGCTTTGTCAAGTGCATCTTTTCAGCATTCATCCAGAGCCCTTTCTGCAGTTGTCTGAGCCCCATAGGCGAATATATACTGTTAGACTATTAAGATAATTTTTCAGTTAAGACATCGTCAAACTGCAAGCGGGACAATAGAAACAAAACCCCTTTTGTTCTGACTAAACTGTTCCTAATGACCCCCTCTATAAACAGTGGCACCAGCGGAGGTCTCAACAAGGCTCTTCATTGAGCCCCCTTTCAAAAGGACAAGCAGAGCAGAACATGGGGCAGAAACTCTCAGAGTTACTGCACTTTACTCCGCTCTGGTGGTCTGACCGCAAGAGAGAATCTGCTGTTTTTGTTGTTCAAGGCACCCAAAAAGCATAATTTAAAAGCATGGATTTCCACAGTTAGCATCCTATAAAGAGTACTAAATATTTGGGTTGTCGGGAAAAGAGCAGAAGGAAGCAGTTTGTATGTTTGTTTGTTTGTTTAAATCAAGGAGCTGTGAAATAGACTACTTAGAGTTCCATACAAAAGATTTAACTTATTTCCTTGGGATAAGTTGCTATCTGTCAAGCTTGTGAAAATAAAAAATCCAGAGAAGTTAAGATTTTTACACTCCAGAAAGATCCTGACTTTTGTTTTGGGGGTAAAAATCATCTTTGTGAATAACGTGTTTATCACTAGCAGGAAAAACGTTTCAGTTGTTTAATGCCTACAGAAATTGAAGTTATGATGATAAACTGAAACCACACAGGGCCCAACTCCTGTTCTTCCAGCTGAGTAACTGCAGGATACGTGCAGCACAGGCAGTCTGTCCTCACACAGATGAGGGCTATGGAGATTTTGAATCACTTCCTGATTATTCCTCTCCCTATTTCCATGTCCTGAATACGTGAGGAGAACAGCATAGGAGACCTTCCACTTCAACAAGAACCTGTTTATGGAGCATCTTACTGTCTGCAACTGGGAAATGATGACAAGTCAGACAGCAAAAGTCCCTAATTTGGACGATTTGGGAATTACACTGGCTACATTTGCAAGCAGAAATGTCAGTTTCTTTTGAGAGAAGTTGGGATTTGTGTTCTATTATCGGATTTAATAAGGGTATTTCTAACTTAAAGCATGGGCTACTGCTTTATTTGGAAACAGATAGGAAGGGATCGAAGAGAGAGAAGAGAGAAGAGCATCCATTAAGAGAGGAAGTACATATTGAGTAGAGGCTAAATCATGAAGAAAAGTCACAATATTCAGAACATCTTAAAAATTCCGTGATGTGATGGGGGTCTAAGGGCACGCTGCCATTTCTGGGAAGAGTTTAGCAGTTCACAGCTTTAAGGTTTGGGGTTTTGATTAGGGACAGTGACTACTCTCTTCCTTTGTAAAAGAGCGGGATGGAAGGTTTCAGTGCGTCTTGGAAAAAGGAAGGATTCGGGTAAGTCCCGGGATGAAGGTCCAGCGCCCTGTGACAGGATACTGAGAGAAAGAGAAATGTCAAAGAAATCTTTAAGAGATTTTCAATAAAACAAAAGCATCTTTGTGAAAGATACTGTTAGCAAGTCTAATGGAAGAAATGGGGACGCAAAGTGAATTGAGAGGATTTGCAAGTTGTTTCTAAGCCTTGAGGCAAGAACAAAAAGCTGAGCATTTACTGTTTACTATATTTGGTGTGTATGGAAGAGCACTTTGGCCATCAAGGGAGCTCATAAACTGCAGAGCCTAATTGTCTCTTGACTGCGTTGTTGTGCTGGGGGTAGGGAAAATGCTCCTGTTAAAGGACAGTTCTGAGTAAGAGCAGCTGAGACTTGACCCTGCCTTTTGTGAAAACGCTGTTTTCACAGCAGCGTGCCTGAGGTCCATGAGCACATGCCTGTGTTTCCATGAATCTGATTTTATTTTTCGTATTTTTATGCATATAGGCATCAACCAGTGTGTGGTGGCTCCAGTATTCAGGATTAAATATGGTAACTGTAATGTGATAGCATGGAGGAACAGTAATCATTTTGTCACATCTTTTCTCAAAAATGTGCATTTGAAGACTGTTTTTACTTAAAATTTCTAGGAACAAAATATTAACTGTATCTGACTAAAATTTGCTGCCTCAGAGAATTTCTGGTTGAGATGTCCAGGTGGATCAACAGAGAAAACACCATGTTTTCTGAATCTAAGTTTATGGGAATTAATTAAGCAGACAAAAAAATTGATTTCCAACTGTGTTTAATGCCATGTAAAGCAGATTTTATTTAGTATTTTGATTAACCACTCCCATGCTTAGAGATCACATTAGAGATGTGATAACTGTGAATCATGAAAAACAAGCGTGTCAAATAATAATTTTCTCCAGTTTTCATATGGGTACATGAGGAAAAACTAACAACATGAACTTTATATTAACTTTGACTGTTGAAAAATTGCTTTCCCTTGAAAGTGATGGATCTGGTTATACATGTATCTCCTGAGCCAAAGTATTCTTCTTAGTCTCTTCCAAAAAATGTTGTGATTCACTTAGTTTTTAATAATGTTAATAGTTTTTTTATCCCACTGCAAATAAAAGCTTATTGCAAGCTTTCAACCTATACTAACAGCAGTAGGACACAGGTATATTTGTATAAAGCAGTGATCTTTAATGTTTTCTAGTTTGCAGACTTTGGTGGCAGCCAATTCTTTATGTCATGCCAAAGCAATGTGTCTTATTTACCTTTTTGGATTCCTGTAAAAGCAGCTCATGGGCCCCAAAGGCCTGTGAAGTAATTTTAAAAATCAGTGATATAGGACAATACAGAATGCACAAATCAAATTAATTTTCCCTATGCAAGAGCTAAGTGTCTCTCACTTTTCTAAAGGCCAGCAAGTTGGACCAAGTTATGAGAGAAGAAATGAATTGAAGAGTTAAGGGTGGTGCACTGAGAATTAGAGTTGTCCAGAAACAGAAAAAAAATCTAGCGTATAAAAAAATTAACGGTTTTGACATTTGTTTTAGATTTGTCACAGAATGATTTAAAAAACAAAACATGAATAGAAAGAATGAGACATCCCAGAATAGCCAACATCCAGTGGCTAGGGTATTTACTTGGGCCCTGTCCAAGGAGTGCTTTATGGGATTTGGAGCAGACATTTGACATAATGTTTTCAACATTATTTTTGTCAGACTGAAATTTGGGCTCTGTAGTGGGTTGAAAAAGAGCTTGCTTGGAGTCCTGCGCTTCTTAGGTGAGACTTAGTCACCAGCTGTTTCATCAGGCAGTTTCTCTTCAGCATGGGGAATTTTATTTTTATTTTTTTAAACAAAATAAAGTAGCTGCATGGAGAATAGACAGTTATTCTGTTGAGTTTGGTAGGGTGCTAGCACATATTTGGGTATTATTCTGACTTCAGGAGTCTAATAAAGCACCACCCACATTTCTACTCCATTCTCAGAACAGATTTTTCTCATGAAAATATCAGAATCTACCTAACTGTATTTCCATGGAAATCGGCACTTTACTTTAAAAAAACATTATTTTTTTGCAAGTTAGCATTTTCTGATGGAAAAAAGCACTTTGTCCAAAAATTCTCAACCAGCTTTACTGAGGTGAGATCTTTCTCTGTATTTACCAAATGTGAGGTGTTTACCTTCAGTATTTTTGCAGGTTGAAGAAGAGATCATAAGTGAGGTGTGGTCTGGGGTGATGAAATCTGGCAGGTAAATTTGTGGGACTTTGTAAGGAATATCTGGAGTAAAATATAAAAAGATGTTGATCACTATCTCTCAGCTGTTACTGAAATTAGGTTAAATTCAGTATGTGGGGGCAAAAATCAGAAAACATGTTGAAAGGTTGAAATTTCAACCCTTCTCCTTTGCTTTGCAGACATGGATGTTTCGATCCAATCCTTTCATCCTTGTTCCCACTCTGAATCTCACCAAGCCACTGGACACACATGTTCAGCTTCTCTTTCTGGTTTAGCCTGTGGTCCTGCCAGCCTCCCACTGTTTTGTATTCCTTCCTTCCTGCGTCTGTCTTACACCCAGGCCTGATCCTCCCACAAAGGCACTTCCCCAGCACTGGGCACCCTTGGGCATTATTGAGTAAGAACTGAGACTTGCAAGTGTCCCAGGGGACTCTAAAGGCGTTTGCAGAGGTGGGGAGCACGGGTTTCTACAGCTCCACGCCTCAGCACTCTCAATTCATTAATCAGCATAGCTCATCTGAAAGGTGTTTACCATGTCTGAGACTGGTTTTTGGATTACTGGGTTAATGGCCCTGCTTGGAAACAGTTATCCCATTTCTGTAGATGAGGTCGGTGCAGCACAGGACACTTTGTAATAAAGCCAGGTCACAGATCATGAATGCAGCCAGTGCCTTGTTTCCTAGAAGAATCCAGCAGAAATATATTTGGCACCAGGAATTAGATGTTGCTTGCCCAAATCCCCAAGCAGTTAGAAAGATATTGAACAGTATTGGGGGAGCTATGTTTGATGTGTCTAATGTCACCTGTGTTCCTCAGTTCCATTCCCTTGTCCAGATTCAGTATCTGTAATGTTTCACTTTTAACTGAAGTATCTAGAAGTGAAAATTCATGCCATGCAGGGACAACAAATCTATCTAAGTCCTCTCCAGCCCAGGATTTGGTGTAGCTGTGCTAATTCGCTGACTGAGAAATAAAACAGGGCAACTATCTGCTGAGAGGCAGAATTTATTAGGTCTGGTGCAAGTGTCTTGTTGTGCTCCTAGAACCTGGTCCAGCTTGTTTTTGAGACCATGCAGGTAGTCTGGACAGGTGCTGCACCCACTATAAACAAGATTCTACTGACTTCTGGTCAGTGCAGATCCTATCACACCTCTTAGTCTGGTTCCCTAGGGAAATCACTTACCCAATCTAATTATTTGTCTGACCCAGTTTCCAAGATGCTGACACATTTGTCACAGGTTATGTAGATGATTTGGAGACACTTACCAGTTGTCCTTACCAGTTTTGCAAGAATTAGCACCTAAGGAGAGGAAGGAATCCTTATTAATGCTCCCACTGAGGAAGAAGGGAGAGTTCAGCAACTGTTCATTGTGTTTGACAGCAGCAAGACTCTCGACTGATTTGAACATTGCTCTGATATTCCTTGGTGAAAACACTGCTTCATTCAGCTGCCAAATCAAAAACAAAAGTCAAGGAATGGAGAAGATGCCAAGGCATGCTACGGTATTCCCCAGGGAATAAGGGAGCCTGCATGTTCTTGCAGCGGGGAGGTGAGAGCTTGGAGGGGTGAAGGGGACTAGAGGGATTGGAGTGGGATATGGTGGAGGACAACAGGGGTTATTCCAAGAGGGAGGAGTAAGAGCTGCAACACAAATCCATAAAGAACCAAGCTTCATTAGCTCCCCTTTCAGGGAATAATTTGTTAGGAAAATACCGAAGACTTTATTTTGCTATTTTGGATACATTTACACGCTGATTTAACCCTCCTACAATTCCTGTAGCAGCTGGGGCTGGTACACCGCCTTGCTGTTACACAGCAGGCATCTGCTGTTATTTGACCTGAAAAGATCATTATAGGAGCTTTATTTGGTGTGCATTTAATAAAGCTGTAGCTGTTGTGACTATAACTCATGGCTCCCATGTCATTCCGCAGTGGTGTAACCAGCGATTCAGCATTCCAGACCCATCAGTTCAAAGGGAAGTGTGAGGGACGCGAATGTATGCCAGAGCATTGGGACTTTTATTGCTCCTCTCCTCTGTTAGGAAGATACATTCTCGAGGAATTGAGAAGTACAAAGCATCCTTAGACCTTGTAGTGCAAAATGTAAAAAGCGGTGTTATCTGCAGAAAGTGGACTTTAGATTCTATCAGCGCACATTTAGCATAAAGCATTTCCTATGGTAATGCCTCTCACTTTCCCAGACTTTTAAAGGCTCCAAGCAGCACACAGGCTGCGGACCTCTTTGTAATGTTAATGAATCATCTTAATGGACTCTTTTAGCAGAAACATTCATCACCTTTTGTCCCACAATGATTTTTTTTTGTTATACTTAAATGGTTAAGTAGGCAATAAATGCCTATCAGACCAACCACTATGCACTAGTAATCCACCTCACTATAAATCACCAGTGGATTATTATTGTCCTGTTTAATTAACACTCTTAAGGGATTCTATGTTGGATAGACTTTCACCTTGCACTAAGCAGGCATTAACATTTGAAATAAGAAGTGTGTTTATGTGAAAAGCATTAATCAGCATGACCTGGAACTGGTAGCGGTGGCTTGGATGAAATATGTGCCTGTGTCCATGGGTGAGGGTTCCTTACATCAGTTTTCAACGGAAGCTGAAGTCAAACTTATGGAATACATACTTCAGTCATAGCAAATGATAGTTCCAGAGTAATTTTTAATTAGGTCTAAAAGATATTTGGTATATTTGGTTGAAAAAGCAAGTTCAAAAATTTTTGTTCCAGTAGTTAGGAAGGCAATGGCTTTATGAGTGCAATATGGGTTTGTTTGTGGTCCAGTTCAGTTTTTAGAGGACTGGATCAAACCTTTTTCTTTTTCTGCAACAAAAGATGAGAGGGGAATTCTGATCCTGTTGCTCCTCTGTGAACTCTTTTCAGACTTCACAGCCACAAAGAGTAAGCCAAGCAGCCAGAGTTCCTGGGAAGGGCAGCAGGGTCCGTAGGCTTGGATGGCCTTTGCAGAACAATCTCAGCAGCTCTTTTGCAAACAAAATTCCCACACTGGGACACAAGCTCGACACAGGATCGCTCTCAATATACAAACATTTTTGTACCTAGTACAGCTCAATGCTGGTTTTCTTCTCTTGGCAGAATATTAAGATGGCAGCTTGATTTTTTCCCTCATATAACACAATTTAATACATTTACGAGTAATTTCCTTGTCTTTTGTCAGGAGAGGAAGACATTTGAAAAAGGCTCTTGTTAAGTCATTGTTTCCCACCTGTGAAACCTTATCCTGCTCTCTTTGATTTTGTTACATTGGTAATACCAGTAGTGCATTTACCCACTCCTCCTTCCTTGGATTCCGGCACTAACAGCAGCCTTGTGAGATAACCCACTGCTGAATTTCATTTTACACACAGAGAACTGCCATGTGCAGAGATTTTCTGAGGTCTTTAAGAATCAAAACTAGTAGCACAGCTCAGGAGATCCTGGTTCTTGTCTGCACACAGACCTGGTATGCACATCCCTTTCCTCTTGGCATTTTCATTCAATTATTTCCCAGTATGGACTCCTGCAAATTGAAGAACAAATAAAACTGCTAAGTGGAACACAAACACACTAAATCTTTTTAATTAAGAGATTGAATCTCTTAGTATAAATTCATTTCCTGAAACAAAACTCCAATTATGTAAGATTAATTCTTTCCTCTGAGATTGCAGGGATTTATTGACTAACAAAATCTTCTATTGCGTAAATGGAAATGTGCTTTTTAATGCAGCCTGCTGCTCAGAGGCAAAACCATAGCATTAGCCTTTGCACTGGGCATTTTTTGTTTCAGTTGCACTCTAATCTGCCAGATTTCTTTCTGTTTGTAACAGGAAAGGGGCGAAATGGTTCACAGCTGAACATGTGGCAAATAACGCAAAACACTAAAGGGGTTTAAACAAGACGAGAAATTAAACTAAGCTCTGAAAAAGCCTGTTGTGATTGCAGGAGGAACTGTAAGGACAGAAATAAGAGTATCCTGCGTGCAGGGCAGTGTTGTGAGGAGGTGTGTGTGTGTGTCATTGATCACACAATAGTTTTTTCAAATCATTTAACAGAGATGCACAAACCCCACACAGTTTCAAGTGCAGGCACGTCCTGAGAAGAATCTCCCTCATTCCCTCTAGACACACCCAGCCCATTAAATCCATCACTGCCTCACAGTAAGCCCCAGGGTTCAATCTTTTCTAGAGCACTGTTACTATCCAACCTTTTAGCTCATAGAGTGGGCAGCCAAGTTTTCATGTCTATGCATATAGTAGGACTCATAGCCAATATTTCCTGCAGTTTCCTCCTCTCCATCCCAATCTGGCTATATAATGGTTTGGTTTTGTTGTTGGGGGTTTTTTGAGCGTTTTGTTGGGGGACTGTTTTTTGTCAAGGTTTTTTGGGGGTCTTTTTGGACAGGTAAAACTTCAATGTTGCTTTCAGATTACTTTCTTATATCCTATTGCAATAAGCTATATGAGGGTGGCAAGGTAAAAGGTAATAAAATCAGGAATCTGTGCTCCATGTAAGTAGCTGGCCATGAGAAACTGCAGCAGGGATGGATATTGAATGACTTCAATAGTCCAGCCAAGTTTTATCGGAACAGGTCATCAACCTGTAGGCTGCCTAAACCTGTTCCACTGCTTCCCCATTGATTAAATATCTGGAAGCATTTACACGTATATCAAATTCTCCATAATCTATTTTATCTTAATGACACCCAAGTTCTTTGTCAAGCTAGGGCAAAAATGTTCCCTCCAGTGGTGAGAAAAGATGGTGTATCTCCTTAGTGTACTACAGTACATTGAATTTCCTTGAAGCCAAACTATGATCTCAGGTTCTCATGGGCTGAAATATTAGTGGGACTGCAGGGATATAAAGGAAGTAAAACCTGCCTATGTACGCCCAGATGTTAAGGAATTTACAACTTGATTTTTTCTATTTGATTTTAAAACTGACATATCGGGGGGAAAGGAAGGAATACAGAGAGTGTGTAGCTTCCAGCCAAGTTCTGATGGCCGAAATTCCTTCTGAATCTCAATACCTGTATCATCAAAACAAGACACAGCGTCTTGTCTGGAGCTGTCACCCGTTCCTGTCATTTGGGGATTTCCACTCTCCTTCCTCTGTGTTTGGGCCCAGCCTATTTTCCTGCTCTTACTCTCTGCCCCAGACTGAGGTGCAAACATCCTGAGCACTGCATCTCCTCCATCTTGGTTCAGACTCCTAAGTAGTTCTGTCTTTTTTCCCATTTTCACCCTCTTTTCTTTCTTTCTTTTTTTTTCTTTTCTTCCTTCCCTAGTCCATGACAATAGGAGTAAAGGGAAGCAGTGTGGAGATATATTAAAAATCTGAAAAAACCCACCAAAACCTCAACCTAGTGGCATGGCAAAGGTGCAAAAACGCTGATTATTCACTGTCTTGTTCAAGATCATAAGTAAGGAGCATCATAACTAGTTAGGAGATGGCAGGTTCAAGGACACACATCTCTGAGAGTGAGTAGTTCACCTGTGGAACTCCCTGTCACAGGACATGTTATGTTAAAAATGTGCATGAAATCCATTGAAAAAAAAATTGATGAATAAGAAGACACCACCAGAAGTCCTTGAATATGAAGTCCCACCATTCCAGAAGTCTTTGAGTCATAAACATGCTGGGAATGCATCACTAGACACTGTTTTTTGTACTCTTTTCATGATGTCCAGTATTTTTTGCTGTCAGAAGGAGAATAATTGGTCTAGGTGGACTTTGGATTAACAAGTATTATAGGTCTTATGCTTTTTATTAAGAATAGAAGGCAGGATGCAATTTATCCCTTAGTTGTCAAACAGGACTACAAAGTGTTGTGTGTTTGTTCTCCTCTTACTTTTTCATCCCTAATCCAATCCAGTGAAATGCGGTAGAGGTTTCTTATATTTTGTTGCCAACTGTTTTAAGAAGTTCACACAAAAGCTTCTCTCATCAAGAAAATTTATGTGAGGATTCATGAGTCCTTGCAGCAGTATGTTGAAGCACAAAGACATTGTTAAATCAAATCCAAACTGATGGGTTCAGTACAACAGGGGTGAACTCTCAGGAGTGGCTTTCAAACACTAATCAATGTGATAAAGCATAAATCTGTATTGATGTATCTCCAGACATTATCTTTACCATGGCAAATTTTCTGTGGAGGGAGCAATCAAATGGTCAGAAAGCCTTAGTTTGCCTGTAGGCAAATCCATGTCTTGGGTTTTAACACTGTAGAGATAATTAATTACACCCACGTTGTAAACATTTTGTGTTTCTTGAATAGAGAGTCTGTATTGAAAATATTAACCACTGGTCTGTGGAAACTGAAAAGCTGCAAAGGAAAGGAAACCAATTTTCTCGGTGGGTACCGAACAGCTGAATGGTTGGAACTGTATTTGGGAAGCACTAAAATTGCTATAAGCCATCTGAAAAGTGCTAGTGGATTTAAAATCCTGAGGGAAAGGTGAAAACTTGCCGGTGTCACAAAGTACCTTAAATAGAATATCTGCAGTTTGAGTGATCAAAATTAACCCCTTTACCCTTGCACATATGTGGTGTTCTAAATCAATGCTTAGATAAATATCACAGCTGATGTAACAAATACCTGAAAGTGCAGGTAATAAATACAAGAAAAAACCTGTCTCGATTATTCAAGTAACTGCTGCTAGTTAATTAGCATGCTCATAATGTTTGGGCCAATGGAGTGTTGCAGTTTCCTTTCAATATAGTTTTTTTCCAACTTTTCTTTTTAATCCCATTGGACACAGTGTTGCAATAGTGCCCAAACAATTGAATGAATTCATTGTGAAGAACTAATTTTTGATTTAGAGATGATAGTCAATATTGCATTGCAAACTAGGCACTATTGGGGTTTATTTGTACAAAAAGAATTCATTCCTCAACAAAAAATGGCATTCTGTCAACTACTAATTGCATGCAAAGAATTTTAAACAAAACCAGGTAACATCTGTATGTAACATGCCTGTATGATTAAATGTGTGCAATACTGTAATTTGTATATTAAAGGCAGGAGATACCTGAAACAGTAAGAAACCAGAGGATGGCAATTTTTATTTTCTGTTAGGTTTTTTCAGCTGTACTCTTGCTTGGATGTTGTTTTCGTAGTTTTTGAGGGGGTTTTGTTTTTGCTTTTCAAAGAATGCCTGAAAAATGAGTAACATTTTTTCCTAATTTTCAACTGAACCTCCCACGCTGTGATTTATGGCCACTGCTCCTTGTTCTGTGTTATGACACTACCTACCCAGAACTTGGCTGTCATCTCTGTAACTGCTGTGCAGGCAGAGACCAGTCCCTGGCCTCTGTTTTGCCAGGACAAATAAACCCAGCACCCTCAGTCTCACCATTTACGTCCTGTGCTCTCGACACAGAGTATCCCAGTACCTTCTGCTGGAACTCCTGTCTATTGTCCACACTGCTCTTGGATAGGGGGAGCCAAAACTGGGCACAGCATAACCAGCCCCATCTATCTGAGTTTGTCCAACTTCACTGCCAGGTCCCTGCTCTGCTCCATCACTGCCCATTTCCTTGCCGAATTGGTCTGAGAGCTTGTTGTGCCTGTTCAAATCAGTGCAAAAGAGGGTTTGAGAACTTCATTCTTTTTCTCATCGTCATCTTTAGGTCACCATCCTGGCTATTGGCAAAGCCATATTTTTCTGTTGTACTTGGCTTTGGAGACATTGGCTTCTGTGCAGGACACAGCAGAGGCAGAAACTCCATCCCTCTATTACCACATAGATAGAGGCATGACTAGAAAAAAGGAGAGTATGACAGGTTTTTCCATGGATGAATAACTTCTGTGCCCTGGGGACTGTAAATAGCTGGTATAAATCAATGCAAATTGGCTATTACTAATCTTGCCAGTAATGAAGTGAGAATGAATGGAGTACAAAGATGAACTTCACATATCGTTAGCACCAATCTGCCTTGCTGCATTTATGGGCAAGGCTCTACCTAGGAGGTCAGTTGGCAAAACTTACAGGTTTTTCTTTCGAAAATTATGATTAAAAAAAATGTATTTGTGCTGCACAGAAATGTCTCTCAAATATCAAGTCCATTTGGGGATTTTACAGTTAGGAAAACATGAAAACAATTGTTTCATAATTTCTCCAGCACTCAGCAGCAAGTACTTTTATTACAGTGCTTTAGCATCACAGTATATAATTTAATATGTTTATTACAAGTGTGTCATATGATACACTGAAGTGTATCATTTCAGAGTAAAAGCCCACTTCCAGTTTAGCTCTCCAACAGAAAACTGAATGATCTGCAGCACAGAAGACAAAACCAAGACTGTTGTTGCTACCCCATAATAGCAGAAAATTAACATGAATGAGGATAATGACTATATATTCTTGTATATTCTGCAAGAACATTTCTTTTAAAGCAGACACTACAGAACTTATGAATCAAGTTTTCCACTAGGATTGGAAATCAGTTTAAATCTCCATAAATATTGGGCTTTGTATAATTTTTAAAAATTTATAATACAATATCAGTGATTAAACGCCTCTGATAGGAGCACAGTGACCTCTTTGGTTTGTCTTGTGTTGTTTTCCTCTCTGCACAAGGAGAATAAGTGAAATATGAAAGTGAAACAAGTTCCTGAGTGATGGACACCACTGAAATGAAAAGACGGGAGCAGAGTGTTAAGAAAATCTGGTCAGTCATCCTTCTCCAGCCTCTGAATTTGAAGGCTATGCCCTTTTCAAAACATATTCAAAAAATGAAAATTTTGATGTGTTGGCCATCACAAAACAGCTGAAGAATGTAGAAAATCAATGTATTTAAAACTTAAAGGAGCAGTTCTCTCCTGCTTGAATCTTTCAGACAGAAGAGCCAATATAGTGTAAGAGCAGCTGTTCAGCAACACCTATTATTTGCTTACATTTCATGACTAACATGAGGGACCCCATCGTTAAAATGAGAGTTAGGAATTGGCTGTCCTGATTTGCTTCCTAGCATTCCATCATTTTGCTGAGGATGTGATCTCATCCAGCTCTCCACACCACCTAAGAATCTGGACTGGTTGATGAGCATGTTAATTCTCCTTCTAATGAAGTACCAAACGTCACTAAAGGGCTAAAAGATAACCTACAGTTTAATTTATAAAGAAAGCTGTAGATGTTCTTTTCCTAGGACTAATGGATGGTTAACAACATCTTCAGCAATGTCACTTCTATATTTTTTATTTCTTCTTGACATATTTGGGTCCCAATCTTGCATTCCTGGCACCCAAAACTCCTCATGAATGGATCCAAACATGGAAGCATTCCAGTGCAATGCGTGAGAGACCCTGCAACATGACAGAGTAGAGGACATGCAGAAAAATGTTGAAATAATAAATTAACACTACATCAGATTCTTAGAAAGGAACTCTGCTAACAAGTGCTAGACCCACTTGTCATCCATCTGTTCCTAAGGCACAAACAGGAATTCTTAACCTAGCAGAGGTACTGCTGGCAGCCAATGGCTGTTTCTTGTTCGTTTATTGTTTATTAAAATGAATATGCTAACACCAAAAAAGCCTGGCTTTTGCAGAGGAACAGGCTGGTTGTATATTTCTTTCTAACAACGTGTATGATGCTATCAGAAGGCTGATGACTGACATGTGAGATCCAGCAATCAGAGACTACAGCAAGTAATTTTGTTAATATTTTTGCACTGACCTAATTAGAAATGAGGGGGTTTTTAAATGATTTAGTTAAACTGATGCAACATCCTGTAATGGACATAGCCTCGCAGATGTAGAGATGTTCTTAGTACGTAAGTAATCACAGTAAATTATAATAATATAGCTTATATTAGCAAATTAAATAAACTATCTTAATCAATTGCATCATGATCTGATTCAAAATTCCCATTCTACTTTCCCATTTTGCCGTATGTTATATATCAGACAAAAAGTATTTTTCTGTAAAAAATAAACCAAGCTTACTACAGCTATGCATGGACACTGTGCATTTCTCTGTGTGGGAAAAGTGACCAAAATAGTTATTTCTGAATAAACTATCCGTAATAGCTCCCCGTGTGGATATTCTAGTCTGGAAAAGTCATGGGTCAAATAAGTCATTGCAGAATAGCTGATCCTGCAATAGCAATTCCAGTCCACTTTCCAGTGTAGAAAAGTCCTTAGTCAACAGCTCCAAACTCCTGTTTCTGCCAGAAGATATTTCTCTTCAGAGAATAATATAAATTTGTTATTTTCAATTCTTTAAGGCCCAAATTGTGCACTGAACTCCCTTTGGGAACAATACATGAGATCAGTCAGGGAGAACTTTATATTATAGGAATTTGCATTTATGTGCACAGACTCCACGGTTTTATTACACAGACATTTCATTAACACCTTCATGTGGCTGTGAGCTGTACACACCTCTGGCTGTGGGACATCTGGGTGATTCTTCTGTTCCAGTACCTCCTAGATCCCTAAACCAGCAGGCAGAAAGTTGCCTGGAGAAGATCCATCAAGCCAAACCCAAGGTCTTTGGTGGCTGTGCTGGCCAGCAGCAGTGGGACAAGGCAAAAGAGAGCAAAATATCACCCCTTCCTCCATGCCTGAATACAGGGGATGGGTCACAGCAGCGACATCCAGCTGACACTTTCGAGTTTGCTCTGAGAACAGAGAAAAGAGGGGTCTATAAATATGCAGGGAGACTTTAAAAAAATGTTTAAATGGGCTAAAACTGTATCCTGAGAAAGCAGCACAGAGCCTTCACTGAAGGCCGAGCAGCAATCTCACTGCATCCAGAACTGCTTGTGCAACAGCTTGGTTGTAAGACATGTTTTGGGCTGTATTCAAGTTTGTATTTGAATCATGGTTTTTCTCTTCTCCTGTTAAAAAAGAACAAACCAAGATAAGACATCTATGCTATTTTTTTTATTTGATAACTTTTTACTGAGCCTTAAGACCCTCAAAAGCAAAGGTTGCCATTTATCCCGAATTCCATCACAGTGCCCCTGGCATTTTTGTGCTGTGAACCAATTAACATTAGTAGCTTAATTAAAATCACCAAATGCATTTTAAAGAATGACATAAGGTTGATTTTAATCTAGACTTCCAAAAATGAAGCAGAATGTTAATCAACTGCCCCACCCGTTTTTTTATATGGCCCACAGTACTCAGTGTCAGAACTCCTACATCATCCTCTGACTTCATTTTCCCCAGGGATTACTAAACAGTTAATGACAACTGTCTGAAGTCCACCCCAAGTTTTACCTGTTGGCATAAATCTGGGGTCATGACACCACTAGTGCAGCATTCCCATAAATGCAGCAGATTTAGGTTCAAGTAGTTTTAATGTACAGCAGGTGGCATTTTTGTGTTTAAAGCGTAAAATCACACCTGTGTGTTCATGCTTTCTAGGATTTTGCCAACAAAAGGAAAACAGAAAATAAGACATTTTACTTTTTGAAAGCCAGAAGAAATGGTGCAGCTGTTTTCAAGACTGCTATTTTCAAGCTGTCATATGAGCATGGAATAGAAGTCATTCTTGCTTTCCAGTTATATTTTAGTACAAATACCTTCCATTTGTTTGTTTCAACATATTTCCCCTTCAACACATTTTTTTAATCAGATTTTTTCCTAATAGGCTGGAGGAGTGTCCTATCTTAGTGTGAGACCAGTTCAGGAGAGAGGGAGGAATAGTGACTAAGTTAGTACTGGGCAAGCTCAAACTTCTCAGCATGTAAAAATATGTGTTCAAACATTCAGTCCTGCAGTGCTGTCTGTTTGTGGCTTAATTACTATGAGTGCATGTGGAATTCATGCTAACTTGTGAAAAAGTAATCTTTTATTTAATTTACTTTGTGTTCCTTTGTCTCAAATACCTATTTTGCCCTCCCACCAAAAAAACTTTACTACCCCTAAAAGCATTAGAAAATGCAGATCTGAAAATTGTCAGAGGTTAGATGAGAGGTACTTTTTCCTTTTAAGAATGGTCCGTAGAGTTTATTTCTGGCTGAAAGATAAAACACCAAAAGAAGGGATGGTAACAAAACCCCACTTCCTCTTAAAGTAATTTAACTCACCACAGAATAAATATTTTGCAGGTGTTTCTCACTCTGGACCCAGGTAGACTGCACACATGCATTAGTTTTGGGTTGTTCTTTGTAACCACCCGTGTTGTTTGGAAGGAGATATCCCATTTGAAGTTGTGAGCTGTTAGCAGTGAATGACTTTTCGTCTCCTATTTCTCTGGGCTTTGCTCATTAGAAAAAAAGATGAGTAACTTTTCGTGTAATTGGCAGGTGATAGATCGGGCTCCTGTTTCGTCGTAGTGTTAAATTTAAGTTTCTGGGCGGTAACACTTTCTCCGGCACCTGTGGTGCCATCTACTGCACAGCTTGGTAGAGGCAGGACGTGAGAACTGCATCCCTCCACTGCTGCTTTCACTTCCTTCTTCCCGTCTTAACATTTGATAATGGTTCCCTATTTGCTTTCCTAGTAATTTTCCTTCTTATACATATATATAAATGTATATAAATACATTAGAGTATATATTTATACACATTTATCTATAAATGTATATACATATTTCGATAATTTTTTAAACATATGCAGTCGATATTTGGAATTTAATTTTGGTGGGCTTTTTGACAAGCAGATTTTAAAAAGGGAAAATAAATAAAGAAAGAAGAATCTAGGAAAATAACATGCTAATTCATTTATTGATTGCATTTCATTTACTTATTATATTCTGGATATGAATTTATCTGGTTAGATATATTTATATTCACATATATGTGTGCAGTATTAAGTTTGAAGCGTGGACATTTTTGTTATTCTTATTTGTTTTTGTTAACTCAGATATAAACACTAAGTATTTTAGTTCAGGTTTTTTTATGATTGCTGTTTGATGCTATGAAGTAGAACTAAGTCATTAAATTGGCTTCTCCTAAGTTGATGTAATTAGTTTTGTTTGCAATCTGTTGCTGGGGGCATGGTATAATTTTGGCAGTTCCATATCAAACAAAAATCTGTTGATTTTGATGTCGAGTTGTTGGAAAGAGCTACAGAGGTTTTACATAAATACTTCCGGAGTGATCTCAAGATACCTAAAGGCCAAAGACTGAAGATAAAAGCTCTGAAAGTTTCAATTTATTAATTCTCCTTTCTTTGGCTTCTCTCTGTTAATTGAAGCACCTTGTGCTCATATCATCATAGCCTGAGGTTTTCCTTGAATAAATCAATGCATGAATTTTTTAATTACCTACCCATGCTGGATTTGGACTGCTCTCTCATACTAGTACCGAAGAAGAAAGGTTCAGTGGCAGTAGCTAATGGAGCAACATTTTAAAAACTACATCATCTAACTTGCTAACAAGTCTAAGCACCACAACGTTTGAAATGCTGTTGGCTGTGACTTGGATTGAGAACAGCTTCCAATACTGCTGACTGCTGTGCATAAAACATGATGTTATCAACAGTGGGTTTTGAAAACCCTTCTCTAGAAAGGACAAGCTTTAAGATATTTATATCCTAAGTAACTTCCAACACTCTCAGAGAGACCTCTATGAGGAATCAATTATGACAACATAGTTAGGAGTTGAAAATACACCTCAGCAAATGATAACTGCAAAGGTAAGAGTTTGTAATATTTGGGGGGTTTTTTTGCCACAGAGCTGGTGGTGCGGGAGCCCTGATGTCTGCACACAAAAACACGGCAGAATCAGAGCATGCCAAGGAGTACCAGGGCGCTGCTCCTCTGACCCGCACCAGGATTCCCAGGAGTGCTCCATTTTTTCTTTGTAATCACCACGAATTTGAACATTCTGAAGTGAAAGACTGGATTTTTCATAGGAAAGGCTGAACATCTAAAGATGAGATGCTCATAATGTGCTGGGTTTCTTCCCAAATTCACCATCTCTGTCTGTGTCGCCCATTCTGCAGCGCTGCCCTCTGGCCAGGGATGCCATGTGAATAACAACAATCCCACTTCAGCCATAAACCTTACAAAATTTAGCATTCTTTTCTTTAATTTTAACTTCTCTGGAAGCCAGTGATTCATGACTCTTAGAATTGGGGTTTATTGTTTGTTCAGAACACAAGACTTTAACAGCATATTCAGAAAGATTTGACAACGTATCACAAGACTGTCGTAAAGTTTCAGAATGCTGAGGGCAAACGATAAAAAATAGCATTAAATCTTTAATCTCGGTAGAAGTTGAATTCCACTTTGGGGAAGGAGGTGGATTTTTCAACAGCTGGAGTTGCACTGGAGTTCCACCTCCCTCAGCTTTCCACCGCTCAGGAATGGACATTTAAGATTACGGGAAGAGGAAAATGGCTAGATGAGAAAAGTACTGATCAGCTGTTTGGCCATATTCTAGCCAACCTGGTTGGATTTATTCCAGAAACCTGGGTGCTTTGGAGTTTGTGGTCAGACATCAGCCCCATGGGTGGGTCTGAGGGTCAGCGTCCAGCGCAGGCCATGGCCCCTCAGGGTGGGCGGGGCCATCACCTGTCTGTCAGCAAGGGCGGGAAAAGCCATTGGTCAGTCAGAAAAAGGCGGGAAAAGCCCTCAGAGCATCGAACCCCTTGGTCAGTCAGGACAGGTGGGAAAAGCCCTCAGTTGGTCAGTCAGGACAGGGAAAGCCTTCATCAGGTAAGAACAGGTGGGAAAAGCCCTCAGCTGGTCAGTCAGGACAGGGAAAGCCCCGATCGGGTAAGAACAGGTGGGAAAAGCCCTCAGCTGGTCAGTCAGGACAGGAAAAGCCCTCATCGGGTAAGAACAGGTGGGAAAAGCCCTCAGTCGGTCAGTCAGGACAGGGAAAGCCTTCATCAGGTAAGAACAGGTGGGAAAAGCCCTCAGCTGGACAGCTGGGAGAGGAAAAGCCCTCAGCTGGTCACAAATGGCGGGAAAACCCTCAGGTGGTCAGGAAGGGCGGGAAAAGCCCTCCGTCAGTCAGAATGAGCGCGAAAAAGCCTCAGTCATTCTGGAAGGGCGGGCAAAGTTCTCAGTCAATCAGGAAGAGTGGGAGAATGCCTTGGTTGGTCAGGAAGAGCAGGAACAGCCCTTAGTTGGTCTGGAAGGGTTGGAGAAGCCCTCAGTTGGTCAGTCGGGAAGGGCAGGAAAATCTTGACTTTTGTTTCTGGAGGAAATTTCTGCCTTTTCTCTCTGACCCGTGGTTTGAGCTCAGATCATGAGTTTTACATCCAGCACACAGAAGAGCCATTTCTAATTTCTGTGGTAACCTCTTTTGTCTCTTTTTAACAGGGCTTCTTCCCTATCCAGAGAAGCTGGACTGACTTGCACCAGCCTTCATGGAGGAGCACGGTCTGTGTCCCACTGAAATGCCAGCTGGGAACAAGGCCAGCTTCAGGGAAACAAGTCAGTCTGGTCAGGAGAGCCACGTCCCCAGGTAAAAATTGTGAAAAATAGCACCTGTACTCTTTCTGTGGTAATGCTTAAGTAGGTAGGACACCATTGCACCCAATAGGCTCATGCTAAAGCAAAAACGTAATCCAATACAAAAACAAATGGGCTCTCAGATTGCAAACAGCATTTTCATTCCCTCAGACCTCTCCAAAAAGCCTGTGGCTACAGAAAGAAATACAGAAAACTGTGACAAAACAAGCATACTGAGTTACATCAACAAAAAACCCTCATCAATTTTTAAAGAGTCTTTCTGCATACAGTATATCAGGCTCAGCAGCTAGAACAGTCTGGGAGCATCATGAAGGTATTTTAAAAAGAAAATGGTATTATTAACATTATTATTTGGAGAGTTCTTGGTCTCTGGCTCATGACCTCAGCAATGCACAGGTCCAAGTTTTGGAGTGTGTTGGTTTATTGCATTGCAGATTTTTATTTGTAACTGCTTCTTTTATGTATCTTGTCTAGCACCTTGCTAAAGGTGCTATAATATGAATCTTTTATGCTATTTATGTCTAAGATCTGTACTCCTTCTATACAGAAACAAGTATCCACTCTGCTGCAACCTGTTTGCTCACAGGCAAACCCTGTGAGCTGTGCAGCACCTTCCCTTTCTCTGCTCAGATGTCATTGTTAACTAAACCACAGTGAATTTTAAGTAGGCATACTTGGCCAGTGTCATATGTTTGCTTATTAAAATTCAGATAATCTCTGCAAAAGAGACAGAATGTCAGCAGGGGGTACATGGAGACTTCCTGTCCTCTTCCTCCTGTTTTGCATTTTACATATTGCATTTCCAATTTCTGTTAGCTAGCAAATGGGGAAATCGGGATTGGAACAGAAACCTGGATTTGCAAATTCTGCAGCAAACTTTGAAGTACATCTGGAATATTACAATAGGTACAGTGGACAGAATCAAATGAATATGTAAAATATTTATGAGTATCAAAGCAATGACATGATTTAGAATTCCTACCTATCTACTTGTTCTTTCATCCATCTGCCCATACAGATTTTTTATTGTCTTCAACACTAATTTTTCTTATTCTGGAGCTTTAAATTCCTCTAAAAAAATTATAATCTAGTTTCAGCAAAGTGGAGAGAGTATGGAAGCTGAGCTATAAAATGGAAGAAACATTCAGCTGATAGAAGGGAGCTTTAATGACAGCTCATTATTGTTTAAGGATTGATTTCAAAAATCATTCTTGCTGATTTGAGATAATTCATTTCATGGGGCATGCACTGGTATTGACTCATCTTTTCTCTGTATATTACTTAACGACAGAATTGGACTTTGTTGATAAAACTTTGAGCTAAAATAAGTTCCATGAATTCTTTAATTCCTTCCTCGACTTAGGATAGTGTAGAGTACACTTCCAATTTTAAGGACAGCTGAAATGCTGGAGTCAGATTGCTTATGAAAATAAAAAGCATCTGTCATAACACTCAAACCAGCCTGGAGTTTTGCTGTAAGGGATCTGCTGCAAGGCTACTTTGTCTTTTTAGGTGAAAGATACAATTTTATTCTTTCCATGGTGCATCTGTTGAGAATGAGCCTTCATGTAATTAAAATCCTTAACAGTTTGTTCAGGGCAGCAGATCAAAAGGTTAATGTGCAATGGTACAACAGGAAGTATTTGTATTCTTGAACACTTTTTAAATTTATAGCATTTAAAAACAACTTTGCCAAAATCATGGCCAAAGCCAATATTACCTCATTTATAGTAAAACATTAATCATTAGTCACAGACCAGCCAGTTGGTCTAGAAGTTCAGCTGGTGAAAAATTTGATGGTTATAGGATTGAATAGAAATATACTTTAAATTGTGTCCTCTAGTCATGCATCTGGAATGGAAAGGCAGGTTTTAGGGAAACTGAGCAAAACAAAATTAAAAAACAAAAGTGTTCCTCCACATTTACAAAACAAATGTATGCCATAAGCAGTTTCCGCTTACATGATTTTTGTGAGAGTGGGAATAGTTGATAAAACTTACAGGAAAACTAGAATATATCATATGATCTGTGTCATTAATTGTCTTTGTTTCAGTTCTGAGGTTCTTGAAGCAATAGAAAATGTTATCCAAGGTGTATTTCAAAGCTTGGCCCAAAAAAAAGCACCTGTTCTCACAGTGGCTAACAGAACAGATTGGAGGAACATAGAGTAAGTAGTAAATATTTAAAAGTCCTGCCTTCTATTAATATAGATGCCACAAATATGAATTTGATTATGTAACTTCCAGAAAAGTTAATCATACATAATCATTCTATAAGCATCAGAATCAATAAATAATTTTAAAAAGCAATGGACAAATAAAAAGTAATGCTTAGTAACCACCCTGAACAGGCATCATGTATTAAGTAATAGCAGACCATAGCATAAAGGGTAATGTAAAACTACTGTAATGGGGGTTGGAAAGGAAAGGGAGGTCCCATAAACAATCCTTTTCTGGAAGCAGTAGAAACCAGAAATGATAGGTTGTGCTAGAGGGAAAAAACCTGTTTTAGGCTGGAAGAAATTACTGGCAATTGTGTCCTCCAAACCATTTGAGAGCTTCCTCTTTTCTTTTTTCCCTGCTTTTCCTCATGGTATCTTATTTCTTAAAATGATCGCGATAAACTTATCCTTTTATTCTTCAGAGAAGATGCATCTCACCTCTCCCTGTTGTGTTTCTTACCTGTGTGTTGTGTGCTGAGTTCATCACCAGCAAAATAAAGTTTCCAGTATGTTATCTAAATTTCAGATCTTATGCCAGCTTATCTAGACAGGATCAGAGAAAAAGAAACCTGTCCTCCTTTACAGCACACTCTGTGATTTGTAGAAGTTCCTTGTTCATCAGTATTTTTCCAAGGAGCTCATTTAAACTGAAAATCCCCAAACCTGAGAGATTAGCTGATTTCTGCAATATGTAAGCAAAAGAATAAAGGAAGACACAAATCTATCTCTGGCCTTGTAAAAGCTCTGGACATCAGTGGGTTAAAGGATATTCAGGTTGATAAGATTGCAGAGTTACTTGTAAGTGGACACATTACAAACATTTAAGGTTGAGGAAGCACAGAGAACTTTCCAGGCGTAACACTTTGGTGGAATACCCATTTAATGAGAACAATAAACTTCTGCCAATCAAAAACCTGAGGGGCCTGAAGGTAATCAGTTAACTGAAAGGCTTGTAGGTTCCAGGGAATTTAATGGTTTGTGTCTTGATAGTTTGACAAAAATGTTTCACTCAGATGTCTGTAAAATTAAAATAGTCTAACAAAGTTTTGCAATTTTTGGCAGTCTTTGGGGAAATGGCATTCCATGCTAGAAAAACAAATGTGAGCTGTTAGTTACCATCTGAACACATATGGGGGAAAATGTTCAAATTAAAACGACTTAAGATCACAGTATGTTAAAAATAAGAGTCATCAATCACATTTTAAAGAGCAGAACCATTATTTCTGGTGGAAAAGTGTAATCTCAGATATGTGTTACAGAATACTACTCTGCTGGAGTAAGCAGTCCTGGGAAAGATTGGAGTGATCCACGTTTAATTTCAGCAATTCAGGGGAGTCTCGATTACAGTTTTCCTCCTTTTCGGTTACAATGTTGGGAGCAGGCAACGGAAAAGCACAAATAACTTTAAAATGTTGCAACACAAAGGCAATACAGTTACTTTAAAGCTGGCAGGCAGAGGCTGCATTGGGCTGTCCCTGTAGATTTGTGCAGCGTGTGTGTTCTGCCACCCAAAGGATGCGCGGAGCAAAACCTTGGACAAACGAATTTGAAACGGGATGTGGTTTAGATAAAATTATAGCCATTAAACCACCAGTACTTTTTAAAAGTACATGCAAAACTTTGAAATGAAAAAGGATGCTTTAAAGATAGGACTGCCATAGCACAAGGCACCAATATAATTTTAAGTAAAATAATTTATAATTTAAGTAAAATGTCCTTAAGAAAATAAGGACACTGATCCTTTGGGTGAAATGTGCACCTTCACATGTGAAATGGTGAAGCATGAAATGGTGGAGCCCATTTAGGTTAAGCAACTGTTTAGAGAGCAGGATGGACAGCATTTTTGTTTCCCACACTTAATAACTGAATGCAATTAAGTTATTCTGATAATAATTTAAGGGCATAAATTGGATAATATTGTTGTATTCTGAAATAGTAACACTTTTCCATACAGTCTACATCAGGAAGTCACTTGTGTCAGACTTGATTTTTATTTTAATAATGATTCACATTTTTTCTTCTCATTTATTCCTTTGCTTTCATATTAAGTAATAATTGATGCTGATATATTAACAGTTCTAAACATGTATAAAATACTTTTATTGTCTCTACTTTTGTCTGCAAACTTATCCCCTTTATAGTTTAAATCAGTCTTGAAGCATCTTCTTCAGAAACTCTTTCCTGTCTTTTTCCTTTAGCCACTCCAACCCCACCCAAGTTGATGGTTTCTGTGCTGAGTCTGGAAACAGCACTGGTGCATTTGATTATAGGAAAGGGGGTTCTGAGTCTGAGTTACCTTGCAGAGAACAATTTACATGTACTCAGGGAGTTTGCAGTTTACTGTATTTGCTTGCAATGTGTCAGATTTACAGATTCTGTAGGTCTACAGATGATACCACAGTGTACTACAAAACGGATAAGAAGTGACTGCCCTCAATCAGCAAAAAGATTTGGTAAGTTAAAAAAAAGTCCAAAGCACAGTTCTCGGGCTTTTTTCCCCCCCCCTTAGTTCCCAACTTCATTAAAAACATCCAAAAATTACAATATTATGCACTACAATTTGGAAGTGTGTGGCTGATATAACCTGATACTATGATCAGCCTTTCAGCTTTTCTCTTCTTTCCTCTATTAAATTATAATGAGTGACAGTGAAATTAATACAATATTCTTAGAGTTCCTTCCTTCCCTTAATGGATATCAACTAAAGGCATATTCAGAAGGCCTGGATGTAAAAACATCACCCCTCTTCAAAAATCTGGCCAGGAAAGGAATCTTGGAATACAGACAATAAGCTCATTTCTTTTTCTAACTCAGTCATTTCATTTCTTGGCCTGGGCATTAGAGCATACATTCCCCCACTTAACTCCCTCATATTTTTTCTCATTATGCTAGAAATTAATGAGACTATTGATTAGTACAGTTTCACTGTATTTTCATATTAAAATACATTTCAAAATATTATTTATGAGACAAAAATATGTTTTAATATAGAGACAAAAGATTATATATGCATTTCTGAAAGTGGATAGAATATTTTGTGAAATGTATTTTTTTCAGCTCTGATGCTCAAAATATTATCTATGATCTACAAGATGGTGCAGAGCAACACTTATGCAACAAAAAGGTAACAGGCTCAATTTCTGCAATTTCAAATAAAGCTGTGTTTTAAGTATGATTTTGTGAAAATCAACCTACAGGATGCAAACCTGTAGGATTCCTGTACATGGAATGCTTTAGGTTTATCTGGTTAACCATGCTCTTTATAAAATTCTCATGAGCCTGCAGCTGCTTCAGTATTTTAATTGCAAACACAATATTTTGTCTTGATAGAGATATATATTATTCAGATACTCTACTGTTTGGTAGCCAAAGTGTTGTGGACCAAATAATCAATGACATTTCTTGCATGCTTAAGATACCTCGGAGAAGTCTACATGTAGTAAGTGGCTTCTTATCAATGTTTTTTTTTGTCATTATTTCCAGATCTTATTAAACTGATTAAACTGAAAGGCGAAATATTACAAAAAGTTATCAGCTGGAATTAAATGGTTAAAATAAAAAGTCTCATTGGTGCTAATGAAACCTAATTACGGTTTATTGTGGCACTCAAAAGGTTTCTGTCTTCTCAGAAAATTCACAGTTTGCTTTTTCCAAAGGGTTTGGGACAAAGTACCAGCTAAAATCGCAGGGGTTGTTTATCTAGTGAAGGCAGTACCTAAACTTCTGAGTGCAAGACACCTGTTTAGCAGTTTGTACTCCAATGAATTGCTAACTTGGGGGTTAAATGAAAACTTAAAGTGCATCAGAAGTGTAGCAACCTGTCAAATTTACTTGTATCTCATATCTGACAAGGGTTCCCTTGTATCTAAAATTATTTATTGTAAGTAAGGCTTTATATCAAAGGGAACAAAACATTGCTTAGTTTTTAAAGGGCTGATGGCAGTGAATCACTGCTTAGTACCAGTCATGATTCTTTTCAGAGATTTCTTGCTTTGTCTTTGCAATATAGTAACTTCCCATTTACTCTATACAACTTACTATTTTTTCCAGCTGTCTACAACTAAAGGTTTTGTTGCTGGTAATTTAAGTTACACTGAGGAGGATGGTACAAAAGTGAATTGTACCTGCAGTGCAACAGTATGTATTGTAAACCACAAACAGCGACCCGTAGCATCTGCCTGTACAAGATATCCTGCACTTCTTGTAGCTCAGGTTACAGTGTACAATTATCACAAACCTCTGCTTGTGGCAAATTGAGGCATTACAACCTGGGTGAATACCACAGATGAAAATATTGCTTAATTCTGAAGCTCAGCTCTAGACTCACGAGGAGTAAATCTTTGGATGTGGGTTTTAGCACTACCTTCTGCCATGGCAGCCTTGCAGGGGACGGTGTATATATTATATATCTTAGGCTTTATATTACAGAGCTCTGTCAAATGAGTGCTCTTGAACCAAAGAATCCTGAGCACTCTGAACATACAGCATTTCTGTCACAATAGGTTGAATTCTAGCAGAGTGAGAAAACAAGTCAAGAGTGATTTAAGGAGATGACTCAACTGGCCTAGTCCTGAAAGATTTTCTACAGCAGTGCAGAGTATGAAAGCAGGAATAGAACTCAAACTTGCTGACTACTGTCACAATTTTCTGAAAAATGTGTCCATTGTAAGCCTTATTTGGTCATTTCAATATTGAAAGGTAACCTTATCTGCCCATTACACTGTGTTTGTAAGCATAAAGTCCCCTGTTACTGATCTCCATATTTTTATTTGCTGAGTGGTTCCACCCTGGCACTGGGGGTGATTTACAGTCAGGAGTTAAAACAGACCACACACTTCCAGATATACATTCTCTTTCACCAAGTTCTTCCCCCAGTTCCTGTTTTCTCATCCATATGCTTGCCAGATTGAGCCAATCCTAACTGGAGATGTAAAGTAAATATTACCGTATCTTCAAGTTGTTGCTTGAAAATACTCATAAAATCAGGTTATAGGTCAGTAAAAGAAAAGATTTAATGGTCTTCCAAAAAGAATGTTTAAATGTTTTAAGTCTGTATTAAATTTGCAATCTTCACACCAAGCAGACTTTTTTCCTGGCTAAGACAGATAAAACATTAATCAGGATATCATTATCTCCATCATACCCATATGATGAATAATTTTCTGCACCAGTGGCACAAACACTTTCGAAAAGCATCTTGTTATGATAAGAGGACTCCTAGACCACTACACAATAGTGGTTGAATACACTTGTAAAGAGGTGAAAATGTCAGAACTGATCTTGCATATAGAGGAGGAATGGTTGTTTCAGGATGAAATTGTGTCCTTCATTACCTAATGTTGTTCTTTTAAAATATATCATTTTCTCTATTTAAAATGATTAATCTCATTTTTGTTGTTTTAGGCAGTCACTGTGCCATCTAATGTTCCAGGAATTAAAAGTATCCTTTGAGCAAGAACTCTAATCGTAGACAGAAAAAAATAAAGTAAAAATAAGGAATATTCCAAGTTAAACAACATTCTGGTAATTTTTGCTTTCCTTGTTGGCTCTGAAATTGAGTCATGATCACTGCTCTTGGCTCCAGAACAGGTATTTTAGAGCAGTCGGTTTTAATTGATTGGTGTGATGGATCATTTTACATGCAGCTAGCCTTAACACAAAAGATTTAACCTCACATGCCAAATTTATATTAATTGTAGAAAAAGATGCAACTTTTCAGAGACTCCTGGATGATGACTTCTTCAATAAAGTGCCCCCATGTATCATGATCACGGTATGCATCTTGCATTTCATATCCTCCAGCTACACCTAATTTAAGGAATACTTCAGCATTGTAGAGCTGCTCAAATTTGGGCAAAAGGCCATGATAAAATTAATATGAAACATATTTAACAATAATTTTTAAAATTTAATTATCCTCAAAGAAATATGAAATACACGTTCTAAAGACTTATTTCCCCCAAACATCTCCTTAGAGCTTGGTAGCTTATCAGCTTCCTGTGCTGCTGCAAAGTTGCTGCTCAGTCTCAGAAAGGCTCAGCTGTTGGGTGACCTTTTGTCCTTCGGGACCTGAGATTTTGCAAACCCAAATGCAACAGAATTTGGTTGATTTTGGATTGCACTGAAAGAGCTACGGAGCCAGGGGAATTAACAGGAATGTGTAAATGAAATATGCATACAATGAGGGGAAAACGTTTCCCCATTCCTAAGAGAGATAAGCACTCCTACTATGCCACAAATGGTCCAGCTTCAGTCAGTCATTGCAAGAACTTGTTTTATACTGTTCCATTAGTGACATAAATATTGTTTTAAGATAAAAAAGTGGTCTTCTTACACCAGCCTATGCAGACAACAGGGTACATCTATACATCAGCTCCTAGACCTTATAAATTAACCCCTTGAACAGAGGAATGTCTGATGCTTCTGCAGTGCCCATAATCCAGAACACCTGCCCAGCTGCTCCTAGCCTGGCCCTCCCTCTGCACAAAGCCAAAATAGGAGCACAGACCTTTCCCTGCAAAACAGCTGCTGGACAAACGTTTCTGCCAGCATTTTGTTTGTTTGCTTGCTTTTAAATGGCAAATGTAAACACATATGTAGCCAGATGTTGTTTCAGTTAATTTAAAACCGTCTGCTTTTCTTTTATTTCTTTAGGGAAGAGGCATACCAGATCTTAACACACGACTTTTGGTCAGGAAGCTGTGGGATTCTTTTCAAATTCCTATTTTCACCCTTATGGATGCAGATCCACATGGTAAATCTGTAGAGGTTCAAAGGCATAAAAGGAAAGCAAAATGTGTTTAGAATGCCCTTTCTCACTCTTATGGGAAGGTTCTGAGAGTTCAGAAATCCAACACAATCAGAAGGTGATGTATCTACATTGATCCCACCTGAAATTAGGGAGATTACTGCAAAGTGAGAAGCAGCTGCTCAAAGCAATAGTATTAAGAGATATGAATTACACAGGATAAAGACAGACATTTTTAATATGAGATGTTGGACAATGTGTAAAAGAGCTGATTATCCTTGGGTTTGAATTGACTACACACAGATAGTGTGAAACATTTAACAATATGAAGGTGGCATGCTGAGATTCTGATTGTTTTGACATAATCTAAAAACATATGTAAACCATAAGAACCTCACGAATCATAAAGCCATAACTGTTGTGCCATAAAACTGAATTTTTAAACAGTCTCCTTAAACATGCCCATTGTGCAGACAAACAGACACTTGACTTTTGCTATTCTGCAACCCAGGTATAGAAATATTGTGCGTCTACAAATATGGATCTGTGGTGAGTATATTTTTTCCTCTTCAAATACGTTGTTTCGTAGCCCAGCCTGGAAGCTGGAATGCATGAAATGCTACAGCCTTTGTCAGAATGGGTACTGCCTTTTAACATTTTGTTTCAACATAAAGAATTGATTTTTAGGCCTTGTGTGTCTGCAGAAACAGCTTCATCCTGCAACAAAAAGAAACTGGATAGTGATGCCAAGTGCTTCATTTAACTATATTTCACAGTTTTTCTCTGCTGCATAGGCGGTTTTCAGACAGTCCAAATAGAAAAGGGCTCACCATTTGACTTTGTTTCTGCCTTAGAAGAGGAATGAAGGAGGAGGACCTAACTGTGAGATGGGTGATTCGCCACAAAATCGTGTTATGTTGGTAAAGATTTTGTTCTGGAGTGAGAATTTGCTTAGGGATGCTTGTGTTAGTGTGGAACATTATAGAAGAAAAAGCAAGAGGAACAAGAAAGTGTTACCATGTTACATGGCTACAGACAAGGTGTGGAAACACAGTAGGAAGGCAGGCAGATATAGGTGAAGGCAGAGGGCAGGAGCAGATGGATGAACTGCTCAGTAGAGAAATGGAAAAAGATCATCCCAAGTTAAACTGAAGGTCACAAAATGACCTTTCTTATTTTAGTCCATGTCCTTTGAGGCCCATCATCTCACCGTTCCCTCTATCAAGTGGCTTGGTCTCCTTCCATCTGATCTCGAGAGGTGAGTTATTTCCCCAAAAGAAACAGAAGTATCATTCTGCTTCATAGACAGGAAATGCACTCTGACTTACTGCACAAAAATCCATTTAAATCCATTATTCTTTTCATGCATTATTTTGGCTTAATATAAAGAAATAAGTTGTACAAATATATTTTAAGTGTGTGAGAAAATGTCAGAATTTTATTTTCTTTGCAGATTAAACATATGCAAAGATGCCCTGATTCCATTTACAAAGCAAGATGAAAATAAGTTAGCAAGTATCCAAAAGAGACCTTACATTGCTTGTCAGCCACTGTGGAAAAAAGAGGTATGTACAAACCTGCTGTTTTCTATTTCTTACTCCCCACAGGACAAATCCCATGTCTGACAACCTCTTAGGACAGCAGAACCAGTCAGATTTTGTAGCCCTGAAAGAAGGCAAGATTGAGAAAGCCCATGCCCTGGGATGTCTGTCTGAACCACTTCATAGTTCCACATGCACATACAAGGAGTGGATGGATTTTTCTTACTTAACTTCCTACACATTAATGTTTCCTCTTTTTTTTTTTTTTCTCTTTTAGCTGGAAATCATGGCAGCATCTAAACTGAAGGCTGAAATTCAAGTTTTAACTTCTCTCTCATCAGATTACCTGTCCAGAGTCTATTTACCAAACAAACTGCAGTTTGGTGGATGGCTATGAATGTTGGTCTGCAAATGAAATGTTTTTCTATATATTGATTTATTTTGACTGCACTTCAGACAAAAAAGTGCAGAGACAAAGGAGTATCTGCCAGTTTCTTGTTCAGTTTCTTTATCACTGTACCTAGAGTATAATTTTCTCTTTTTCTTTGTTCAAACCTTAAGAGTAATTATGATTTTTGCAGAATAGTCTACTTCCATTCTGTGGTTTCTGCTGTGAAACAGTGCCAAATGCAATGGTACACACAGAATGGATAGTGAAATATGTTCTTTCTGGCCAGAAAAATGTGAAGTTCAAAAATGTATCCAGGAATTGTTTTGCCTTCTGTCTTAAAGCACAAGACGATGCCTTTTATTTTTGAATGGAGTGAAAGACTTTGTTAAGAACTTATTGCACATGCCTCGTTTTGGAATGGTTTTTTAGGTACAGCTTTGTGGGGTTTTGTAAATTTAGACCTAAAAGCCAGAAATAATTCCTTACTGCATATCTCAAGCAGCTATAAATCTTCCAGCAATCAAATTACTATTTGTCCTCAATGAACAAATAAGAAAGCAGATGTTACTGATTAAGAATTTAATAAACAATCCTGTTAACAATGCACATCATAGCAGAATCCCTTGTTCATTTTATTTATTTAGTTGGCTCTAAAACACTAAAGAGAAGTAGAAAACTGTGGTGATTAAAGTGTACAATAATTTTTATGCGAGGGAGCCAGGTTGACTGCATAGAAAATACTTCCAAAATTGATCTCTACAGTCATTAGCCTGGATACTACAGACGATATTTTCAGTAGATTTATCTAGCTGGGTTTTTTAATGTTTCATCAGTTTTAAACTCGAATGAAATGTCATTTTTATTTACTGTACAGTGGCAGAGTTACAACTGCGTAGTGATGGCTGGTGTCCAGGCGTACAGGCACTATAATCCCAGGGAATACAGCGCTGGTCCAGCAGCAGCTGTACCACAGGAGGGTCAGGTCACCTGCGGCTCAGGGACATCCCCAAAAAACACCCAACTTGCAACATCGACTGCTCTGGGAGAGAAAACGGGATTCGCCCTTTTCCTCTGCCGGGGCGGGGAGGGGG